>JAGXJF010005927.1:0-15280 GCA_019208055.1 Stipa capillata
TGTCACGCCCAGTTTTTCTCGATCTTGATTTCGAGCATGTCATCGCATGTAGTTAGGACATTCGCATTAATCACAAACTCAATACACCAAAAAACCCGCACACACGCACTCCGGCCAGATAAAACCCTAATACGTCGAATACCATAAAATGACACCCGCACCGTATTCATCGGAGCACCTGCGGTACCTCACCACCAATCAACCCTAAATCGAGATGGATGACCTACCGGGGATTCCGTATACCCTCCGACCCTTGCCGCACACCCGGAACCCTAATTCCAGCCCTCGATTCCTCCCCGTCCCATTTAAACCATTTTCTCCAGAAACCCTAAGCGCGGAATCTAACGCTCCCCGGCTCCTCAGAAAATTCTAAGATAAATCGTGGGACAACTCAACAATATAATTAACACAGATATGACATAAAATAATAGGATCCAACTCAAAAATATTCGTATGCGAAATAAATAAACCCTAGGATGAAAATCAGCTTTTAACTGCAACCCATCAAAATAAATTTCCAAAAATTCCGATAAATTACCACGACGATCCTTACACTCCCTAGAGTCCGAATATACAAAAACATGGGCATGCGTAGTTTAGAAAGTTGGATTGACCGCTATCGAACACCTAGGGCAAAAATTTACCGTTGCATCAAAACGCAGCTGACCTTCGACTAAAAACCTACCGACAGCCTCGTGGGGATTCTCCTCAGCAGTACCAGCAAGACTAAAGCCACACGTTTTCCTCTGGCTGCAATATCCAGTCATCTCCAATTAGACTCCAAGTCTTGGCATGCACTAGCATCCACAAAAACATAGTGCACGAGGTACAGGATCAGTGCCAAACTCCTCTGTATATCTTGACCTGTCTCCCCGAGTCCCTGTGGCATAGTTTGACGCTTCGGCCATGTTTCTTTTTCCTCTTGGCATGCCCTTGCCACCCGAGCGAGCTCTGGCCGCGCACTGGGTGTGTTCCTGTGTCAACCAGCATGCCACGGTCGGCATGCACAGCACCACCATCGCTTCCATCCCGTCCACGCTGGTGACAACTCCGCCGGCCATCTCCAGCATGCCACGGCTGCCCAGCAGACCCTCCCCACCTCCCTACCATCCTACGCCGCTCTATTGCAATGGTTGTGACCCACCGCCGAGTTTACCGCGGAACAGAGGCCGCCGGCCAGCTCATATCACCGCCGGCCTATATAAAGCGACCGAGTTCTCCTTCCTCCAGCACAGACTCGCCAGCCCTCTCCGATTTCCCCTCGCTCCCAACCCTAACCCGAGCATCCCCGCCCCTCGCCACAGCTCACTGCCAAGGTCACCTCACCCCTTCTGCATTACCAACCGCGCTGAGCCAAATCCCAGGAGATACCCCAAATCTGAATCCCTTTTGTCTCCTAATCCAGTTACCAGCTGAGCAAACCCCTTGCCCTACCTCAACTCAAGGTCCTCCCCACCACCTCCTCGAGCTCAGTCGGAATCCCAGCGGAGAAGAGACCCCAGCCTATCCAGGAGGCGCCGGTGAACCTCTCATCAGCAACAGCCAAGCCGAAGACCCCAGCCCCACTCCCTAATCTACACGCCGGAGCCGCCGAAACCCTACCTACCAACCGCCCCAACCGCCGCCGTCTCCGCACCCGCCGCGCCCCTGTCCGAGAAATCATCTGAGTACCCGAAATCCCCTCTGGTTTGACCCGGACTCAGGTAAAAACCCCACCGACGTGTGGGCCATGGTGAGCTCAGGACCCGTTTTGTTTTAGTAAGCCGCAAGCACCGGAAAGGATTTCCGCCTCCCTTCCTTTAATGCGCATACCCGGTCCGAACTAAAATCCCGCACCCGACCAATGAAACGCGCCAACGCTCACTCCCGCCACAGCGCGTTAAAAGCGCATTTTAACTAACGCCAGTTTCTTTTGTTCCATAACCATTGCTTTATCAGTTTAATTAGTTTAAACCTCTCCCCAACCGATTCTTGGCAGGCATAGTTTCAGTTTTGAGAGGCTAAAGATAAATACCAACTTCTAGCTCAAATGCATTTTCAATTTAAAGTTCTTAACATTGAAACAGTACAAATTAAAACGGAGCTATTATTCTTTCCTTAGGGTTTGCAAACATAAATTGTACCGAATTCTTAAACTCCCAAATAAACTTTTCCCCCACCCCATATATCCAAAGTATATTTTCTTTTAATACATGACGGCTCCGGAAGTAAACGAAGTTGAAGCTGCATTCTAAGTTCATACGTGTTCCTCTAACCATTGCGCTATCATTTTATGTGATATACTTGCATATACCCATCTCTCGGAATGTTTAGTATGCCCATAAAACTAAACCCTAGAACATCAGAATTCTACCATTAATTTAAACCTACAATTACACTCTCCTCGATTTCCGCACAGCTACCGTTCAATTTAACGACCACTTGGATTAAACGGGAATCAACCGTTCAAAGTCTTAAACCCTAACTCAACCCTGATACCATGATTTTCTCCCGAGCATGCATGTCATTTGGTTCTGTCGGAGTTATTTGGATTTTCTCTTATTCGATGCTCTTTCGGCGCGTAGTTGACGGAGCGACGTACGTACGCCAGGAGGACCCGGCATCACCCCCGCGTTCGGAACAAGAGCAGGAACTGCCAGGCAAGCATTCCCACCTTGATCATGTCGAAATCCCATATATACAAAGTTATAAGTATTTTGCTTACGAACACTGCATGCTATGTGTTTAATATCGATATTTTATGTAGAAATAGCTATACCCATTAGTGGCACGATACCTAGGTCCGATTATCCCTCATTGTAACCCTAGGTATAATTATCGGTCGTTCGCGACCGTCGAATAGCTAGGACTATAGGTGTTAACCACGCTTAGCCCTGCTATAGTTAAAAACCAAGTTTTATTCATCCCGTTGGGATATGGGAAAACAAACCTTGGATAGCATGTGCTGTCCGAGGTGACTTTCACAAATAAAGGATTATCAAAAACCAAAAGAAAAGAGAAGATGGTTTTGATTCGGGTAGGAATGTTAAGAGATGTTCGGGGATGTAGAGCATCGGATGGAGCCATGTTCGTCCGGGACGACATGGGGTCGGGAAATGGAGTCCTACTCGAATCAGTTAAGGACCGAGCCTAAGTGCCGCTAAACCGGTTCCTCACCGTACGTCCACATGTCCTTTATGGGAAGGACTTGGCTTAGTACCCCGGCAAGTATTAGGGTTTGGACCCGTGGGAAGTAGGGAGTTTGTGCTAGGTGTTTAAAGTCCTAGAGATCCACCTACACCGGGCGGGAGGTGTTGATGCGACACAAAGGTGGGGAGTCCCATTTTTGGTCCGGGACGCAGAAGTGGGTCAACCACCTAGCGGGTCCAACTCTGGTATGGAAGCGGGCGAAGGTCTCGTTGTAACCACCCTGCCAATACACTCTGTGTAGTGTATCTGTTAGCGCTCGGCATTAGGGGTGAAATTACATCTTGTGGGTAAAGCCGTACAACCTCTGCAGAGTGTTAAAAACTATTCGAATAGCCGCGTCCTCGGTTATGGACATGAACTGGCAAGGCCACACACTGGTTAGACTAAGTTTTGTTTGCGAAAGCATGAGAAAAGGGATTAAGGACGTGGGCATGATGTGTCCACAGAGGGCAATTTACGCTACAGGTTGGTAGCAAGGAATTGCCGGAGGAGGCGCCAGTCGTGCTATCCGGGATAACACGGGACTGGGCGCGTGTAAGACTCGCTGTACTACCGGGGGTAGTGACAGCTGAGCATTGAGTAGAGAAGCTAGACATACTGCCCGGGGTAGTATGGTCTGAGCTGTCTCGAGGATCCGTAGCAAGGAGGTAGCCAGGTCTACCTCAAGAGGATTCTGTTCATTTTACTTTAAACAGTTTTATTAAATTGCTTTTGAATCTACTATTCAAGTATTTAAATTAAGAACTTACTTTTCTGCACAACAACCAACTTAGGGTAGAGCTATTCCTTGTTATATTCCTCGCATGAAATATTTCCGTATACTCCTTCTTGTGGGAATAGCTTGCGAGTACATTCAATGTACTCACCTGGCTTGTTGATTTGGCCAGAAGAAGAAGAAGAGTTCTGCTCTGACGAGGAAGATTCCGACTTTGAGGGCTAGGGCGTTTCCCCAGTCAGTTGCCTGTGAGTTTGGCATATTGATGGGTCGATCTACGTATCTTTTATGTATTTTCGCTGCAAGACTTTGAATTCGGCCAATAGGCCATATTATGTTAAAGACTCTAAATGGATTGTAATGTAAAATAATCGGTAATGTATGACGACATTATCAAGTTCTTGTGAGTGCCGGCTACTGTTCCAGGGACCGGTACAGTAATCACAGGAGCGTTTCCGGCATTAAAACCGGGGGCGCCACACTTCTTCAAGCCGTCAAGGGCATCTGGGGCCTCAGATGTCCAAGTGAAGGTTTCCGACTTCTTCATGAGATTGTAGAGGGGCATGGCTTTCTCGCCGAGTCGGGAAATGAATCGACTGAGAGCTGCCATGCACCCGGTTAGCCGTTGAACATCTTTGAGGCTCTTTGGAGGGCCCATCTTGACGATGGCATCGATCTTCGCCGGGTTGACTTCGATTCCCCGTTCGAAACGATGAAACCGAGAAGCTTGCCCGAAGGGACCCCCAATACACATTTTTCAGGGTTGAGCTTCATGCTGAATCTCCTAAGGTTGGAGAAAGTTTCCCCCAAGTCATTTAGGAGGTCTTCTTTTCTGGGACTTGATCACCACATCGTCGACGTAGGCTTGTACGTTCCGGCCGATTTGCGACTGAAGGCAACGCTGCATGCACCGTTGGTACGTAGCGCCTACGTTCTTGAGGCCGAAAGGCATGAAAATGTAGCAGAAAGCACCAAATGGAGTGATGAAAGACATCTTGATCTCGTCATCCTCCTTCATCTTGATCTGGTGATAGCCCGAGTAGGCATCGAGAAAACACAAAATTTTGCACCCGGCCGTGGAATCAATCACTTGGTCGATGCGAGGAAGAGTGAAAGGATCTTTGGGGCATGCCTTGTTAAGGCTAGTATAATCAACACACATCCTCCACTTTTCATTCTTTTTGTGAACAAGAACTGGGTTCGCTAACCAGTTGGGATGATACACTTCTTTAATGAAGCCAGCTGCTAGAGGCTTGGCTATTTCTTCTCCTATTGCCTGACGTCTATCCTCAGTGAAGCGGCGCAAGCGCTGTTTGACAGGCTTAGCATCCGGCCAAACATTCAGAGAGTGCTCGGCAGCCTCCCTTGGAACCCCAGGCATGTCAGAAGATGTCCATGCGAAGATGTCCCGGTTGTCTTGGAGGAAGCTGAAGAGCGCGCTTTCCTATTTGTCGCTGAGCGCAGTTCCGATCTGCGTCTTCTTGGAGGAGTCTTCGGGGTCGAGCTGGATCAACTTGGTGTCCCGTGCCGACTGGAACGATGTCGATGCTAAAGCTTTCTTGGCCGGGGGTGCTTCCTCAACCACAGCTGACTTGAGGTTGTTAAGCTCGGCCTCAGCGATTTGAGCCACGGCGAGGTTGCAATTTTTAAAGTCACACATGTACGCGTGCTGGATACTGCTTTGTACCGTTATTACCCCGTGGGGGCTCGGCATCTTGAGTTTTCAGGTAGACATAGCTGGGGACAGCCATGAATTTGGCGTAGCAGGGATGCCCCAGGATGGCGTGATACGATCCTGGGAAGTCGATGACCTCAAAGGTGAGGGTCGCCGTCCGGAAGTTGTCGGGAGTATCAAAAGTGACGGGCAGGCTGATCTGCCCGAGTGGACTCGCCATCTTGCCGGGTACCACCCCATGGAAGGGGGCACCAGTCGGCTTGATCTTAGAGCGGGAGATCTTCATGTCGTCAAGAGTTTTGATGTGGAGAATGTTAAGGCCACTCCCACCGTCCATAAGGACCTTGGTGAGGCGGACACCGCAAACGATCGGGTCCACACCAAGGGGAATCTTCCCAGGTGGGGGAATGTAGTCGGGGTGATCCAAGCGGCCGAAGGAAATCACGGGACTCGAACCATCGCAGGTACTGGGGCACGGCCGGTTCCACTGTGTTGACCTCTCGATCTGTGATCTTCTGGCGACGCTTGGACTCGTAGCTGTTGGGTCTGCCAAAGATCATCAGACAGCGTCTCTTTTGGGAATTCGTCACCTTCGTCCTGAGGGGGCTCTTTTTGTTCCGATTGGGGACGTAAGGCTTGTTCAAATTCTTCAAGAGGTTGCAGTCTCGTGTCAGGTGGTTGGACTTGGGTTCCATGAAAGTGACACGGCTGACTCATCATTTCTTCGAAGGTCGCGTTGGTGCGCTGAGGACGGCGCGGCGGGAGCGCGCTCGGCTGCAGCAATGAGATCTCCGCCCTTGCGCTTCCGGTGCTTCTTTCTGGACGACTCGGGGTGAGCATCCCGACTGGGGGACTCGGGCACCTTGCCCTTGCTCCTACCCTTGTCGTCTTTGGTAGCACTGCGGACAGCCTCTTCGCCGGTGGCGAAGTTGTTGGCGATATCGAAAAGTTCGCGCGTAGTCTGAGGGTTCTTGCGCGCTATCTTGTGGATGAGGTCGGTGCTTCGAACACCTTTGGAGAAGGCGGTGATGACATCACCCTCTCGGACCTCAGGTATAGAATTCTTCTTCTTGGAGAAACGCTGAATGTACTCTCGGAGAGTCTCATCCGCCTCTTGGGTACAACTGTGGAGATCCCACGTATTCCCTGGGCCTGTTGTAAGTGCCCTGGAAGTTGTTCACAAAGAGGGTCTCGAGGTCACTCCATGACTGGATGCAACCTGGAGGTAAGCTGGTGAGCCAGGCTCGTGCTGAGTCAGCTAGAAACAGCGGCAGATAATGGATCGCGACGTAGTCGTTGCCACCATTGGTTTTGCATGCCGTGTGATAGTCAGCCAGCCAGATGTCTGGCCGAGTTTCGCCCGTGTATTTGTCGATGCCAGTGACTCGGAATCGCGACGGGAAGATGACACTGCAGATGTGGGTGCCGAATGCTTTCGGGCCCGCATACCCCATGCCGGAGGGGGTCGGCGAACGGCCACGGCTGGTGGCGCCGCTGTCGTCGTGGCGGTTGCCACGATCATCCCTCTCGGGACCGTGATGAGCGCTCCGTCCAGCGTCAGCGGGGTTCCGTGCATCCTGATCCGATCCGAGTCGGCTATGGACCGACCCGGCTCGGCGAGCGTTTTTGTCCGCGTCCTGATGGGCGCGGCTCCGTGCGGCTATGGTGCCCCGGGCATCACGATTGGGCCCGAGTCGCTTTTGAACCGCTCCGGCCGGCTGATGACGGTCGGGGTTTGAACGGTGGCCTTCCGCGACTGGAGGGCTTCTCGGAGGTGAAGAGCGCCGGCTCCTAGCACTTGCTGAAGAGCCCGCACGGTCCCCTGAGGCTTCGGCCTGCTGAAGAGCTGTTTCTTCTAGCAGGATGCGGAGTCGCCGGAGTTTGTCATGTCCCGGGGTGCCCTCGGGGACATTAATGCGCGTGCCGCTATCGTGGCAGCGACGATGTTGTGACTAGGGAGCGGGAATATTGGAACCCCGTCCCTTTTCACGCATGCGGAACTCGTTATGGACTTGGCGTCCTCGAGCCCTCATGTCATCGTTGCGCAGCTGTTCGTCGCGTTGACGAGCGAGCCTGGTCTGCTGCTCAATCAACTCCTCCTCCTTGGCGAGGAGACGGGAGTCGAGTGGCTTCAAGCTCAGTCGGCGTTTGCTCCACGATGGGGACTGATCGGTCACCGCCGTTGTCCAGCGAATCGGGGTTGGCCATGAAGACCTCCCGGGACGGGTGGTGACTGCCCGAGCTCTCGTACTCGTCCGAGTCATACTCGAGGACGGGGAGGAGAGAGTCAATGGCGCCCACCAGTCGGGACCTCTGTTCGACGGGTGAGAACCCGTACGCGAACAGCAGATCCGATTTCGGCGTAGCCTCGTCCCTGGGGAGAGGGGCCGAAGGGCGCGGATTCAGGGGTGAGTCCGCGCAGAGAAGTTGATGAAGCCTCCGCTGATCGGCGTGCTGCCGAGTAGCGAAGGTGAAGTTTGCCGACCTTGTCGGCGATGAAGTTCAATTTTCTGAATTGGAAAAGCTGTCCAGGATCCGGAACAATGTCCATAGAAGCGAATCTCATGACGCTTCCTGGGACGAAAATGTCGTTGTTGCTGATGAAACCCATCTGGATTCGTGTAGATGGATCTATGTGCACCTCCCCTACCTGGCGCGCCAACTGTCGGAGTATTATTTCGGCAATACTGAATATGGGGCAGTGTGAGCACAGCAAATCCGAATGGGTACACATGGGAGACAGGATTTAGATAGGTTCAGGTCCTCGCGGAGAGGTAATACCCTACGTCCTGTGTTTGGTGGCTGGTATAGCTTGAATCCCGAGTGCTGCAAGCCCTGGAGAATCGATCTCGAGGTTGCTTGAGCTATGAAACAATGGAGATTGTCTATGACTAAAAGGCTTACCGATCAGAGGTTCCCCTACCAGGCCTTATATAGGCGACCAGGATAGGGTTATAAGAGTCCGGATCGGTTAACAGATTGATTTCCTAATTAGTTACAACAGATTCCGGGTATGCCGGGCAGTATTAGTCCATGTCTTGTACTCCACATTGATGAGGCATCCCCGTGTAGGAGTCGGACTCCGAGTAGTCGGCCCGGCCCACCCTATGGTAAGAGGGCCGGATTCGTCCTCCTTGATGATACCCGGGTGCCATGTCATCATCACAGGTGATCTAGCGCTCTATGACTCAGATACATCTTTGTACCAGGGGAGAGCTTGTAAATGCTAAGGGAACTGCACTGCGATTGTTTGTCTGCTGAGTCAAAAGGCTGTCAGAGGTTCTCTCCTTATTAGGGATCAGAGTTAGTTGTGCGCTGAGGGCATGTGATGTGCCAAGATCAGGCTGAGTAGTTAGGCTGCGTCAGTTAAGGGTTCACCTATGTGTGCCTTCGGTGACACAGGTGTCGATCTGCCTGAGCCGGTTATAGTTGGGCGTAGTGAGTGGCTGTGTCACCGGTGTCTGACACTGGTGACTCACTCAATTCTACGTGGCAACAGTGTAACGGTCAGGTGCCTATGAACCCTATAAATAGGGGACCAGAGGAGGTCTTCGATCTCAACCAGAACAAACCAAGTTTGCTCAATCCAGTCAATCACATTCGACCGTTGCAAGCCTATCACCCTCGGAACAAAAGCCAAACTTCCTAAGAGAGTTAGAGCCTTGAGCAAAGAGCACTGGTTCTTCCAAGAGTCGTTACTGCTAATTTTGTTACTCTTGGAGTGTCTACTCCTAGACGGACGTAGGAGTTGCTGGTATCACCCAAGCTTGTGTGGGCTGAACTAGTAGTTTGTGAAGGTGATCCGAAGTCTACCTGCTGCAAGGCTAAAGGACTTCCACAAGCAAAGCAAGAGGCCTGATCACTCAGGTACTCGGAGAACAAGCACGATTTAGTGTTGGCGAGCTCTTCGGAGTAGCCTCTCCAATGGAGACGTACCTCTTTGAAAAGAGTAGGGAACTTCGGTGAAAAACACCTTGTCTCTCTGAGTACTCATTGTGTTGCTTCTATTTACTTACTATATCTGCATGCTTATGTGTTCTTAGTCATATTCTATTCATCTGTACTAGATCACCTTTTTACCTGTGTTAGCATAGCTGTGTCATAGTTGCTGTAGATCACATCTCTTGCCTGTGTCAGCTACCTGTTATACAGCTGCTTAGTTTGTTCATCTGTGTCTAAGTCTTTAGCTTACCTGTGTTAGCCACCTGTGTGACAGCTATATGTTAATTAACACATCATATATTGCATGTGCTGCTCACCTGTCACACAGCTAGGCTATCCTTGCAACTAGCTAAGTCTTAATTTGATGAACTAAGCTAAAAGAAGTAATTTTAATTAGCCTCCTATTCACCCCCCTCTAGTCGGCACCTTCGGTCCTTTCAATTGGTATCAGAGCAGGTTGCTCTTTGATTTAGCCTAACAGCCAGAGTTTAAAGGATGTCGGGCTATGAGGGTAAAATACCTATCTTTAATGGAACTAACTATGCCCTCTGGAAAAGAAAGATGCAAATGCATCTTATCGCAATTGATCCAGATGTATGGGAGGTTGTTTGTACAGGTTACAGGTTGGAAGACTCCAACACCCCTAGCATAAACGACAAGAGAAACATTCAGAACAATGCTAGGGCTGCCACTGCCATATTCAGGGGTCTACAGGAGCATGTCTTCAATAGAGTCAGCACCATGGATTCTGCTAAGAATATCTGGGATACTTTAGGGCAGATTTATGAAGGCAGCAATACTCTGAAGAAGTCAAAGAGAAGCCATCTGGAATCAATACTGGAGAGATTCGAGTATGAGCATGGAGAGGACATCAACTCCCTGTTCTCAAGACTCACCATCATCACCAACCAGTTGAAGGCCCTAAGCTCCAATCGGGTAGATGATGAAGATGTGATCAAGAAGTTCTTGTCAGTGCTTCCTAAAGCCTACAGAACTCTTCCCACTCGTCATCCCACAGGCCTCGCTTGTCATGCATCCCCCGTGGCGACGATCTTCCCGTCGCCTCGAGCTTGCGGTCGTCATGAACTTCCCACCATGACGGACATGGCTTGGGGAACGCGCTACGCAAAACAAAAATTTACCGCGCACAATCCACCCCAAGATCACTATCAAGGTGCAGGCAACGAGATCATACCTTCGACGATCACGTCAATGCAGTGGAGAAGTTGACCGATGTCGATGAAGTCCGCAGACTCCCGCAGCTAGGTTATACCTCCCAGCCGCAAGAGCGATCTCCTCACGAATAGTTCGCCCGATCGAACGCCGAAGTATACGACGTCTCCGAGGTATCCACACGTACCGAATAAGCGACACCGCGGTAATGTGTGGACCAGCACACAAGAACAGCGGGGATCTACGAGAAGGAGAAGCAGCAGCGCGCCGGCAGCTGTACTAGATCCAATCTAGAAGAGAGAGAAAAAGAAGGCTTTGGCCAATCTAGAGATGGCCGGCCTAGGGTTTAGGGCTGCTTCTGGGGCTGCCTCTGGGGCTGCTCGGGATGCCCTTTGAGGTGCCCTGCCCCTCTATTTATAGGGGTTGGGGCAGTTTGGAGTCCAACTCCACCAGAACCTTCTAGAACCTTCTACCGGAACCTTCTAGAACCTTCTGATACTTTCCAGAACACTTCCGGACATCATCGGAACCATCCGGGACCTCCCGGAAACTTTCGAGATCATCCGAAACACTTTCGAAACCCTTCTCTCTCGTTCTCCATAAATCGTAGCATTCCTAAATGTCGCTAAAACGTTAAGCGTGTGACCCTATAGGTTCGAGTATATGTGGACATGTCTGGAACACCTTCCGGTCAATAATCGTCAGTGGGATCTGGACACCCATAACGATTCCCACATATCATCGAAGATCTTTATCGAGCGAACCTCGTATTACCGCATATCGTCCAATAAGTCAGTCGCCCGTTCTACATGGCCTGTGAACGGCATTTTAGTCATTTTACCCATTAGACAAGGCTCGCAAGTATCAAATGATTCATAATCAAATGACTCCAAGAGTCCATCACAATGGAGTTTCTTCATGCGCTTCTTTCCAATATGACCCAAACGGCAGTGCCACAAATAAGTGGAATTCAAATCGTTTGTCTTGCGACGTTTAGCGTCAGTGTTATGGATGTGTGTATTACCATCAAGATTCATAATAAATAACCCATTCACAACGGGAGCATGGCCATAAAATATAATATCCATATAAATCGAACAACCATTGTTCTCAGACTTAAATGAATAACCGTCTTGCAACAAACATGATCCAGAAATAATGTTTTTGCTGAAGGCCGGAACATAGTAACAATTACTAAGCTCTAAAATAAATCCTGAAGATAAATGTAGGGGTAGGACACCGACGGCGAGCACAGCAACTTTTACTCCGTTCCCGACGCGCATCGTTACCTCATCCTTTGCCAGTCGCTTAGGCCTCTGTAGTTCCTGCATCGAGTTGCAAATATGAGCAACCGATCCGGTATCCAATACCCAAGAGTTACATTGCGGACCAGCAAGGAATACATCAATAACATGTATGACACTCATACCTGAGCTGAACTTTCCAGACTTCTTCTTTTCTGCCAGATATTTCTTGCAGTTCCTCTTCTAGTGTCCCTTCTCTTTATAGAAGAAGCACTCAACATTAGAAGTGGCGCCAGTCTTGGACTTCTTAGGCGTGTCAGTCATACTAGCACCCTTGGATTTGCCGTTTTTCTTAGACTTGCCCTTCTTCTTGAAATTGATTGTTTTATTCACCATCATCACATGATTGGCGTCCTTCTGGATTCCACTCTCAGCAGTTTTAAGCATAGTGAACAATTCACCCATACTCTTTTCCATCCCATTCATGTTGTAGTTCATGATGAAGCTACTATAGCTCGGAGGGAGGAAAGCAAGAACAAGATCAGTGCCCAACTCTTGGGAGATTGGAAAACCTAGCGCATCCAACCTTTGCGCGTACCCAGACAATCTGAGTACGTGCTGACTCACTGAGCTGCTCTCAGCCATCTTGCATTCAAACAAGGCTTTGGATATCTCATATCTTTCAGTCCTTGCTTGCTTCTGAAACAAAGCTTTCAGCTCCTGGATTAACTCATAAGCAGCCCAATTCTCAAAACGCTTTTGAAGATCAGGTTCCATGGAGGCAAGCATGACGCACTGTACTGCAATGGAATCATCGCTCTTAGATTGATAGATACGAATCTCATCAGCCGTAGCGTTAGCGGGGAGTTCACCGAGAGTTTGCGATAGGACATAGTCCTTCTTGGCACTCTTGAGGACAATCCTCACATTACGGTACCAGTCCGTAAAGTTGTTACCAGATGAATTCAGTTTTTCTTTCTCAAGCAACGCGCATAGTGAAAAGGTGGTTACGGGTGCCATAGATCTACAACTAAAAACAAATACACTTTAGACATTGTTCATGATTAAAGCAACTCAAATTAACACTTAATTAGAGTAAGCTCCCACTAAAACCAATATCCCTCCAATTGATTATTAGTGATTCAAGGTCCACGACTCACTTACTCCGTCATTGATGTGACATCACTGATGATGGAATAACGAGACCGGTAGGTCAACATGCCAATCATATCCCATATGACTCTTGTTCATCTTTCGATGGGTGTGTTCCGAGCCCAAGACGATCTTGCAAAGCTCGTCAAGACAACCGAGTGCCCTGCTACGCGAACGGTTCGCGCCCGCCTCATATATGTCAAACCTATCGTACGCATGTGACATGGCACACCTCAGAATGGCAAATACTCCAGACGGTGCTACACTTGGAAGAACACTAACTACTTTGATATTTGTGTGAGGGATCACCCTATTTAACAACGCCTACCACGCATCAAACAAGGTGCATTAAAAGGGATTAACATCACATGCAATCAAATTATTGTGATATGGTATAGCCCCTTTTGTTGAAGAAGACTTCTTCAACATCCTTTGGCGGAGAACTCCTTCTTCGGGTACAGCGTAGCGTCGAGGTCCATCGATGTAAGATAGTCACCACCATGTCCTCGCAATTACAACTATTTGCTATCACATAGCTAATAAAATAAATGCATTACATGGCTTTCTAGTTGACGCGCAGGTCAATACAATAAATAATGACAATCATATTGGCTCCTGCCGATTGCCGTACTCACGACACGCAGGTCACGACAAAATTAAAATTACAAACACTTTGCATCTCATACAATCACATTGCATCACATAGGCTATACCACATCACATGCATACCCTGCAAAAACAAGTCAGACACCTCTAACATTTATGCTACAATACGTGGCTTTATGGCTACGTTGCAAACCGTTTGCTACCTACGTTACCATAAGCACGATTGCTCTTGCAGTTATTTAACTGTCGGGGTGTATGGAATTGGAGATTCGGAAATCTCGAACCCCATACTAAACTTCGTCATACGCATGACCCCCGTGTAGATCACATCTACAAGCCCGCTCATTGTAAATTTATCTTTCTCAACTAAAGTGAAACCAAAGTCATCCTTAGCATGTCTCGATCCGAAGATCGTAAGGTTCGCCGGACCTCTGAAAATTTCACGATGCCACTGAGATCAAAATTATGCAATGAGAGGGAAACAACAAGAAAATCCAGTGGTAGATCTCATCTAACACCCCGCACATCATATGTGCAATGCCGCATATCACATATGCTCTAGTCGTACCTACAACTACGCATAGTACCGCTCTGATATCACTGTTGGGGAACGTGCTACGCAAAACAAAAATTTACCGCGCACAATCCACCCCAAGATCACTATCGAGGTGCAGGCAACGAGATCATACCTTCGACGATCACGTCAATGCAGCGGAGAAGCTGACCGATGTCGATGAAGTCCGCAGACTCCCGCAGCTAGGTTATACCTCCCAGCCGCGAGAGCGATCTCCTCGCGAATAGTTCGCCCGATCGAACGCCGAAGTGTACGACGTCTCCGAGGTATCCACGCGTACCGGATCAGCGACACCGCGGTAATGTGTGGACCAGCACACAAGAACAGCGGAGATCTACGAGAAGGAGAAGCAGCAGTGCGCCGGCAGCTGTACTAGATCCAATCTAGAAGAGAGAAAAAAGAAGGCTGTGGCCAATCTAGAGATGGCCGGCCTAGGGTTTAGGGCTGCTTCTGGGGCTGCCTCTGGGGCTGCTCGGGATGCCCTTTGAGGTGCCCTGCCCCTCTATTTTTAGGGGTTGGGGCAGCTCTCCCTAGGCAGGTGGAGTCCTACTCCAGCAGGGACACCCTGTAGGAGTTGGAGTCCAACTCCACCAGAACCTTCTAGAACCTTCTGATACTTTCCGGAACACTTCTGGACATCACCGGAACCATCCGGGACCTCCCGGAACACTTTCGAGATCATCCGAAACACTTTCGGAACCCTTCTCTCTCATTCTCCATAAATAGTAGCATTCCTAAATGTCGCTAAAACGTTAAGCGTGTGACCCTATAGGTCCGAATATATGTGGACATGTCCGGAACACCTTCCGGTTAATAATCGTCAGTGGGATCTGGACACCCATAACGACTCCCACATATCATCGAAGATCTTTATCGAGCGAACCTCGTATTACCGCATATCATCCTTTTGCCTCACGATACGTTTCACAACCCGAGGCGAGACTTTGACGGTATCCCTGTGATCAACTCCTTGATCACCATACCTAGTTATCCTCGTTACCGGTTTGTAC
>JAGXJF010005928.1:0-293635 GCA_019208055.1 Stipa capillata
TACGTCCTTCAGACTGGTCAAAACTGGTTTTGACCGTTTCAAAGCGGTTTTATGCCAAAAACATTTAAAAATATAGAAAAATTCAAAAACACCAGAAAATTTTTCACAAAATAGAAAATCTAAAAAAAGAAAATTTCAAAAAAATATGAAAATTTTAAAAAAGGAAAATTTTAAAAAAATCAAAAAAATTCAAAAATATTACGAAAATTAAAAAAAGAGAAAATCAGGAAAAATTCAAAAATATATGAGAAAATCAGGAAAAATTCAAAAAATATATGAGAAAATCATGATCAAATTCAAAAAATAAAGAAAAAAAGGAAAAAAATTTACATAATACAATAAAAATCAGAAAAGGAGAAAAAATTTGATTTTTTTTTGTCGAAGTTCAATGCAACTACATATGTAAATATTTCTTAAACATAAATATCAGTTTACAAATATATAATTTCATTTTTCCTAAATTTAGGAAAAAATAAAAATAAGGAACAAAAATCCAAATTGTTTTTTATTTTCCTGAATCGTTATCTTCTCCCCTACACTCTTTGAGGATGTTCTATGTGGTAAAAACAAGAATATTTAGGAAAAAATGCAACTATATATTGTAAACTTATTTATGTTCGACAAATATTTACATATGTAGTTGCATTGAACTTCGACAAAAAAAAATCAAGTTTTTCTCTTTTTCTAATTTTTATTGTATTATGTAATTTTTCCTTTTTTCTTTTTCTTTTTTTGATTTTAAATTTTTTCCCTGATTTTCTCATATATTTTTGGAATTTTTCCTGATTTTATCATTTTGTTGAATTTTCTTTTTTTAATTTTTCTGATTTTATTGAATTTTTTGGCATAAAACCGCTTTGAAATGGTCAAAACCAGCTTTGACCGATGTCAGGGACGTAAGCTACACGGTTTTGAGAGTTAAGGGACAATTGTAGCCCGTTTTAGAGTTTAGGGACGAAAGTTACACTCGGCCAATAGTTGAGGGACGAAATATACACTTCTTCCATAAAAAAAGAGGAAAATTGTTATTTTTTCTTTCTAAAAATCGATATTAGCCGAGAGACAATCTGGTAGATTTTCTCTTTAGCGGGCATTTCCATATAGGACTTGTTATAATAAAACAAGCAGGTTATATAAAAAAGAAAAAAGCTTTTTTCTCGATTATTTATCATGAAAGCAAAAAGGGTTCTTATCAAACCCACCATAAAATTGAAAAGAAGGATAAAGTAAGTAGACCTGACTCCTTGAATAATGTCTCTATCCGCTATTCTCATATATAAATTCAATGTAGATGAAATTGTATAAGTGGATTTTTTTTGTATTTCTTTAGACTTAGACCGCGCAAGACAAGAATTTTTCGCTATTTACGATTTCATATTGCTGTTACTAGATGTTTTATAGGAATAAGAAGAAATCCCAACTCCTTTCCGCTACACATAAAAATTGATTTTGAAAATCCTTTTTTTTCAGAATCTTCTATTTTTGTTCTTCCACCCATGCAATAGAGAGCGAATGGGAAAAAAGGGGTTACTTTCATTTTCATTTTTCCTTTAAAAGATAGGCTTTGAAATAGGAGTCATGGAATAATGCTGAATTCAAATGTTTATTTCTGTTTATTTCTATAGTATAAGAAAAACAAATCGAATCAAATTCATGGATTTACCACGACCTCGGTTGTGACTCCATAGATAAAAATGAAAAAATTTCTATCTTCAAGACCATTGAAAAAGGGCATTGAACGAGAAAGAAATCGTCCACAGATAATCAAACTATCATATGCCTTGGAAGTGATATGAGTGCTCGGAAATGGTTGAAGTAATTGAATAGGAGGATCACTATGACTATAGCCCTTGGTAGAGTTCCTAAAGAAGAAAATGATCTATTTGATACTATGGACGACTGGTTACGAAGGGACCACTGGTTACGAAGGGACCGTTTCATTTTTTTAGGATGGTCCGGCCTATTGCTCTTTCCTTGTGCTTATTTTGCTTTAGGGGGTTGGTTTACAGGGACAACTTTTGTAACTTCTTGGTATACCCATGGACTGGCTAATTCCTATTTGGAAGGTTGTAATTTCTTAACCGCGACAATTTCTACCCCTACCAATAGTTTAGCACACTCTTTGTTGCTACTATGGGGCTCGGAAGCACAAGGAAATTTTACTCGTTGGTGTCAATTAGGCGGTCTATGGACTTTTGTCGCTCTCTACGGGACTTTTGCACTAATCGGTTTCATGTTACGCCAATTTGAACTTGCTCGGTCTGTTCAATTGCGGCCTTATAATGCAATCTCATTCTCTAGTCCAATCGCTGTTTTTGTTTCTGTATTCCTTATTTATCCACTGGGGCAATCTGGTTGGTTCTTTGCGCCGAGTTTTGGCATAGCAGCGATATTTCGATTCATCCTCTTCTTCCAAGGATTTCATACTTGGACGTTGAACCCATTTCATATGATGGGGAGTTGCCGGAGTATTAGGCACAGCTCTGCTATGCGCTATTCATGGGGCGACCGTAGAAAACACTATTCGAGGACGGTGATGGTGCAAATACCTTCCGTGCTTTTAAGCTAACTCAAGCTGAAGAAACTTATTCAATGGTCACTGCTAACCGCTTTTGGTCCCAAATCTTTGGTGTTGCTTTTTCCAATAAACGTTGGTTACATTTCTTTATGCTATTTGTACCTGTCACCGGTTTATGGATGAATGCTATTGGCGTAGTTGGCCTGGCTCTGAACTTACGTGCCTATGACTTCGTTTCCCAGGAAATCCGTGCAGCGGAAGATCCTGAATTTGAGACTTTCTACACCAAAAATATTGTTTTAAACGAGGGCATTCGTGCGTGGATGGCAGCTCAGGATCAGCCTCATGAAAATCTTATATTCCTTGAGGAGGTTCTACCACGTGGAAACGCTCTTTAATGGAACTTTCGTTTTAGCTGGTCGTGACCAAGAAACCACCAGCTTTGCTTGGTGGGCTGGGAATGCCAGACTTATCAATTTGTTCGATAAACTACTTGGAGCTCACGTAGCCCATGCCGGATTAATCGTATTCTGGGCCGGAGCAATGAACCTATTTGAAGTGGCCCATTTCATACTAGAAAAGCCCATGTATGAACAAGGGTTGATTTTACTTCCACATTTAGCTACTCTAGGTTGGGGAGTAGGGCTAGGGGGAGAAGTTCTAGATACTTTTCCGTTCGTTGTACTGGAGTACTTCACCTAATTTCCTCTGCAGTCTTAGGCTTCGGTGGCATTTATCACGTGCTTCTAGGACCCGAGACTCTTGAGGAATCTTTTTCATTCTTTGGTTATGTATGGAAAGATAGAAATAAAATGACTACAATTTTGGGTATTCACTTAATTTTGTTAGGTCTAGGTGCTTTTCTTCTAGTACTCAAGGCTCTTTATTTTGGTGGTGTATATGATACCTGGGCCCCTGGGGGGGAGATGTAAGAAAAATTACCAATTTGACCCTTAGCTCCAGTGTTATATTTGGTTATTTACTAAAATCCCCTTTTGGGGGAGAACGGTGGATTGTTAATGTGGATGATTTAGAAGATATAATTGGTGGACATGTATGGTTGGTTTCATTTGTGTATTTGGCGCAATTTGGCATATCTTAACCAAACCCTTCGCATGGGCTCGCCGTGCATTTGTATGGTCTATAGAAGCTTACTTGTCTTATAGTTTAGCTGTTTTATCTGTCTTTGGTTTTATCGCTTGTTGTTTTGTCTAGTTTAGTAATACAGCTTATCCTAGTGAGTTTTATGGACCCACTGGGCCAGAAGCTTCTCAAGCTCAAGCATTTACTTTTCTAGTTAGAGTCAAGCGTCTTGGAGCTAATGTGGGATCTGCTCAAGGACCCACAGGTTTAGGTAAATATTTAATGCGTTCCCCAACCGGGGAGGTTATCTTTGAGGGGGAACTATGCGTTTTTAGGACCTTCGTGCTCGATGGTTAGAACCTCTAAGGGGCCCCAACGGTTTGGACTTGAGTAGGTTGAAAAAAGACATACAACCTTGGCAAGAACGACGTTCAGTAGAATATATGACCCATGCTCCTTTAGGCTCTTTAAATTCCGTGGGTGGCGTAGCTACCGAGATCAATGCAGTTAATTATGTCTCTCCTAGAAGTTGGTTAGCGACCTCTCATTTTGTTCTAGGATTCTTCCCTTTTGTGGGCCATTTGTGGCATGCAAGAAGAGCCCGAGCTGCTGCAGCAGGTTTTGAAAAGGGAATCGATCGTGATTTGGAACCTGTTCTTTACATGAACCCTCTTAACTAAGATTTTCTTATTTATACCTGTTCTATTTTTTCTTTGTTTTGGCTCAGTTATTCCATTTAGCCGAGCCATTCATTCCTTTTAATCAAAGAAAGATAAGGGGACAGAATAAAGACAAATAAAAAAAAGAAACAAATGTATTCAATAAGCAAAAGGAGAAAGAGGGATTCGAACCCTCGATAATTCCTAGAACTATACCGGTTTTCAAGACCGGAGCTATCAACCACTCACCCATCTCTCCACAGCCTAATCCCTATTTTATTCCTACAAATAGAACATAGCCATATAAAAAGATGTACTAACCTCTAGAAATATCTCAGATGTAAGTCCCTTTTTGACATATTTCTGTATACTGTATACTGTAAATTCGTTGACAATATGTCTACGCTGGTTCAAATCCAGCTCGGCCCAAAAATCTAGGGCTTCGTGAATATGAACTAAATCCATTTGTTTTTCTTCCATAAAATAAAATGTCTGATCATAGAAATAAAAGATAAAGAAAAAAGGGGAAATTTCTTTCTATCCATATCTCTCTCATTCCTTTCTTACAAACAAATCTACAAACAAAAGAGTTTTTCTTATTGAAAGGTGGATTATCATCCATTTTTAGTGATAAAAAATCACGACATACTAGTTATGTCACTCTCACTATACCCACATCTAATGTGGGTATGTAGTATATGATTCGTCTATTTCTTAGAGTACGACAGACGAATCGAATCTTCTTATGGTTCTATTTAATAATAGGTATGCCATACACCCCGCGGGGATTGTAGTTCAATTGGTCAGAGCACCGCCCTGTCAAGGCGGAAGCTGCGGGTTCGAGCCCCGTCAGTCCCGAACTAGGGTTCAATGAATGGAGAAATTCATCTTTCCTTTTTACATGAAAAATTTCCATGAAAAAAGGGGCAGGGGGCAAGATCAGATACCCATGGGGCACCCTTACTTCACTTTTTTATTTCGCATCTCTCATTAAAGAGGGAGGAGAGGCGTATAGGAATTTTTTTTCACTACTCCCGATCGATAAAGAAAGACACACGTATGATATGTGGATTAGTATAATTTAGGATATTACTCTATCCTTATGATGATACCATCCTCATCTTAACTTCCTATTCGACTCTTATGGAATAGAGTACCGGTATTTTACTGGAATCCATACATAAATCGTATTCCTTTTTTTATTTAAGCGCTCTTTTCTCCATCTCACTTCTACTGCTTATTTGGATGTCTATGTGACCCATAGAAAGTTGGTCATATAATACATACATACATAATTGTATGTATAACTATAAGAAAAAGGAAGGGAAATTGGATAAGATTAAGAAAGATCGTGGGTTATAGATATAGAAAAGAAAAAGTAGAAAAGGATTAAAAAAAGAGGGAATTCCTAATCCAATCAAAAAAAACCATTTTGGTCTTAGTATGGATAGAGGATCTTCCTATGTTATACTATTCCACTCTCAACCATGAATTGATTTGATAGATCCGATATTCATAATATTGAATTGATTCAGTATTATCAGAATGCAAGTCCTCCCCTTGAATTTACAGGATACCCCTTTTTCCTCTCCATGGGATTACATCCCGAGTTATTGTGAAAAAAAAATAAAGAGGTTATGGAAGTCAATATTCTCGCATTTATTGCTACTGCACTGTTCATTCTAATTCCTACTGCCTTTTTACTTATTATTTATGTAAAAACAGTCAGCCAAAATAATTAATTGGAATTCCAATTAATCATTGAAGAAATGAAAAATGGGATTAAATAAAAAAAATCCAAGTCTTAAATGAAAGGATCTGGTTGGAATCTTAAAGTGTGGTAGAAAGAACTACATATAGTTTTTTCTACGACACTTTAGAGTCTTTCTATTATATTATCTTGAATCTACATAGAATAGATTAGTAGATTGAAATAGTAGTCTAATTCAATTTCTTTTTTCACTGCATCCACTTAATTTCAATCAAGTCAAAATAAAAAAATCGAAGACCATTCTTGACCAAAGAATCCATGGAGGGAGAGAAAAATAATATGAGAATAGACTATAGTAAAAAGTAAAAGAAAAAAAGTAAAAGGAAAAAAACCAGCGAATCTTTCATGCTTAAACATGCCGCGAGATGCTTCAAAAGAGAATAAAAATTATTCTAAGAATAAGGAAAGAGTATAAAACAAATGGAAAATGTGTGATATGTCGTGAATAGCTCCGTGGAAGAAAGTCTAATTTTCTTATGTATAGAACTTTTTTACCATTCGTCATTTCTAGTAGAAATTCTGAATTGCTGTAATGGCTCTTTCTATTTCTATATAGTAGAATATAATGATTCTTTCTTACAATACAAGAGTTTCTTACAGGAGTGAAACAAAACTAAAGAAAAAGAGTAAAGAATAACGTTTGACAAAATGATTAATGCAAAATGATCAATTAAAGAAAAGAGTTGATACAACAATTCGATTACTCAATCAATTAGTAGTATCCCTAGAGTCCACTCCTCCCCCATACTACTAGTGAAAGAGAAAAAGTAAAGACTACCATTAAAGCAGCCCAAGCGAGACTTACTATATCCATCTAAATTATGTCTCCTATTTCTATGAAGGAATTATTCTACTATTGATCAATAATCATAGTGGAATCAAGGGTACAGAGTCAAAAAGGGATTCTGCCCTAAGGCTATGGATGAATCAGTTCAAGGGATTTACTCCTAACAAATTCTTATAGGAATTCTGGTAGAATTAGAGAGCATTAAGTATAAATACGATACATAGCCCTTTTCCTTAAAAAGAGTACGGGAATGATGTCCTGAATAGAAGAAGCGGGAATAGGAAGATTTTTTATTCCTTTTGTTACTCTTTTTTTTATAAGCAAAGAACACCCGAATATACCATAAAATTAGGATAGATAAATATTTATTGGATACCTACCTTACCTATGTTTATTTTTGACCTAAACCCTACAGCCCCGCTTTCTATCATTCTATGAAAGAATGAAGAGACTTTATCCACAACTCCGAAATTGATTTTTGATCGGCCTATTTAATCTTATTCTCGATAGAATTAGTAGCCCTTACTTTAGTGTATGTAGGTAACATAAGATGTACGAGAAAAAAATGTATGATAATTAGGAAGTCTTGATATTCCTTCGTGAAGTCCCTTCTTCAATCTAAGATTGAAAAAAAGAATGCCCCTTAGGGCCCTTTCTTTGGATACCAAGATTTCTGACATCTTAGCCTCGTAGTTTTAAATTCTCAAATCGAATCAATTAAGAACCAATTCAAATTAATATAATAAAAGAATAAGGAAACGCTACCTCACCTCTATTGGTAACTGTTTGGGCCACTACCGCCAAAACAAACCCTAGTTTGAGGATAGAACTATGGCTATGGATTCTCAAAATCCAGTATCGCCAGGCCTAGTTACTCTCTTGCCCGAACTTATGCGGGGTACGAATTTATAGAGTTCGATCAGTACTATAAAGCCTAAGTATTTTATTGATCAGGCGGCACCCAGATTTGAACTGGGGATAAAGGATTTGCAGTCCCCTGCCTTACCGCTTGGCCATGCCGCCAAAAAATCCGATCGAAAATCGAGAAAAGAGCAAGTATTCATCCACGTTTTCTTACGAAAACGCCCTTTCTTTTATTTTGAATCTAATTCTACTTACTTTTTTCCAATCTTTTTCAAAAAATCTATTCCTGCTTTTTTGGATCCAGTTTCGATTATTCTCCTCGATGGATTCTATCTTAAAACACACATTGCTAACACTAGAAAACTTGCCCTTTCTTTCTATTGAGATGAAAAAGGAGAAAAAGTGGATTTCTAGTCACAGGCTGCAAAATTCAGAACAAATTGGAACCATTAACTAGAATTCTCTTTTTTTTTGAATTGCAGTAGTGAACGACTCTTAAATCGGCATTCTCTCCCCCCTCCCTTTTAATGGCATAATAAAATAGAATGGCTTTATGCCTAATCCGTGTATAGGTAAACTCCAGGTCCGAACAGCATTATTATCCAAGGATCCCCCTTATGTACATATCTCTATGGGGAATCGTGCTTTAATTTTTCAAAGCATTAAATATCTTGAAGGAAATTTGCTCTGATATAGAGTATAACCTGACCGTCTTGGCCCACCCAACTGAAATTACGATAAAAGCAGGGATATGTGGAGAGGTGGATAACTAGATTGGCATGTACTTAAAAAAAGGACTTACTTTATTTTAGGATTCTACAATGAAATCCTAAATTTTCTAGCAATTCTACTACTACGAAACAAAAAGGAACCCTCAAATTATTTTTTGAAATTAAACTAAGGCGCTATTCTAAATCGAACTAAAGTCAAACTTTCTAGTGCTTATAAATTTTTATATTAAGGCTTTATCCCATTCATAGAAACGAGATAAACTGAGAAATCTTTGCCATCCAATCTGATTAGAATATCATAAAGTAAAAGTATAAGTGGCAGAATTTTTTTTCTAGGAATGTTTTATCAATTCATTTTCATTCCATTTGTACCCCTGGCAAACTCGAACTTTCGTCGAAATTGTCTCTATTCATATGTATGAAATACATATATGAAATACGTATGTGGAGTTCCCTAGAATTTCATGCGATTCAGTAAACAGAATATAGATTCCATGATTGCTAGATCAATCTGTAGGGATTGATGAAGAGTGAGCTGATAATGGAATTTTTCTTCGATAAACAGGAAACTTAAGATTAAGATGCTCCGAAATGGAAATGAGGGAATGTCCACAATACCCGGATTTAGTCAGATCCAATTCGAGGGATTTTGTAGGTTCATTAATCAAGGCTTGGCAGAAGAACTTGAGAAGTTTCCAACAATTAAAGATACAGATCACGAAAGTGCATTTCAATTATTTGCGAAAAGGATATCAATTGCTAGAAACCCTCGATAAAAGAAAGGGATGCTGTGTATGAATCACTCACCTATTCTTCCAAATTATATGTATCTGCGAGATTAATTTTTGGTTTCGATGTGCAAAAGCAAACCATTTCTATTGGAAACATTCCTATAGTGAATTTCTTAGGAACCTTTATAATAAATGGAATATGCCGAATTGTGATCAATCAAATATTGCTAAGTTCTGGTATTTACTACCGCTCAGAATTAGACCATAAGGGAATTTCTATCTACACCAGGACTATAATATCAGATTGGGGAGGAAGATCGGAATTAGCAATTGATAAAAAAGAAAGGATATACTAAATGTTTGGATGGGCTGAAAACTTACCATGTTTCCATGCAGAGCATTCTCATTGAAGAGCCTTCAACTCAGCTTGTGTGATAAAGTCTCTAATCAAGGGCTGGCAGAGGCACTTAAGGGCTTTCCTCAGCTCGAGGAGCTGGACATTACATTCTGCTCATTGTATGGCAATGTGTGCGAGTCAGTTGGCAAAGCTTGCCCACAACTTAAAATCTTTAGGTTGAACGAACGCTGGACTATGCTTCAAAGGGGGTTTGCAGCCTATGAGGGCATGGATGATGACACAGAAGCATTAGGGATTGCTAACAATATGCCTGAGATCCAAGACCTTCAATTGATTGGCAATAACCTAACTGATGATGGACTGATGGCAATCCTTAACCATTGCCCCCACCTTGAATCCCTTGACATACGCCAGTGCTACAATGTTTGAACGGATGTGAAATCGAAGTGTGCTAGAATTAGAAATTAAGCTTCCTCATGACTCCATCTCTGATTTCAAGTACCGAGCTTACATCGCCAGCAGTGAGGGTTACTCTGGTTCTGATTTTGGGGTCGTGCTGGATGTGGTCACAGATGATGATGATGCTGAATTTGACGACCTGGATGATATATTTAATATCTGAAGGAAATGTGACCAGGACTGGGGTTTTCATTGAGATGCGAAGAACTGTGAGCTGAAATGGTGTGGTGTCTCCCTGTGTTGAAATTCTGGAAGCTAGATTTGTTTATGCGGTCAGTGTTGAGCACTTCGTTACCGGAGATCCCCTTATGCTTGTATTTCCTTTCTTTTCACCCCTTCGTTACGAGAAACTAACCTACTTTCTGTGAGACTGGGTTGCTCGATTATTGGGTTTTTCTCTCATCTTGTAATTTGTGCTGCACTTGTGACTTGTCACTGAATAAAATCCTTGTAAATGAAGTATGCCATTCCTGTTATGTGGATTTCTTAATATTTGCACTCCTTATGGCTTCTGAATCGTATAGAATTGAATCTATTTAAGTGAAGCATAAACCTCAGTGGCCCGCAAAGATTGCAAGCTTGTCACAATTGTAGCTTGCAGTAACTAAATGCTGGCCTTGTGCGCTCACAGTCACCGGTGTAGTGTTTAATTCTTAGGCATTAGCTTGATCAGCACCTAGCCATGCTTTAGAACACCTAGACATGATCATCAGTAAGCATTGGTGGCACTTACGTCCGTTGGAGGAAGAGGCCATTGCCGGAGACGAGGAGGAAGTAGTCGTGGTCGTGTGACGGAGACGAGGAGGAAGTTGAGGTCGGTGTAGGCGTAGCAGCGGGAAACGGCGGCCCTCGGGTCACCACCGGCACTGTCCGGTGGCCAGCGTCGTCGTCTTAGCGGCGTCGGCCTTCCCGATGCTCCAGCACTCCCCCGGATCGGCTCGGGCGTTAGAGGTATAGGGGTTAGGGTTTAGCTCAGGTGAATTTCATTCTCACGTAGAGCCCCGGGAACCCCCCCCCCTCTTTTATGTGGCGCTGTGCAAACGGGGACCGAAACCATTGATCGGTTGGGCGCCCGCGATCAGGACGCGGGTTGTTGGGGTTGCACGTTGGTGCATGGCCCCTTTCGTGCTTATCTCTCTGGTTTGACCGGGAGATCAATTCCAACATTCTCCCCCTTGATCTTAAGGTCAAACCTTCGTAAGCCCAGTCTTAATAGAAAATTACACCAAAGTAAAGTGTTACATTAACTAATGAAATGCCACTGAACCTCGGTACTTATAGTATACCATTCTATCTCGAAATGGAAAAACATGTTACTTGATGGGAGATGGTTTCATTCGATGGTCCCTTTATTCCAGGATCAAAGGCTCTCCAGTAAACCCATGCCAGCTACATGACTACAAAATACACTGGGTGGTAAGCCTTTTGTGAGCCGATCCGCAAACATTTCTGTCGTATTTATATGCTTAACATTAATGGTATGATCCTAGATTCTATCTTTCACAATATGATACTTAATGTCGATGTGTTTGACAGCTCCACTCGACTTGTTGTTACTCGTATGGAAAGCTACGGGTTCATTGTCGCAGTACAACGTTAGTGGTTTGGAAATACTATCCACCACTCTTAATCCGGGAATAAAATTCTTTAGCCATGGTGGCCTCATAACATGCTATAAATTCTGCCTACATCGTGGAAGATGCAGTAATCGTTTGTTTGGAGCTTTTCCAAGAAATAGCTCCTCCTACCGATGTGAAGATATGTCCTGAAGTGGATTTTCTACTGTCGACACACCCAGCAAAATCAGCATCTGAATAACCAATAACTTCTAGGTTATCAGATTTTCGATACGTTAGCATGTAATCTTTAGTGCCTTGCATATAGCGTAGGACTTTCTTAGCGGCCTTCCAGTGGTCTGGTCCTAGATTTGATTGATATCTGCCAAGCATTCCAGTGACAAAAGCCAAGTCAGGGCGCGTACAGACTTGAGCATACATGATGCTTCCGACAGCCGAAGCATAAGGAACCGACTTCATCTGATCAGTTTCGTATTGGTTCCTTGGACATTGAAATATCCCAAACTTGTCGCCCTTGACTATAGGGGCAGGTGAGGCAGAGCACTTATGCATATTATATTTCTTTAGTACTCTCTCAAAGTATGCCTTTTGTGATAGTCCCAATATACCTTTGGACCTATCTCGATGAATCTCAATGCCGAGAACATATGAGGCTTCACCAAGATCTTTCATATCAAAATTGGAAGACAAGAATCTTTTGGTCTCATGCAACATATCCTTATCGCTGCATGCCAACAGAATGTCATCCACATAAAGGACTAAAATGGTGAACTTGTTGCCTTTAAACTAGATATATATGCAGTTGTCCACCTCATTCTCCTTAAAACCAAAAGTTCTGATGATTTGATCAAACTTAAGGTACCATTGTCTTGAAGCTTGTTTTAAGCCATAAATTGACTTCGTTAAACGGCATGCCATGTGTTCTTTTCCTTCCACAACAAAACCATCTGGTTGTGTCATGTAAACATTCTCATTCAAATCGCCATTAAGGAATGCCGTCTTATCATCCATTTGATGTAGCTCCAGATTATAATGAGCTACAAGTGCCATGACTATCCTGAAAGAATCTTTAGTTGAGACCGGAGAGAAGGTTTCGTTATAATCAATTCCCTCTCTTTGTGTGAAGCCTTTTGCTACAAGTCTCGCTTTGAACCTTTCGATGTTTCCTTTGGAATCGTACTTAGTTTTATAGACCCACTTACAGCCTACCCTTTTAGCCCCATCAGGAATTTCTACTAAGTCCCAAACATCATTCAAGCTCATAGACTTTAATTCGTCTTTCATGGCATCAAGCCACTTGGACGAATTTTCTCTTTTAATGGCTTCCTTATATGAGGTTGGGTCTTCCACCTTCCCTATGTCATTCATATCCAGCAGACCTTCTTTCTCGCTGTGACCTTCTCACAGGTTCATTTGTGGCTTCATTATTTATCTCGGGAAAATGTTGGGGCTCAATATTAGGTGTTGCATTAGAATTTTCTTGATCCTCAACATTTGGTGTGTCAACATTAGGTACTGCATTGTTTACTGGGGTGTTGAACACTGTCGTCAGAATAAGTCTTTCGTGGACAACCGGGAATGGGACGCACACCCGTTTCTCTTCAAGATCTACATTCCTTGGTTCAACTATGTCATTATCCTCAAAGAACACAACTTGCCTCGTTTCCACAAACTTAGTTGTGTGATTTGGGCAATAGAAATGATATCCTTTTCCCCTATGAGGGTATCCTATGAAATGACAGCTGATGTTCTTCGGATCCAATTTCTTAATTTGTGGATTGAATACTTTAGCTTCAGCGGGGCATCCCCACACACGTAAATAATTCAAGCTTGGTTTCTTTCCTGTCCATATCTCATAAGGTGTGTTCGGTGCTGACTTAGTGGGAGCCAGATTAAGTACATGTGCGACTGTCTTTAGTGCCTCCATCCATAAATTCACTGGTAAAGTCGAGTGACTAAGCATGCTACGCACCATATCCATAAGTGTGCGATTGCGACGCTCAGCCACACTACTGCAGTATGGGCCTCTGCTGACGGGCGAGAAACCCCCTCTACTGACGGGCTGGGGGCCCGTCAGCCTGGGAATGTCAGTGGAGGGGTTCCCTCCACTGACGGGCCGGCCCTGGGACCGTCAGTAGAGCCTTGGTCACCACTGACGGTCTTTATTTAGAGGCCCGTTAGTAGAGCATTGGTCACCACTGACAGGCTTTATTTAGTGGCCTGTCGGTAGTAGATTTTAAGGGATTAAAAAAATAAAATTCAGAAATTCACCTGGCCGCCGCAGCAGGTGCCGGCCCATGCGCCTGCTGCTCCTCGCCGTCGGCGGTGGTCACGTGGCGGCGCTCCGTGAAGCGGAAGCTGGACGGGGAGAACGGGGGTGGGGACGGGGAGGGGGAGGAGGGGGCGGTGGGGCTGGCGTGGGTGGAGGCGGAGGAGGAGGCCACGGCGCTGCGGGAGGCCTTGGCGGTGGCGCAGGACACCGCGGCGGCGCTGCGGGGCGAGGTGGAGGAGGAGCGCCTGGCCGCGGCTAGCGCCGCCAGCGAGGCCATGGCCATGATGCTGCGGCTGCAGCGGGAGAAGGCCGAGGTCCAGATGGAGCTCCGCCAGTTCTGCCGCTTCGCCGACGAGAAGATGGCACTCGACGCTGCCAAGATCGACCACCTCCGCGCCCTCATCGCCCGCCGCGGGCGACACCTCGCGCGCCTCCGCTCCAGGCTCCGCGACTATCGACAGACGTGCCTCCGCCTCGGCATCCCGCTCGCCAACGGTGATGAAGGCGAGGAACAGGACCATGAGGATGACCTCTTCCTCGACGGCGACGACGGCGGTTACTACCCCGAGCTCCGCTGCGCGAATCGTCCCTGGATGAAGAGGAAGGCACCCACCTGTACGCAGATGAGGCTTACCTTGATGGGTTGGTCGGAGTAGAGGGAGGGGAGGCCGGCGGGCAGACCTGGTCAGGGCAGAACAAGGGGAGGCCAGCGTCTAAGGAGGAGAGGGAGGCCGGCGGCCGCTGGATCTGGTCGGGGCAGAGGGAGCGGAGGCCCGCCGGGTCCTCGGCTGCTCGCGGAGGGGGACGGCCGGGCGACGGCGTGGAGGAGGGGGGCGGCCGGGCGGCGGCGCGGAGGAGGGGGACGGCCGGGCGATGGCGTGGAGGATAGGGGCGGCCGGGCGGCGGTGCAGAGGAGGGGGAGAGGACTCCTGGTTCGAAAGAACGCGCGGGACTTGGTGAATTTTTCGCCAAGTCCCACCCGTTGCCTTATAGACATGCGGAGTCTCCACCGACGAGCGCTTCGTAGATGCCCGTCAGTGATAGGGGGGTCTCCACCGACGGGCGCTTCGTAGATGCCCGTCAGTGGTAGGGGGGTCTCCACCGACGGGCGCTTCGTAGCTGCCCGTCAGTGGTCGAACTTAATGTGAGATGTGAGATTTGTAGTACCTTGCAAAAATATTTATTCAAAATACTCCAAACTTTTTCTACATGGAAAATACTACATTACATTGTTCATGTCAAATTTTGGCATTTTTCTAAAATCATTTGCTATTATTTAGTCATTAAATGAATATCTAGCTATTTACTAGATATAATTCAAATTTGAACTACAAGTATCTTAAAAGGGCCTATAAATGGAAAAAAAATTATATCTAAGTACCTATGTATGTTTTTAGCTCCTACCCAGAAAATATACAAAATTTTCAAACATTTCCTTGGGAAAATTCAAACCTTTAGTTGCATCATATTGGTTTTTCATTTTTTATAAAATCTAAATATGGTCTAAAAATATGAAAATTAACATGGGGTCATTATATGACCTCATGAGGCTATGTTTAAAATTTCAGACAAATTCAAAAAAGTTGGACTATACATTGCTTTGTAACTTAACCATCTCTGAGAAAGCTTCATAGCATTTAAAGCGGAAATATGAAGATTGAAGTACACATCGTAAATTCTTCATCATTTGAACTTGAGATTTGGACTACAACTTGATATTACACTATTATAAGCTAATATTTGTTCATGTTCCATCTTGTTATGTAATAATTTATATTTTCTATTTTTTGAAATACCAATTTGAGGTACTATGTGTAGTACCTTCCCGAAATATTTATCTAAAATGGTCCAAAAATTTTATACATGGAACATACTACATTATATTGGTAATGTCAAAATTAAGCATTTTTCTGAAATCATTTGCTATTTTTTAGGCATTAAATGAATATCTAGCTATTTACTGGATATATTTCAAATTTGAACTACAAGTATCTTAAATAAGGCCTCTAAATGGAAGAAAAATTCATATATAAGTACCTATGTATCTTTTTAGCTCCTATCCACAATATATATAAAAAAATACAAATATTTTCTTGGGAAAATTCAAACCTTTACTTGCATCTTAATGATTTTTCATTTTATATAAACTCTAAATATGGTCTAAAAAATATGAAAATTGGCATGGGGTCATGAGATGACCTCATGAGGCTATGTTTAAAATATTAGACAGTTTCACAAAAGTTAGACTATACATTGCTTTATAACTCAAGCATCTCCCAAGAAAAGAAATAAAAAATAAAATAAATACTAGAAATTCCAGAAAACTCAAAAAATTATGAAACTTGATCTGCTGTCTAGATCTATTTATTTTACAAATTTTGCAAAAAAAATCACTTTATTTGGACTTATAGATCAAAAGTTATTGATGTTTGTTGATGCAGTGCTTTTGGGCTGAAATACCAGTGATGGGCCCTTAGATACGCCCGTCAGTGGAGATCGCTTCGCCACTAACGGGCACTTAAATAGAGCCCGTCAGTGGAGATCGCTTCAAAACTAACGTCATCTTGGCACCTTTTTGTTCATCTCCACTGACGGTCCGTGTAGCTGCCCGTCAATGGAGACTTCCTCTCTGCTGACGGGCACCTAAGTACCGCCCGTCAGTGGAGATGATGCGTCATTTATGGCACCAGGTTTGTGTCTCCACTGACGGGCAACTTAAGGGCCCGTCAGTGGAGGTCTTCCGCTGCGGCCAGCCAGACTCCTCTGTTGACGGGCCTCTAGGTGCCCGTTAGCGGTGAGACCCTCCAACGACGGGCAAGAGTGCGCCCGTCAGTGGAGGGGGTTCAGCAAAGGGTCATTCTGCAGTAGTGCCACTCCATTTTGCTGAGGTTCACTAGGCATTGAATATTGGGCAATTATTCCATTTTCAGCGAGGAACTTTGCAAAAGGTCCAGGAATTTGCCCATAAGGAGCGTGTCTTCCATAGTATTCACCACCACGATCAGATCTTACAACTTTAATCTTTAGGTTTAGCTGATTTTCAGCTTCAGCTTTATATATCTTAAATTTGTCTAAAGCTTTAGATTGATCGTGAATGGGATATATGTATCCATAACGTGAGTAGTCATCTGTGAATGTGATGAAATATTTAAAACCATCCACAGACTTTACATTAAAGGGTCCGCATATGTCAGTATGTATAAGGTCAAGGATCCCTTTTGGCTCTTATTGCTCCTTTCTTAATTATCTTAACATATTTTCCTTTTATGCAGTCAATACAATTGTTCATATCAGAGAAGTCTAAAGGGTGAAGAATTTCTTCTTTTATTAAATGTTCCATTCTCCCCCTCGAAATGTGGCCTAAGCGACGATGCCACAATTTCGAAGAAGGATTTTGACTTCTCCTTTTCTTTTCGACAGTTTCATGACTACATTCATTCACATTCGCAACACATGCATTCATGTCATTTTGAGATTCACAAAGAGATAACATATATAGTTTGCCTCGTCTGACACCGAGTCCAACAATATCATTATTCAACTTAAGCATAAATCGTTTATTATGAAACAAACATTCAAAACCTAAGTCATCCAAACAAGATACAGAAATCAAATTCCTACTTAAGGTAAGTACATAAAGAACATCATGAAGCTGAAGTGGAAAGCCCGTATGCAACTCCAAAGTGAGAGATCCCACAGCTTCAACATCAGCTTCTTGATCATTTGCCACCTTAAGCTTTCTTGTTCCCCTTCTTAAAGTTCTCCTTGTATGGAATCCCTGTAAGGAATTTACAACATGTATTGTTGCACCTGAGTCAATCCACCAAGTACTTTGGGAATAATCAACATAAAGTGATTCATCAACAAACGTAATTTTATCAGTACCTTTCTTGTTGAGCTATTTTAGCCATTCAACACAATCTTTCCTGAAATGGCATGGCCTCTTACAGAAATTGCAAAGATCATTTCCTGTAACTCCAGACCCACTTGCTTCTTTGCATGCCTTTTCTTTCCCTTTAGGGCTCATAAAAGGTTTCTTGTTAGGCTTATGATCAGCAAGTGCTTGAAACTTTCTTTTGGCATGACCAATGTGAAGTGCATGGTCCTTTTCTTTTTCAGCACGTAGCCTTTCTTCTTCTTGAGCACAGTGAGCGATCAACCCATTCAGGGTCCACTTCTTTTGTTGAGTATTGTAGTTGATCATAAAAGGCTCAAAATCTTTAGGCAACGAAGTCATGATAAAGTGGACTAAAAAATCCTCATTAATTATCATATCCATAGATTTGAGTTTAGCTGCTGCATCACTCATCCTAAGGATATGATTCATTATGTTGCCATTGCCATCATACCTCTCATTAGTAAGCCTCTGAATGAGACTTGTAGCATATGCCTTTGAGGAGCCCTTGAATTGCTCATCAATGGACTTTAAATAATCAGAGGCATTAGGACTTTCAGGGATAGCTCCTCTAATACCTTCAGAGATAGTCATTCTCATTATTAGGAGAGACATCCGATTGGAGTCTTCCTATTTTTCTACCTTAACATCATAAGCCCTTTTGAGCTCCTCATACCTAGGTACACCTGCAACAGGTGCAACTGGCTTGGCCTCCCTCAAAGCAAGGTCGAGCTTATTGAGCCCTAAGGCACACATAACTTGATCTCTCCATGTTGGAAAATTACTCCCCGTAAGTGGTTCAATGTGGTCAACAGACTTGGCCACATGAACAGTAGCGGAAGCTGAAAATACATTCATAAAATTCATAAGCAAAGAGTACATAATAAAGCTTGCATAAAATTAATTCTAGTTCGCATCACCATTGGGCAGAAAACGAAAAAGAATTAATTGACATAAGAGGGAGTGTCTCAAAATTATAAATCAACGTTGGTCAGAATTATAAATATGAGCCAAATAATTCTCACATTAAATATCAATTTTACAACATTGATTTTCAGCATGATATTGATATTTAAAATGAGATCTTTATTGAGAGAAATGCCATAAAATGCATTTAACATTAAAAAATTTCGAATAAAATTTCTCGTTGGTTCCATTTTATCCAGAAAAGTGAAACATAAAAAATCAAAACATTATTTGGGCAATTTGAACCTTATTTAACAGTGCAAAATCATTAACAGAAATACTTAAAACCTAAAAAATGCACTGGAAATTCGAAAAGGCCCAAAATTTGCACTCGGCCCAAAACCCACGGCAACCCATTTGCTTTATTCGGTCCAGCAGCCAAAAAAAACAAGCCGGGCCAAGACAACTTGGGCCATAGCCCACGGCCGAAATCGGCCCGCCTAACCTCCCCGCAACCCTGCTCGAATCCACGTCGTCCAATTAAATCGGACGGTCTCCATTAGCCCAGCACGGAACAAAACCGGAGTGCGGCCAAAAAGCCCTTGCCCATTTCCCTGGCCTCCTCCCGATTTCCCCGCTTTTGAGAGAGCGACGGCAGCGGCCGAGCTCTCCGACTCGTCGGGAAAAATGGTGGCGCGGTGGCTCTGCTCGTCGGAGGAGCGCGCCCGGCCCTAGGCCGCGCGCTCCTCCGTCGAGCAATGCCGCCGGGTCACCCGTACCGGTCCGGTGGAGGCCTCTCGCGCATCACCTCCGAGGAGGACGAAGGCGTCGCGGCGTCGACACCCTCGCACGGCGGCGCGGCCGTGCGGTCCCCGAAGGGTGGAAGGCGTCGACGCGGCGTCGTAAGGTAAGTCCCGAAGCCCCATCTTTCTTAATTTCATTTTTAGGGTTTCGGGATGGAGAATTTTTCTTAATTTCGTGCAATTGGTTCAATCCCCTCCTTATTACTTAATTGGGGCTTTGGGGGATACAATTAGGCATAAACCGAAGCTCATTAGGAACAATTAGCATTCGCAAGGGGGGAATTAGGGTTCTAGGTCGACTAGGCATGCTCTGATACCAATGTAGTGTTTAATTCTTAGGCATTAGCTTGATCAGCACCTAGCCATGCTCTAGAACACCTAGACATGATCATCAGTAAGCATTGGTGGCACTTACGTCCGTTGGAGGAAGAGGCCATTGCCGAAGACGAGGAGGAAGTAGTCGTGGTCGTGTGATGGAGACGAGGAGGAAGTTGAGGTCGGTGTGGCACTGTCCGGTGGCCGGCGTCGTCGTCTTGGCGGCGACGGCCTTCCCGATGCTCCAGCACTCCCCCGGATCGGCTCGGGCATTAGAGGTATAGGGGTTAGGGTTTAGCTCAGGTGAATTTCAATCTCACGTAGAGCCCCGGGAACCCCCCCTTTTATGTGGCGCTGTGCAAACGGGGACCAAAACCATTGATCGGTTGGGCGCCCCCGATCAGGACGTGGGTTGTTGGGGTTGCATGTTGGTGCATGGCCCCTTTCGTGCTTATCTCTCCGGTTTGACCGGGAGATCAATTCCAACAACCGGCAGTACATGGTTCATCTCCTGGAGACTAGTCACTTGGAATAGTTCAAGTGCAATACTAAGGAAGATCAGAATTTATGGAAGTCTAGATCATTTACTGCAAACCTGCTCAAAATTAACTGTCTGGTGGCTTTTACCACTCATGGTAATGTGATTCTTGAAAGAAAAAAAATGAAAAGTCATAATATGGAGTGAACATGCGCTCGACGGCTCGAGTGAAAATTAAAACGACAGTAACAAGTGTTTCACATGAATTATATAGATTCAAAGCTTTTACATAAAACAATACATTTTATTAATCAACTGTGATCATAATTCACATCACTTACAGGATATATGAATCAACTAATCTTCTCCTACACACATGCCATCATCTTGTAGTTACATTCTTATTGAAGGAACATCTTGTAATTACTTATCTACACCTGTAGACTAGGACTATACAGTTCACGATTTAGACACGTGTAACACTGCAACTAATTAAGATTACACGGTTCACACTATATACACGCGGGATCCCCTGCTTTTTCCTCTGCTTCTATGAGCTCCCGACGGCGCCATGAGACTGACAACTACTTGAGCGCGTCCTGCCAATCGATGCAGGGGTAACTGAACTCGACGGTCCGCACCATCTGCTCCACCTCTCGTCAGGCCTCCGCCCTGCGATGCTCGATGTCAAGCCGGCGGATGGCCTCTGCAGCAGGACGAGCCAGTGCAAGCACTTGAGCACGGCCTGCTTCTTCCCTTGCTTCGATGAGCTGCCGGCGGGACTTGGTCACGTCCTGCCAATCCATGAATGGATCGTTGAACTCCACTACCGGCACCATCTGTTCGAGCTTCCGCCGGTCCTCCGCCCTGCGATGCTCGATGTCCCGCTGACGGATGGCCTCGGTACACGGACGTACCTTCGCGAGGAGCTCACTCGTGGTTTTACGGCTGGTTGACGGCTGCAGTTTCGCTGGGTTCTCGCACCGCGGGCTCTGCTGGGTGACATGGTTCTTGCATGTCGAGATGGTGCCGTCGACGCGCACTGCTCGCTTTTGCGCGTACGCGCTGATCCGTGACCTGATCCCGTAGAGGGCGTCGTCGCCTAGGGCGTGGACGTCGATCTCGATCTCGTTGTCCACTTGGCTGCCGCCGGTCTTGTTCTTCTCCAAGAAATGCGTGACGCACATTGCCTGATCCGAGCAAGAACCGGCATCGCCCGCTCCCGGCTACACGAGCGAGAGGAGAAGGTCCGCGACTCCCTCCCGCTCCTCGAACGACATGGCCTCCCGCTTCTCCGGGACCGCGTCTCTATATTCCCTTTCGCGGCGGCGCTTCGCCGGCTGATTCCCGTCGCGGAAGGATCCGAGCCGCTTCGGTTTCTTGGAGGCAGCGGCCTTCGCTACGCAGGCGGGATTGATGTGGATGCGGGACGCGCAAGCATGGCGGGCGACGGCGGCTCCGCGCGAGATCAGAGAAGGCGGAATGACCGCGTTGGTCATGGCCGCAGTAGTGCACGAGATCGCTGGATCGGGACGGTGGGAGGAGCAAGGAAGAAGAAACGCCGGAGAGCAGAGCAGTGGAAAGAAGTGCCTAGGGTTTGACTCTATATGACCGGTGGTTCAGGTATGTCGGTCGCCAACGGGTATGAGTCCTACATGAATCCCGTTTGGGCCCCTGTGTCGGTGAGATGGCTGGGATTTGGTAGGTCCCACTGTCGCTTAGCTGGACATTTTTTGACAGTGGTGGAACGCTGATGTGGGGCCACTCGTCCGTGAGATGGCGGATAAGGGACGTGCAGGCGGGCTGCGCATCCGGATTAGCGCGGCGGCGCACGGAGGCCGCATTTCGCTTTTGTGTTATACGTGTAAACTTTAGATATTTTATTAAAACCACATGCATTTTGGTCCCTCGGTGCAAATTGGTGTCAGGTCTAGCAATGTCGGAGACTAGTGTACATATGAGCAGCATTGGGGCACAATCGAATTTTAATCGGTCGTTGGTCCTCTTAAGACGAGGAACATGGTAGGTTCGAGTCTTCTTAATTAAGGCGCCCGCGGTCGATTTCGGACCGACATGGGGTCTACCACAGCAGCTAGACTTGTCAGTTCGTGATTGGATTCAAAAGTTTGACATTAGTCAAAAGCTGATACTGTATTAGTGGAGTTGGTGTAAAATAAATCTGAAAGTTTTAGCGGAGGAAATCACACACGGTTTTTCAAAAACCGTCTCTGATGGAAAAAATCACAAACGGTTCACAAGAGGCACTATCTAAGTTAACTCAGCAATGTGAACCATCTGTCATGAACAAATGTTGCAGACGGTTCTTATATGCTACCATATTGCACGTGGTTTTTAATATGAACTGGCTGTGATGAGTGAGACATGCGGTTTCTCTTTAAGACTACTTGTGATAAGACACTCATTTATTACTAGCTAGTTGTTTTCCCTAACGTGAGCGTTGTCTTTAATTCTAAGTTTTTACATAGTGACAGCTGGAGCTCCGATGATTTTGTGACTTGGAGTGCAATTGGTCGAAAAGAACCATGGATTTAGGGGAGATATTGCTTATCTACTTGGTGTTTGTGATCTAAGTTTAGTGTTTGGTTCAAAAATTTGAATAATTTTGAAGATCTAGCTTGGTGAAGAGAGAAAATGTAGATCTAAAACTTGGAGTAAGGAAAATCTATTGTTCTTGTTGATTTCAAGGATATTAATTTGTTGTATATAGTGTGAGAAGATAGAATTTTAGATGCATGGTTTAGATGATCTATAGTGTGAAAAGAGAAAAAATATTTAAATAATATTATATTTACTAATATAATAGCAATGGTAGCTTTAATTAATGTTTTACTTATGAGTGTTGTATTTATTAATGTTATGTTATAAATGAAATTTATAATTATTAGTAGATTGTAGGTTTGGTAAATAGTAACCTTGTTAATTAAATATAATACTGGTAATTAATCTTTGATAGTCATAATTCACATACTAATGATATAAAATTAATTAATATTGTATTAATTAATTACTCTTAATTGCTAATTTATGCCGTGCACATATGGTAACTCTCAACATTTAACATGAATTGAATTTTTTTATGGGTAGTGTAGATATTGACCGAATTTGAATGAACGATGGTGACTGCTTAAGTGCAAAGTATATTAATGGTGTGACAGAGTTCATGAGAGTTGTGGAAGAGGATAAGTTGAACAGGGGCAAGAATATATATATTGTCAATGCGAAGACCGCGAGAACCTACATATGACAACTTTGAGCAGATCTGAGACCACTTGATTCGCAAGGGTTTCCTAGAGCAGTACACATGTTTGACAATTCACGGTGAACAACATACGCTATAAGAAGGTGGTAATGACGACATCGTGGAGGAATAGAACTATATGGCACATATCAATTTAGATGAAGATTGTTCGATGATCGTGACTATCTGGATGAGATATTGCTGAAGAGAATCGTAATACACGGGAGTATGAGAAATTCAAAGTCTTGATGGGAGACTTGGAGAAACCTTTTTTAAAGGGATGCAAGAATAAGTACACGAAGTTGTCATCAGTCCTTAAACTGTTAAAATTGAAGGCAAACAATGGGTCCTCAGACAAAAGTTTAGCGGACATAGGAAAATGAGTTGCCTAGAAGTACGTACAAAGCCAAGAATGTTCTTTTCCCTTGGAAATAGAAATACATCGAATACATGGTTGTTCAAATGACTATATCTTCTTCCATAAAGACTACACAAACATCCATACATGTTCGATGTGCAAGTCATCCTAATACAAGCGTAAGAATCAAGTTGGTCAGGATGAGAGAGACGAGGTGACGAAAGGAACTCCAGTGAAGGTCATGTGGTATCTGCCTATAATTCCCCGTTTGAAGCATTTATGTGCGAACTCAAAGGATGCAAAACTGCTGCGTTGGCACGCTGAGGAGCACAAGAATGATGGAAAGCTTAGACATCCTGCTGATTCCATCTAATGGAGAAACATGGATAGGAATTCAAAGAGTTCAGCAGGTAACCAAGAAACATAAGGTTTGGATTGAACATAGATGGGACGAACCTCGAAAACATGAGCAACCGTCATAACACTTGGCCTATGTATCTCTGTATCTATAACATTCCTCTTTGGTTATGAATGAAGCGGACGTACATTATGATGACGATACTTGTGCAAGGACCAAAACAACCTCAGAATGATATATATGCTTTCCTAGAGCCGTTGGTGGACAATCTCATAAAACTATGGACCCATGAGGAAGATGTATTTGATGCTCACAAGTGAGAGAACTTCAATCTGTGCAGCTTGTTATTCTGCACCATAAATGATTATTCTGCCCTTGCTTGGGACAGAGTATGAAAGGGGAAAAATATGTACCAACTTCTTAGATGATACCACTAGTGTATGGCTTAAGAATTTAGGGAAAACCATGTACATGCATCACCGTAGGTTTCTTCAGAGACATCACTCATACCATCGAATGGAGAAATAATTCAACAGAGGAAATGAGGATGGTACACCTCTTAGGCAATTTAGCGGTTCAGATATATATGATTTGGTTAAAGATATCAAATTTACGTATGGGAAGGGAACGAAAGTAAAAGTTACACGTGAGAAGACCGTGTGGAAGAAGAGATCAATATTCTGGAACTTACTTTATTGGGAGCACCTACAAGCATCACTGCATCGATGTCATGGACGTAATGAAAAATGTATGCGATAACATGATTAGTTTGTTACTGAATATGAAAGACAAAACAAATGATGGCCTCAAAACACGGCTTGACTTGTTGGGTTTGGGAATCAGAAAGGAGTTACACCCGAAAGAGATTGAAACCGGCTGAATGTTCTTGAACCTACTTCTTATATTCTGTCCAGGGCTGAGAGAATAGAGTTGTGTCAGTTTCTGCATGGTATGAAATTTCCTCATGGTATGAAATTTCCGCTTGGCTACTCCAACATCATATGACTTGTTTCGATGGAAGAAATTGAATGGCATGAAGTCTCATGATTGTCATGTGCTGATCGCTCAACTGCTCCTGATTGCAATTTAAATATTCTACCGATCAAGGTTCGAGAGACAAACATGAGGTTGTGTTCTTTCTCTAACATAATTTCTCAGAAGGTCATCAATCCAATAGAACTAGATGCTCTTTAAGAGGTGGTGGTGCAAACTTGATGTCAGCTTGAGAGATGTATTCCCCCCCCCCAATCGTTCTTCAAGATCATGGTGCATCTCATTGTGCATCTTGTGAGGGATAAAATGGTGTGGGCTATGTTCCTATGTAGCATGTGCCCGTTCGAAAGGTACATGAGAATTCTGAAGCACTTTGTGCAGAACCGATCACGATTGAAGGGAAGCATTGTTGAAGGCTGTGCAAGTGAAGAGGTCATCGAGTTCTGCATCGACTACATGGCTACAGTAAAACCAATAGGTGTCGGAGTATTATTCCGGCAATACTAACTATGGGGCGGCGTGAGCACAGCAAATCAGGATGAGTGCACACGGGAGACAGGATTTAGACAGGTTCAGGCCCTCACGGAGAGGTAATACCCTACGTCCTGTGTTTGATGGCTGGTATAGCTCGTATCCCGAGTGCCGCAAGCCCTGGAGATTCGATCTCGAGGTTGCCTGGACTTGGAAACAATGGAGATTGCCTATGGCCTAGAGAGATACTTGCCGATCGGAGGTTCCCTACCGAGCCTTATATAGGCGACCGGGGTAGGATTACAAGAGTCCGAATCGGTTAACAGATTGATTTCCTAACTTGTTACAATGGACTCCGGGTATGCCGGATAGGTATTAGTCCATGTCTTGTACTCCACGTTGATGAGACGCCCCCGTGTAGGAGTCGGACTCCGAGTAGTCGGCCCGGCCCATCCCGTGGCCAGAGGGCCAGATTCGTCCTCCTTGATGATACCCGGGTGCCATGTCATCATCAGTAGCCCCCGAGTCCTTCGCGATCTCACTGCTGCCGGTCTTCACCTCTGGACGAGCTCTCCGACTGACTTCGGCTTGCTGGGAGATTGTGAAGGGCCAATTGAACTTCTGCAAAAAAGACAATTAGAGCCAGGTAACATTCACCCGTAAGGCAGGAATGTTAAGGCGGGTGAGCTATTAGCAGGTAATCTCTGGTGGCACCTGGTCCATCCTTATGGACAGGGACCGGCTGATAACCCAGCATGGGGCATGCCATGAATCCCGACTGAATTCCCGAGTAGCACCCAGCCTTTCCGAGTGGGTTAAGGCCAGCTAGAGTCCCCTGAAGGAATGCCTCCGAAATTCGCGTCAGAACCAGAGTAGCACCCAGCATGGGGCATGCCCTGGCCTTATGGACAGGGACCGGCTGATAACCCAGCATGGGGCATGCCATGAATCCCGACTGAATTCCCGAGTAGCACCCAGCCTTTCCGAGTGGGTTAAGGCCAGCTAGAGTCCCCTGAAGGAATGCCTCCGAAATTCGCGTCAGAACCAGAGAAACGAGCCATGGCGCATAGGTTCCCGAGTTACGAAGCCTTACATCGGGCCATTCCACTGAATCTGGGGATCCTAGATACCAAAGCCTCCGAGACTTAAATGCTCGGCAGGTCTGGGCGGAGAATTCGGCAGCTCCGAGTTGCTCAGCATCCGACTTGTGGCCTACGGGAGGCACGCCATTACTGCCCCTCACTCGGGTGTACTCAGGCGACTGCATTCCTGCTTGAGGCCAGCCTCTGATACCCTTCACAACCGAAGCACCCGGTTTCGATTCTTCCGGTAACCGGCTAGTGATTTGCGGGAAATACGCTTCGGCCGCCGTTTGGTGGATACATATTCCGTCGGGTTATTAAGCCTGGGAGGCCAGCCGTCGGATCTCCCTTCATTAGTTAGCACGAATCGCGGCGCCGCCAGGTCATGGGCGTGAAAAGGACGCAACGTGGCGCGCCAGAAACGCGTGTGAGGGAATCTGAAGGGGCGCATCGTGGGGCGCAGCGAATCCGGGCGCGTGCGGACGTGGGGAAACCGAACCGTCGACCCATCCCTTTATATTCTAAAGAGATCGCGGGTTTGACCCTCGCATCCATTCGCCTTCTTCTTCTTCCTGCGCCCGAACGCTTCGCCTTCTCTTCTCCCAAATCCGCCCGTACGCGCCGCTCCGACCAAAACCCTAACCTCCGCTCCAGCCACCTCGGATGCAATCCCCGTATTGGGAAGCCGATCCGACCGAAGCATAAGAGGACGCCTTGGTGTGGAAGCTGCTGAGCGAAAGGGATTCACCCGCCGATCCAATGGCCCCGTGGATGAAATCCTCGGCGACGGATACCCGGCTGGAGATCCTCGTGCGATTCGGGCTGCTGTCGCCAAGGGAGTTGGTTGATTGGCGCGCTGCCGCAGGGGAGACCATCCCCACACCGAACACCGGCGAGCTGGTCGTCCACGGCCCCTTCTTTGAGCGTGGGTTCTCGGTACCAGTCCACTCATTCCTACGGGGGCTGCTCTACTACTACGGGTTGGAGCTCCACAACCTCAACCCCAATAGCATGCTCCATGTCGCGTGCTTCATCACCCTCTGCGAGTGCTACCTCAGCATTCGGCCCCACTTCGCCCTGTGGAAGCACCTCTTCATGGTGAAGCCGTAGCCGAGCAGGGACAACCCGGCCGTAGTGGGCGGCGCCGGGTTCCAGCTGAGGTCCGGGACGGCGAAGAGCTACCCGGCTCCGCCGATGCAGTCGTCGAACAAAGGCTGGCACGCCTATTGGTTCTACTACGCCAACCCCGAGCCATCGCTACCAGCCTTCTCGGGCCAACCTCCAGAGGTCAGGCCGAGCTGGTCGGACCTTCCGCTCGACAGGGAGCAGGACAGCGTCTCCGTCCTGATGGCGTAGCTTGAGGAGGCGATGAAGGCCGGGGTTACCGGGGCGGTCGTCGCCGCGACCTTCGTCCGGTGGCGGGTGCAGCCCGCCAAGCTGCGGGCGCACCCCATGTTCGAGTACACCGGCGAAGGCGACGTGACCCGGGAGTCCGCGGAGGAGCTTACGGAGGGTGAGGTCCAGAGCCGGCTTGAGTGGATCCTGGCCCAGGGGACGAGCCTGGACTTCTCCGGGCGGCCGCCACCCTTCTGCCAGGCGAACCCGCCGAGTGACGTAAGTAACCGAGTCCTGCTTCTTTGATTCTTTCCTCATTTCCTCGCCGAGTCTCACTCGGGGCTTGCCTTTGTGTTCCAACAGGTCCTGTTCGGCTTCTGTTCCAACGCTCCCCTCCCGGAGGACGAGATATGGAACCAGCCGCAATATGCTGACGTCCCGAGCGGCGGGGCACCACCGCAGGGAGCAGTCGGGGCTTCTTCTTCCGGCGCCGGGTCTTCGAAGGGCGCCGGGTCTTCGAGGGGTGCCGGCCCTTCCAAGGGGAAGGCTCCGGCGGTCGCGGCCCCCCCGCCCTCCTCCACCGAGCGCGCCGGCCCCGGAGGAGGACGAGGATGAAGATGACGTCCCCCTCCGCTTGAAGAGGCGGAGGGCGCCAGCGGGTCCTGCCCGGAAGGGACAAGGCAGCTCCGCCGCTGGTCCGACGCCTGCTGCGACGGGCCCCACTTCATCGGGGCAGGGCGGCTTTGCCGCCGGCGCCGACTCGGCGGCTCCGCCCGCTGCGGGGACTGCCCCGGCCGGGCAGGACGGCTCCGCTACTGGGACTGACCCGGCGGAGTGGGACGGCTCCGCCGCGGGCATCGAGCCCGTGGCGTCGACTGACGCGGGAGCCACTGCGGCGGCTACCGCTCCGAGTGACAGTCCTCGGGCGGCCAGTGATGACGTTCCCCCCTGCCGGGGGGAGAAAAGAGACGCGGACACCGCCTTCGGGGCGCAAGGTGGACCGGGGGCCTCGGCGGCCCCCACTGCTGCTGCACCCGGGGGGTGAGCTGCAGGGCCCAAGAGGCGCATACCCGTTCCCCGATCCGCCAAGTAAGTGTTCTCGGCGATTGTCTTCCTGTTTGTGTTCTTCAAAGGCTGATGAGCTCAAACTTCCCAGGACGCGGAGGCCGGGGGACATCCCGAAGGCTCCCCCGAGCGCCCCGGCACCCGGCCAAGGCGGGGATCCCTCGGCGGCGGACGTCCAGCCTGCGTCGCCCCCGCCTATGACCTTGCCGCCCTCTCCCCGGCCGTCCCCCGAGCGGCCCAGTGCGCAGCCTGCTACGGCTGCCGAGCCTCGGGGGGAGGAACCCCCCGCCGGATTGCCAACTCAGGAAGCGCCTGGGGACGCCGGACAAGCCTTGGTGGCCGTAGGAGAGGCGAGTCCCGGGTCGGCTGGGGCCGCCCCACAGAGCCGTGGGAGTGACCGTAGCCCACCACCGCCGATGGAGGAGTTCAGCGGTGCTGCTCCTCGCCAGCCGTCCTCCGAGCTTGTGCGCCGGCCGCTTCGGGTCCGGGAGTTGGACCCGTGGCGGCCGGGCATGACGATCCGGGAGATCGACGACCTTGCGGAGGAGAAGGAGTGGAACGATGCGACGGAGGTCGCGGCTCAGCTTGGCGAGATGCTCCCGACCTTGCTGAAGACCATGAAGCAGGGAGCCAATCTGCTGAACGGGAGGTTGTGCCCATTGATGCAGGTGAGTCCCCTGCACTTTCGAGGTGTGTATCCGTAGAGAGTAGCCCCCGGGCCTCTGCCCAACTAAGGTAGTCGGGTGGAGGGCCCTTAGCTGTTTGTAGTTGTCGCTTTGGGTGCACGAACAGTGCACCCAGAGGGTGTAACCCCTGAGCCTGTGTTCGACTAGGATAGTCGGGCGGAGGGTTTATTTGTCCTTTTGAGTTTGACTCTAGGTGCACGAACAGTGCACCCAGAGGGTGTAGCTCCCAAGCCTCCGCTGGGTCCTTGGGACCGAGTGGAGGGTCTTGACAATCTTCCCGGGTGACTTTATTCTGTTGTCTTCTCTTTTTGCAGAGTCTGAATCAGTGGTCGCAACACAAGACTGCTTTTCTGTCGGACCGGCTCCCGGTCCTTGACCGACTCGACCTATGGAAGGCCGAGTGGGACAAGATGGCTGCGAGCCGGCAGTCGGTAGAGGATATGGCCCGCAAGCGCGGGGCGGAAGTCACCGCTCTGCAGGCGGGCCTGTCGCAGCAGATCGCCCGCACCAAAGGTGAGGAATCCGAGTGGCGTTTTGCTGTCCTTTGCTGCCGTCCATCTTGCTTACGTGTTGCCTTTTGTAGCCGCCGAGGAGGAGGCCGCGAAGCTCAAGGCGGACCTCGAGGCGGCGCAAGCCCGGACCCGGGAGCTGGACGCTGCTAGGGACCAGATCCGCAAGCTCGAGGAGATGCTCGCAGCGAAGAAGGTCCGTGCAGATCAGCTCGAGCACAAGGCCACCGACTTAGCGGCGGCTACCAAAGCGGCGAAGAGGGGAGCCGTCGAGGCTGAGACTGGTAAGTTTTCGACCCGGGCTTAGAACGAGTCGGGGTCCACGAGTCTTCACTGCTCACCGCTTGAGTGTTGTCTTCGCAGCTTTTAAGGCGCGCCTTGAGAAGGCCCGTGGGATGACCGAGTCATTGCTGACTACGGGACGGGTGGCATGTGGTGCCCTGTGGTTGGAGGAGCTGGCCCCTGACTCCGTGGCGGGAGTCGCGGAGCGCCTGGCGCAAGCGCCTGACCAAGTGAAGAAAATAGAATCAGACGCCGCGTGGACAGGTGCCTCCATGGTTCTGGCAGTGGCTCGGTCACATTATCCACTGCTGGACATGGACGCGATCGGGGAGGGGTACGCTGCCGACATCCCAAACGAAGAGATTCCGGAGTTGGTGAAGATCGTCGAGGCGACGGCCGACTCCCTCATGGATCGCGCGGGCCTGTAAAAATAACAGTGGTAGTGAACAGCTCGGTGATGCCGAGTTTTTTTTTGTGTTGGGACTCGGGAGGCCCGAGTGACTTTTGTAAGGACTCGGGAGGCCCGAGTGACTTTCTTTGGCATGCACTCGGGGATGCCGAGTAACTTGTATATAAACTGCTCAATCAGTGACTAAGTTTATTTTATTTATGAAGGGACTTCATTCCCGTGCATGTCTGCTCGTTCGTTTCCGTACTTTGCCAACCCGTTGTAGCCTCCTTTGCGTAGGGATTAGCCGTGGGCGTGTGTCCCGTGTAGCGTAAGGTTGTGGCGTAAACCAACGATTGGAGTCAAAGAGTTAACGCCGGGCTTTATACATGGTACTAAAAGAGTTCACAAGTGCGGGGGAAACCACGTGATTGCCGAGTGTCCGCTACGAATGGGCGTAGCGGGCAGTCGGGAGGAAGAAGTTATTCTGAATGAAAAAGGTGTTTCTTTATTCATGTGTTCATGTTTATAAAGTACTTAAGCATAGAAACGACGTAGCTGTTCAATGTTCCATGCGTTGGTGAAGACGTTGCCATCGCCGTCCTTCAGTCGGTAAGCCCCCGGGCGCAGTACCTCGGCGACTATGTACGGACCCTCCCATGGTGGTGAGAGTTTATGCTGCTCCTTGCTGGATTGGACGTGGCGTAGAACCAGGTCGCCGACATTGAATGAGCGGCCGCGTACGTGCCGACTGTGATAGCGCCGTAGGCCCTGCTGATACTTAGCCGATCGAAGGAGCGCAACCTCACGGGCTTCTTCGGGCTGGTCGAGAGCGTCTTGTCTTGCCTCCTCTGACTCAGCCTCGTTGAAGGCGCGGACGCGCGGGGACCCGTACTCCAGGTCAGTCGGGAGGATGACCTCGGCTCCGAAGACCATGAAGAAAGGTGTGTAGCCGGTTGACCGGTTGGGCGTAGTCCGAAGGCTCCAAAGTACTGATGGTAACTCGGCTGCCCACTTGCCTACGAATTTGTTCAGTCGCTGGAAAATCTGAGGCTTGAGGCCTTGCAATATCAAACCGTTGGTCCGCTCGACCTGCCCGTTGGTGCGTGGGTGTGCCACGGCGGCAAAGTCGAGGCTGATGTTGTAATCGTCGCAGAATTGGAGAAAAGCTCGCCCGGTGAACTGGGTGCCATTATCGGTGATAATGCTGCTGGGCACGCCGAAGCGGAAGACAATGTCCCGAAAGAATTCGACGGCCTTTTCAGCAGTTATCGTGGCGACCGGCTTGGCTTCGATCCACTTGATGAACTTGTCGACCGCGACAAAAAGATGTGTGTAGCCCCCGGGAGCCTTCTTGAGGGGACCAACCATGTCCAGACCCCAGACCGCGAAGGGCCAGGTGAGTGGGATAGTTTGGAGAGCCTGTGCCGGCAAGTGTGTCTGCCGGGCAAAGTGCTGGCATCCCTCGCAGGTACGGACGATGTGTTCTGCGTCTGATATGGCAGTCGGCCAGTAGAAACCCTATCGGAAGGCCTTCCCGACTAGTGACCCGGGAGCCGCACGGTGTCCACATACTCCCGAGTGGATATCCTGCAGTAACTGCTTTCCTTGGTCGTGGGGTATGCGCCGTTGGAGGATCCCGGAGGTGCTCCTCTTGTAGAGTTCGCCATCAACGATGACGAAGGCCTTGGCGCGTCGTGCAATGCGGCGCGCCTCGGTTTGGTCCGGCGGGAGGATGTCTCGTAAGAGGTGGTCTAGGAAAGGCGTTGTCCAGTCGGGGGTGACGGTCAGGACTTCCGATGGAGGCTGCTGAGTGGCGTCACTCTCCGGGACTTGCTGTTCTTCGGTCTCGGGTGTTGTGTCTGCCTTGATAGAAGGGGCGTGCAACTCCTGGAGGAAAACTCCAGTCGGGACGACATCCCGACTGGATCCCAGTTTGGCGAGTGCGTCTGCAGCTTCGTTGTCGCGGCGTAAGACATGGGTGATTTCAAGGCCGTCGAACTTGGCTTCGAGCTTGCGCACTTCTTGGCAGTGGGGGTCTCTACACGACCAGTCCTTCATGACCTGCTGAACTACCAGTTCCGAGTCTCCGCGCGCGAGGAGGCGGCGAATCCCGAGTGAAACGGCAAGGCGAAGACCATGGAGCAAAGCTTCGTATTCGGCAATGTTGTTAGATGCCGGGAAGTGGATCTGTAACACCTACTTGAAACGTTCGCCCTTGGGAGATATAAGCACAACGCCAGCCCCAGCGCCCTGAAGCATCAAAGAGCCATCGAAGTAGAGTGTCCAGTGCTCGAGGTCGACGACGGAAGGTGGCGATTGAACCTCTGTCCACTCGGCCATGAAGTCGGCGAGTGCCTGGAACTTGATGGCCGTGCGGGGGCATAGACTATGCTGAAGGCCATGAGCTCCATGGCCCATTTGGTAATCCTGCCCGTGGCATCGCGGTTGTTGATGACATCGGAGATCGGGAAGGAACTGACCACCGTAATGGGGTGGCCCTGGAAGTAGTGGACGAGCTTCCATGATGTTACGAACACCGCATAGATGATTTTCTGGATCTGAGGGTACCGCACCTTGGACTCGGAGAGGACTTCACTGATGAAGTAGACCGAGCGCTGGACCTTCTGGATATGGCCAGGCTCAGGACGTTCCACAACCAAGACCGTGCTAACTACCTGAGTAGTTGCCACAACATAGAGAAGCAGTGGCTCGTTGGGCATGGGAGACGCCAGCACCGGGGGGTAGTTAAGAACTTCTTCAAGCCGTCAAAGGCGTCCTGGGCCTCGGATGTCCAGGTGAAGATCTCTGACTTCTTCATGAGCTTGTAAAGGGGCATGGCCTTCTCATCGAGTCGGGAGATGAATCGGCTGAGAGCTGCCATGCACCCAGTCAGCCTTTGGACGTCTTTGAGGTTCTTCGGTGGGCCCATCTTGACGATGGCATCGACCTTCTCCGGGTTGACTTCGATCCCTCGCTCGGAAACGATAAAACCGAGTAGCTTGCCCGAAGGGACCCCAAATACACACTTTTCGGGGTTGAGCTTCATGCTGAATCTTCTAAGATTGGAGAAGGTCTCTTCCAAATCGCTCAGGAGGTCTTCTCTTTTTTGGGACTTTATCACCACATCGTCGACGTAGCCTTGTACGTTCCAGCCAATCTGCGACTGAAGGCAACGCTGTATGCACCGTTGGTACGTAGCGCCTACGTTCTTGAGGCCGAAGGGCATGGAGACATAGCAGAAAGCGCCAAATGGAGTGATGAAAGATGTCTTGAAATCGTCATCCTCCTTCGTCTTAATCTGGTGATAGCCCGAGTAAGCGTCGAGAAAGCACAAAATTTCGCACCCGGTCGTGGAATCAATTACTTGGTCGATGCGAGGAAGAGTGAAAGGATCTTTGGGACATGCCTTGTTAAGGCTAGTATAATCAACACACATCCTCCACTTTCCATTCTTTTTGCGAACAAGAACTGGGTTCGCTAACCAGTCGGGATGATACATTTCTTTAATGAAGCCAGCTGCTAGAAGCTTGGCTATTTCTTCTCCTATAGCCTGACGTCTATCCTCAGTGAATCGGCGCAAGCGCTGCTTGACCGGCTTAGCGTCCGGCTAAACATTTAGAGAGTGCTTGGCAGCCTCCCGTGGAACTCCGGGCATGTCGGAAGATGTCCATGCGAAGATATCCCGTTGTTCTGGAGGAAGCTGACGAGCGCGCTTTCCTATTTATCGCTGAGCGCAGTCCCAATCTGCGTCGTCTTCGAGGGGTCTTCGGGGTCGAGCTGGATCGACTTGGTGTCCCGTGCCAGCTGGAAAGATGTCGATGTCGAAGCTTTCTTGGTCGGAGGCGCTTCCTCAACCACGGCCGACTTGAGGTCGGTAAGCGCGGCCTCTGCGATCTGGGCCGCGGCGAGATTGTAATTTTCTAGGTCGCACGTGTAAGCGTGCTGGAAACTGCTTTGCACCGTGATTACCCCGTGGGGGCCCGGCATCTTGAGCTTCAAATAGACATAGCTGGGGACAGCCATGAATTTGGCGTAGCAGGGACGTCCCAAGATGGTATGGTATGACCCTGGGAAGTCGACGACCTCAAAGGTGAGGGTCTCGGTCCGGAAGTTGTCGGGAGTGCCAAAGGTAACGGGCAGGCTGACCTGCCCGAGTGGACTCGCCATCTTGCCGGGTACCACCCCGTGGAAGGGGGCACCAGTCGGTTTGATCTCGGAGCGAGAGATCTTCATGTTGTCAAGGGTTTTGATGTAGAGGATGTTGAGACCACTCCCGCCGTCCATGAGGACCTTGGTAAGGCGGACGCCGTAAATGATCGGGTCTACCACCAGGGGGAATCGTCCCGGTTGGGGAATGTAGTCGAGGTGATCTGAGCACCCGAATGAAATTACGGACTCGGACCATCGCAGGTACTTGGGCACGGCCGGTTCCACTGCGTTGACCTCTCTATCTGTGATCTTCTGGTGGCGCTTGGATTCGTAGCCGTTAGGTCCACCAAAGATCATCAGACAGGCGGTCTCTTTCGGGAACTCATCACCTTCGTCTTGGGGGGGCTCTTTTTTGCCCCGATTAGGAACGAAGGGTTTGTTCAGATTCTTTAAGAGATTGCAGTCACGTGTCAGGTGATTGGACTTGGGCCCATGAAAGTGACACGGCTAACTCATCATCTCCTCGAAGGTCGCGTTGGTGCGCTGAGGACGGCGCGACGGGACGCGCTCAGTCGCAACAACGAGATCTCCGTCTTTACGCTTCCGGTGCTTCTTCCTGTACGACTCGGGATGGGCGTCCCGACTGGGTGACTCGGGCACCTTGCCCTTGCTTCTTCCCTTGTCATCCCGAGTAGCACTACGGACAGTCTCTTCGCCGGTGGCAAAGTTATTGGCTATGTCAAAGAGCTCGCGCGTAGTCTGGGGATTTTTGCGCGCTATCTTGTGGATAAGGTCGGTGCTTTGGACCCCCTTCGAGAAGGCGGTGATGACATCACCCTCTCGGACCTCGGGTAAGGAATTTTTCTTCTTAGAGAAGCGTTGGATGTACTCTCGGAGAGTCTCATTCTCCTCTTGGGTACAACTGTGGAGATCCCACGCGTTTCCGGGCCGGTTGTAAGTGCCCTGGAAGTTGTTCACAAAGAGGGTCTCAAGGTCGCTCCATGTCTGGATGCAACCCGGAGGTAAGCTAGTGAGCCAGGCTCGCGCTGAGTCGGCTAGAAACAGCGGCAAATAATGGATCGCGACATAGTCGTTCCCTCCATTGGTTCTGCACGCCGTGTGATAGTCGGCCAGCCAAATGTCCGGCCGAGTCTCGCCCATGTACTTGTCGATGCCGGTGACTCGGAATCGCGACGGGAAGATGACGCTGCGGATGCGGGGGCTGAATGCTTTCGGACCTGAATATCCCATGCCGGAGGGAGTCGGAGAACGTCCCCGGCTGGTGGCACCGCTGTCGCCGCGGTGGCTGCCACGATCATCTCTCCTGGAACCTTGATGAGCGCTCTTTTCAGCCTCTGCGGGGTTCCTTGGTCTGAGTCGACTGTGGACCGGTGCGGCTTGACGAGCGTTTTTGTCCGCATCCTGTCGGGCGCGGTTTCTAGCGGCTATGGTGCCTCGGGCGTCTCGATTAGGACCGAGTCGCTCGTGAACCGCCCCGGCCGGCTAACATCGGTCGGGGCTTGCTCGCCGCCCACTCATGGCGGGTGGACTTCTTGGAGGGGTAGAGCGCTGACTCCTTGCACCAGCTAAAGAGCCAGTGCGACCTTCTGAAGCTTCGGCCTGCTGGAGGGCGGTTTCCTCCAATAGAACGCGGAGTCGCCGAAGTTCGTCGTGCCCCGGGTTGCCCTCAGGGATTTCAATGGCGCGTGCCGCCATCGTGGCCGCAACGATGTTGTGACTTGGGAGCGGGAATATTGGGACCCCGTCCTTTTCACGCATGCGAAGCTCGTTGTGGACTTGGCGTTCTCGGGCCCTCATGTCGTCGTTGCACCGTTTTTCGTCGCGTTGGCAAGCGAGCCGAGTCTGTTGCTCGAACAACTCTTCCTCCTTGGCGAGGAGCCGGAGTCGGGTAGCTTCAAGCTCGGCCGGCGTTTGTTCCGCGATGGGGACCGCTCGGCCATTGCCATTGTTTGGCGAGTCGGCGTTGGCCATGAAGACTTCCCGGGATGGATGGTGGCTGCCGGAGCTCTCGTAATCGTCCGAGTCATACTCGAGGACGGGTAGGAGAGAGTCAATAACACCCACCAGTCGAGATCCTTGTCTGGCGAATGCGGACAGCAGATCCGGACTTGGTGTAGCCTCTTCCCTGGGGAAAAGGGCCGAAGGCACGAGCTCAGGGGCAAGCCCGTGCCGAGAAGCTGATGGAACCTCCGCCAATCGAGACGTCGCCGAGTAGCAGAGGTGAAGCTGGCCGATCTTGTCGGCGATGAAGTTCAACTTTCCAAATCAGGAAAGTTGGCCGGGGTCCGGGACAGCGTTCACGAGAGCGAATCTCATGATGCTTCCCGGGATGAAGACGTTGTTGCAGTTGATGAAACCCATCCCGATTCGTGTAGATGGATCTATGCGCACCTCCCCTACCTGGCGCGCCAACTGTCGGAGTATTATTCCGGCAATACTAACTATGGGGCGGCGTGAGCACAGCAAATCAGGATGGGTGCACACAGGAGACAGGATTTAGACAGGTTCAGGCCCTCACGGAGAGGTAATACCCTACGTCCTGTGTTTGGTGGCTGGTATAGCTCGTATCCCGAGTGCCACAAGCCCTGGAGATTCGATCTCGAGGTTGCCTGGACTTGGAAACAATGGAGATTGCCTATGGCCTAGAGAGATACTTGCTGATCGGAGGTTCCCTACCGAGCCTTATATAGGCGACCGGGGTAGGATTACAAGAGTCCGAATCGGTTAACAGATTGATTTCCTAACTTGTTACAATGGACTCCGGGTATGCCGGACAGGTATTAGTCCATGTCTTGTACTCCACGTTGATGAGGCGCCCCCGTGTAGGAGTCGGACTCCGAGTAGTCGGCCTAGCCCTTCCCGTGGCCAGAGGGCCGGATTCGTCCTCCTTGATGATACCCGGGTGCCATGTCATCATCAATAGGTTTGCATGAATCTCGCCATGAGGGGAGGCTTCGGGGTATCAGAACTATCGGTAAGAAAGATATCAATCCTGGACGGAAGGTTATTGATCAAACCCATTTCATGATCTTGCAACGCATAGTTGTAGTGGGACTGTACATCAACTAACGCAAAGCCAAGCTACGGAAAGATAATCACAAAGCAACGGATGTTTAGGTGACGAAAGAGCAGAATCGTCTGTTCAACAATGCTTATATGAGTAACCTCATGGGCTATTGTTATCTGGCCTATGCTCACATGGTTGGCAGAAGGACCATCATATAGAGTTGTGATAGGGCAAGAGGTGGCTACACATTTTATACGAGGGATCAAGATCAAAAAGCACAAACCACAATAACGGTGTCCGCATACATGCTTGAGATATGGCTGGGAGGAAAGGCTCATTATATGGGGTATATAGAGGAGATTTGGGAGCTTAACCACATAAAGTTTAAGATTCCGTTGTTTCATTGTCGTTGGGTCAATCTCTCACAAGTGAAAGTTGATAATTATGGGTTCACAACAGTCGATCTCACAAGTATTGTATACAAAATTTATGAACCATCTGTGCTAGCGAATCAAGCTGGTCATATCTTTTATGTAGACCACCCTTCAAATAAGAAGCACCATGTACTTAGAGACTTGAAAAGAGTACTCTTGGAGTTGATGATTTAGTGGGTGAGGATAAGTAGGATCAATTTGATGAGATGCCTTCTTCTCGAGATTGCATAACTGTCGAGGAAGAACCAAGTCAGGAGGAAGCTACCTACACACCCGACGATCATCATGAAGGACTCATGTTTGTAACAAAGTAGAAGCATGTTTAATATGCAATTATTTGGATTTCATAACGTGACGTATAATATTTATTTATGTGTATTTTATAATGTGATATTTAAAATGGTTCCATATGGATTTCATAATTTGAGTAGATTGCAACACTATCTTGACATTAAAAATAATCATTCAGTCTGGAGAGAAAGAATTCAAAAATATTGAATTAAAAGAAAAAATCATTCAATTTGGAGAGAAACCATCAAAACTACGAAAATAAAAGAAATAACCATGCAATTTGAGGCTAAATCATTCAAAATTATGAAAATAATAGAAAAAATTAAATTTATTCATTCTATCAAAATATGTCATAGACGTTTCTTCTATAGAATCACCTGCAATATATGTATATCACATAAGGTCTCTTTGAGAACCGTCTGCGATGTTGTTGACGCACGATATTTCTGATATTTAAATCTTGTAAAAGGCAAGATATTATGATCTTTTTATACAAATTAACGTCTATATTAAGCTATTTCCACAAGTTTTGGTGCTCAACTTGTTTTGCAGGAAATAAAAAATTTCTCCTAGAAGATACCAAAAATATAATAAAGACGAATATCGCCATCTGGACAACCTTTCAATCGCAGTTGAACTTTCTTCGTGGAGCACCATTGACCTGTCTACGGACTCGGGAAGAGGGGGAGGCACCAACCATCCTTCTGGCCTTGCACTTGGGGTCGGCTGACCATGACTGCCAAGTAGGTCAGCCGGCCCACTAAAAATGCCCTATCGCAAAACCTGCCACGTGGAGAGGATCGTCCGACCTACCCAAGGTTGGCCGACCCATAAAATCCTCCCCCATCTCCCTCATTTGAGAACCACCACTTCATTCCCTTCTCCTCTTCAAGGTCCCACCTCACTTGTAGCTCTAGTAGAGTAGTGTAGAAGACACAAAAGTCGCAAAGTAGCTAGGAGGAAGAGTCGGCCTGCGAGCCAAAGTTCTAGAGAATTTTCTTCAGTAACTCGGTACGTGTCCGGTTTCGTGTATCTTTCATACTCTTGTTTGAATATTTCAATATAATCATAGTGATTGTTTGAGTATCTTTATTGTCAAGTTATATTTCCACATTCATTTCTCTCTGTCGGAATAGCTGTTAATGTTAGGACCTTTGAGTGGGGTAATCCTTTACTCTTTTGGTAGGTGTGCCGACGAATTAGTCCGGTTTAAAAAATCTAGAATTGAAAAGTGTAGCCTAGGGGCTAGCTTACTATCATTCAGATTTTGGTTAACAAAGGGGATCTCCCCTAAAAAGGACTCCACTTTACCTATAGCCTATCACTCAGCAATCCTGTCGAGACAATAGCTTTAAGTGTAGCCAAACTCTATCCTCACTTTAGTCAAGGCTCGACTATAGGGGGAACATCCCGAGAGTCTTCTGAGACTTTGTCCAGCTACACCTTTAATTGTTAGGGTTAGTCGGTGACAGCTCCTAATCCTAATACCGGTATTCGGGAGCGATTGAGTCTTAACCTAACAACTGCTTGATAACTAGAATATTGAAAACCACTATTACAAGGAATTATCTCTTACCTACCTGTTACTAGACTCCATTTAGGTACATACTCTCTTAGATGTTACTTGTGTAGGTTGGTAACCTGGTGGTCATCTACCCTTCGTTATATAAGAACCATTTTTTCAAAGTGACGGAGAACTCTTATATATATATATACACACACACACATATACATATATATACATATTGGTAATCTGATAACTCTTCTCAAACCTATTTGCTTCCCGTGGATTCAATAAACCCTGGAATACTTCCGACATGAAATGCTACAATTGCTTTTCTGTGCACTTGCGGATATAAATATCTATAAGCCATAAGAATTGCGAACAAGCATTTTTGGCACCATTGCCGGGGAAGCAAATTTGAGCTAGAGATATCTATTATCCATATATCTATATATTGTCCAATTTTTCTTAACCCCCTCACTTTGGCCTTCTTTGTTATTTTTCTCTCTATCTGGACAAGGCAATGCATGTCTGGTTTTCCCTTCCTAAAAACTTCCGACCCGAGCTAACAAATTCACATTGAACACACTGTTTGGCCTCGTGCAATTTGCAAGATACATGAGTACTCCTATTGCACTCAAATATGAGAATTTTGGTCCTAGAACTTCCCCCACCTCTTCTTTAGGTTTGTCTGGGTCCTTCTCTTGCTGTAAGGACCTTCCAATCATAGGGACCTTTGAAGGGTATTGCCTTTTCAAAGTTGAATCTTTCTAACACATTCTGAGTGTATGCTAACCGGTGCACTGATATCCCTTCTGGGACATGCTCAAGTTGCAAATTGAATAAATATTTGGTTTACCCAAATCTTTCATTTTGAATTCTAATTTCAAATAAGAACTTGCTTCCTCAATGTCCTCGGGTGTACCTATGATACTTAGACAATCTACGTATACCGAGATAATACAGAATCCATCCTGGGACCTCCGTATAAATACACAAGGACAACATTCATTCCTCATGTAGCATTTCTTGCTAAGTATATTGCTTAAGAAATTATACCACATCTTGCCAAATTGTTTGAGTCTGTATAGTGATTTTTTGAGTTTCACACTATACAGGCTCCTATTTGTTCTATCTTGGTTCAGGACAGCGATATCTTCATGTACCTTCATATAAATGTCCGAGTCCAAATTTCCATCTAGGTATGCTATTACCACATCCATTAATTTCATTTCCAGATTCAAGTTTGCCGCCGTTGAGATTAAATATCTAAAGGTAATTCCATCCATGATTGGGGAGTAAGTTTCTTCAAAATTGACTCCTAGTAATTGAGTAAAATCTTGTGCAACAAGCCTTGATTTGTATCTTACCACCTCATCCAGGATCAAGATCAATCATTTTGGCAATCTTTTTTGCAAAATAAAGGTCAACATTGGTTGTTGTCCTATTCAAAGATTCCTCTATTTTTGCATAGTTTATGGTCATTTCATCATGGAGCGCTTCTTCTTTTGCTTCCCTTTGCTCACCACTATTTCCCGTAGCGGGAGCAAGGTCATTTAGTTTTTTTGTGCTGATGTGTGCGGACATATCTCCACTAGGTGCTTCCTCCAAAGGAAGGTTCAAATCAGGAATATTTTGTTCTTTACTTGTGTCAGGTCTCAACTGGCTCCCCGTATTCTATGGGGGTACTTTAGTGGTTTTCCACGGTAAGTCCTTGTCCTTTTTTCCCGAGCGTCCCCGGTTACTTGGAACATGAAGGGCTAGAGTTCTCGTTCTTTTATTCCAAGGCCTTTGGATGAGAATGGGTATACCTTCACCATTTCTTGCTATTTCAACACTCCCCGGTGCACTGCATGCAGGCACATGCGACTTAGTCACGAATTTTAAATCAGTAAAGTGATCCTGTAGTTGATTTGCTAATGCTTGCAAATCAGTTATTTTCTGGACCTCTCTATTTTCTTCACTAGTATGTGAGTCATGCACTTGGATCCCCTTGACTTGCCACATAATTTCTGTGTATTTTTCATCAAAGGGCTGATTTCATCCCCCTAATGTCAGGAAATGATCATCATCAAAAATACAACCATCAAATCGAGCTGCATCAAAATCTCCAGTCATGGGTTCCAAATATCTTATTATGGATACAGTTTCATAAACGATATAAATCATACAGTTTCATAAACGACATAAATCCCAGACTTTCAAAGTGGCCCCATTGCTGCTCGCTGAGGTGGTGGTATAGGTACATATGTCTGGCATCTAAACCTTCTAAGATGGGAAATATTTGGTGCTGACCCTTGTGCTAGTTACATAAGAGAGTGGATGTTATAGGCCGATGGTAACAAATTGATGAGATTCACAGTGTGCAGCACTGCATGTCACCAACATGTCATTGGTAAATTACAACCCTATAATAGCGATCTAGCAATAAATTTAATTCTGTTAATTAATGCCTCTACCAAACAATTCTGGGCATGAACATGTGGTGTTGAGTGCTCTACTTTAGTTCCATTTCCATGCAATAATCATCAAAAGCCTTTGAAGTAAATGCTCCAGCGTCGTACATTCTAATAGAATTTACTTGATAATCTAGGAATTTGTTCTTAATTTGAATTATCTGCAAGATCAGTTTTGCAAAAACCTGATTTCTCATAGACAACAAAGAAACATACGACCATTTTGAGGATGCATCAATGAGCACCATAAAGTACCTAAATGGCCTTGATCGGGGCTGAATGGGACTGCACATATCCCCTTGTATTCGTTCTACAAAATTGGGGTTTTCATTTTTCACTTTCAAAGTGGATAGTCTAATGATTAATTTCCCCGTGGAGCACACAAAATCTTCTTGATTTAGGAAGTTATTTACATTAACATTATGATAATTAGTTGTTAATTACATTTTTCATCATTCTAAGACTAGGATGGCCAAGTCTATCATGCCATAGAGCGAAATAATTCAAAGCTTCTAAATACAGTCTTAAAAGTAGTATATGATGGCGGGCAAGCGCATTAGATCATAGAAAGTATTGAGCCTAGGATTATTGAACCACGGCAGAAAAGGACAAACATTTTCCCTTCCTCCCAACTAGACTTGTCATGGAAATAGTTGTGTGTGCACCCAAACCGTAATTCGGAATTAATCTACTATGTTATTGACTTCTAGCAATAAAACAAGGATTGAAATAAAGTAACTTAAGCAAAAAAACAAGGATTAAAACAAAGTAACTAAAGGACAACAGAAAAGTAAACTAAGAACTGAAATTAAAAGAAGACAACGACGGGACAACAAGAAATGAATAATTTCTACGCTATTGGATTTGTACCGTGTTAAAGAAATACTATGTATGCAAACATGAGGGTGAAGCCATAAATAGATCTGCCTTGAACATCTTCACATACCCCTCACAACCACTACCTTGCCCCAATGTCCATTGGATTGCAAAACAATTAAGGTTTTCGTGGTAACGACATAAAGTAGTTGAGTCTTTGTAACTCCCCTGAATCAATGATCAAGGACTCCGAGGTAGCTTCAGCACCACGATACCTCTAGTTCCCATAGCATCTATCAGTGCAACCACATAGTGTTCTAACCCGATAAATGTGTGCACCCATCACTGGCACTAGGAATTACATCTATGCATAGCAACAACTCATAGATTGATAACATGATAGATCTCCAATAGCAAAGAAATAATCTATTACTCAAATGAGGAATTCATCTTACAAATAAACAAAAGGGTTCACAAGAGAGGGAGAGAGATGGAGGAAGAAAATGAAGATGGTGTTTGGCTTGGTGGAGATGGCGTGCATGGCGTGGTGGAGATGATTAGCTCGGTGATGATGACGTGGTGGAGATGATCTTCCTCTTCCCCCCTTGATCTCCCTTGCAATTTGTAGATGATTTCTTGAAGCTATGGTGGAGATAGTAGATTAGATCTAGCAGCCTTGAGGGATCCCTCCCTCAGGGTACTATTGCGGTGCCTCCCTCCTCTTAAATAGATGATAGGCACTGTTTAGGGTTTCGCGGATCATACATCGTGATTTCCATTGAGGTGCCTTCACAGAAAAGGTTCTGTTTGACGTGGCGGCACTGTACACACCTGGTACGAGCGTGTGATACAGGCATCACGGTTGTACTGCTCGTCGTCTTGTCCACTGGATACTCCGTTCGGGCTCTCGTTTCTTCATGAGCGCTCCTCTCGACATGTACTTTCCAAATATATATACAAAAATTAAGCCCAAAAGAGAGTTTTGCACAATTCTAGCAATTAATCAGCCATTAGCACCAATTTCTGCAATTTATATAGTAAAAATATAATAATTAGGATCAAACATGGACAAAATTATGAGTACAAAATGGACTCATCAGTATACAATTGGGATGCTACAATTCTAGTGTAGTAAAGTTTAGTGTCAAATGAAGGAAGTTTCTCTAATACCCTTTTTCCACTTTCATCGCGCTTAGTGATGTTTAGGTATTCTCTACCATTTTCATCATCAGTCTCTAGATGGAAACCATTTGCACGAATGTCCTTAAAATTAAGGAGTGTTCTATTCGATTCGGGGTACAACAATACCTCTTTCATTATCAAAGTTGTGCCCATAGGCAGTAAAATTGTGGCCCTACCGGAGCCTGTTATACAAGAACCGCTACTACCTATACCTTTACAAATTGAATGAAAATATTTTGTCTCCCTTAGTATGGTATTAGTTGTGCCACTATCCGCGAAGCATATTCCTCCATTTGGTGCCACACGTGTTCTAAAGTATTATTTTTAATTAAATAATGTTGTGAGGAAGTAGCAAACATAATTGCATAAATGCATACACATTTCAGAACATAACACGCCTGAATGAATAAATGAATGAATACGAGTACCATTCAACCATGGAAGAATTAAGTTGATGCTCTCATAGAGCATACAAAACCATTTACAAATAATTAATGTATCTAAAAACAAAAGCATAAACAAAGATAACTCAGTGCGCTGCTGGCATTAGGCAGAATCAACTAGGAAGTAGCATGAGATCTCCTCACTGATCTATTCTGGAGTCATCCTCTCCTCCTCGGCAATTACGGCTGAGGCCACGGCTATGTCTAGAGAAGGGGTGACTGTTGCCGCCTGGACTAGGATGTTTACCTGCATGGGCGCCACCATCTCAAGAGGGAGCTCCATTGGCTCTGCAACTACCTCTGGAGCCTTCCCCTAAGTGACTACAAGACACTTCTCACGCCTCCTCTAGGCCTGGTAGGCATCAACCACATATTCGGGCTCCTTGTATTGGCAAGACCAATGCCCATGATGGCCACACTTGTAACAGTCCTGATGCTACTCTCCATATGGTGTTTTTGGTGTAGAAGTCTTGACTTTGCGGGCCACGACCATCTTCTCTTTTCCTCTTCTTCCCCTCTTTTTCTTGAGCTTGCATTGGCCTCCCTGTCAACGTTGCCATTAGGCGCCTAAGAGATGAAGTTCTTTTTGAGAATCTTATCTTGCGCCTCCACCATCTAGAGTATGTCAATGAGTTTTGTATACTCAGTGAACTTACTCTTGCGGTAAGTGCGAGTGGATTGCATGGTGTCAGGGTGGAAGGTGTGTAGGGTCTTCTCAATATTTTGGGCGTCCGTGGTCATCTTGCCACACAACTGTAGATTAGTAAAAATGCAATGTAGCACAGAGCTATACTCACCAACTGTCTTGAGGTCTCCAAACCTCAGACAAACCCATTCTTGCTCTGCTTGGGGTAGAATGGTGTACTTCAGCTTTTCGAACCACTTCTTTAGGATGGTCCACAGGACAAGGGCACTCCTCTCTGCCATGTACTCATTCTTTAGAGAAGTGTAGAGATGGTACCCGAGGAAGTGCAATGCTTGATTATTTTCCTTAGTGGTGATGATGGTAACGTGCTGGGTAGCGACACCAATCGCTCCCGAAGCTTTCTAGCCCCGAGTATGACCTCCACATCCGACGCCTAGGTGAGATAGTTGTAGCCATGCTGGGCCAACTCCTCAAACTCCCGGTTCGTTATGCCAGTCATTTTGCATCTCATGCAAGAATTTTAATAAGTTACTACAATTAAAATTTTATGAAAAAATATAAAAAATAATTCTAACGGAGTTTCAATATTTAGAACATGATAATATATGAAATACATGAAGACCAAAAGCAATATTCAATATCACAATTAATCATAAACAGTAAAACATATTAATAAAGGCATGTAATAAATAAAAGCGTGTTAATTAGAAAAATCAAAAATTGACTCAATTGAATTCTCAAGACCCTTTTTATGCTGGAATACAAATTTTTTGCTAATTCTAAAGTCTACAGAGACTTGTGCATAAAATTTTAGTACTGGAAAAATCATGCGCGTAATTATAGAAAACACCAGGGGCCTTCATGCAAAACTTCGCTATGCGGGCTGCCTAGATTGGTCAGGCTGGCTTACAGGTCGATCAGATCGATGGCCCATCTGCGGTGGGTTGCCTGGCCCATTAAGCCGACTTTCTAGCCTGGTTATGTTGGCCCGCCTTGCACCGCCCCAGCGCGTTAGCGGGGAGTGGCACCGGCAACAGGTGGCGGGACAGCGGCGGCTACGCGGGCCCGTGCATGGGCCACGGAGCCAGTAGCGCATGTTGTCATGGTGTGAGACGGCGGTGGCACGGTAGCCGCGCAGGCTGCGTGCGAGCGGCAGTGTCGGTGGTGGTGCGGCGCAATCGATTGTGGTGGGGTAGCGGTGTGGCTGACGTGTGGATGCATGGTAGCATGGTCGGTCCGACCAGCGTGTTGGCCGACGAATGGCATAGCGCACCAACACTGCCGCTCGTGCGGAGCGGTAGGACGGAGATGATCTGTCGTGCTTGTTCACACATGTGTGTATTAACAATTTCCCCGATCCGATCTTCTTGGCCGGCGACTTCAGTCGGCAACGATTTCTAAGGCAAACAATCGGCATTGTCCAGCGACTTCGGTCGGTAGCATTGTCCAGAGGTAATTCACATGTGAGCGAAAATGAATCTAGATGCCAAAATAAATTACAAAAATGGAATTTAGATTACATGGAGAATTTATTTTTCACGTATTCATCGACCTTTTACCCGCTCAACCGATGTAAAGGGAACCTAGATGGAGAAGACTTGACAGTGGTGTTGTGCTGATAATGTGTTGTACAATTTTTGTTAGCGAGTCTAATCCTCAGGTTGCACAATAAGATATAGGCAACGTCAAGGGAGAAGAATGTGAACAATACATGTACAGTAAAAAAAATATACGAAAGAGGAGCCCTTTATTGATGGTTAGAATACAAATAGATCCCTTAGCTAAACTCAACTAAAGAGATAAGTATCCTCTACACATATAAGGCTGTGTTTGGTTGGGCTTCTGGAGGGCTTTCCATTGAAAAAAGCCCCAGCCCAACCAAAGACCCAGCTTTGGCCCAGCTTTTAGCAACAGCCGCTTGGGCTTTTGAGTGGAAAATGGAGCACTGTGGGAAGCCGGCTGGGAGCAGCTTCCTGCAGTGGTCACTTAATTGGGCTTGATGTTTACCCTTCGATTTCAACGAAATTACAGGGAAATGCCATTAGCTCCTCCCGATCCCCTTCTCTATCTCGTACACAGTAGCCTCACCTCTCCCTCCACCGTGGCGCCCTTGCAGTGCCCTCCACCGCCACGCTCTCCCCTCCTTCCCCACCTTCGTCCACTCGGACACCGACGGGTTCACCACCGGTCGCCTCCAGTACCGGATCCGGCCGTTCCCCGTCTCCTCGACCAGATTGAAGTCGTCCCCGCCTCCATCCGCGCCCAGCACCGACGAACGCGTCCACCGCAGCCCTCCACCGACGGCTGGTCCACCACCGAGCGGAGCCGCGGGTTCCCCGCCGTCGCCGACCTGATCCACGGGATCCGCATGTGTCCCGGCTTCATCCGCGCCCTGCATCGAGGCGGCATCGAGGGAGGCCGTTGCCTCCACCGTCGGCATGTTGTCCTCCCGCACGGCGTCCGATGCCGCGTCGTCCCCCCGCACAGCCGCACTGTCCCTACCGCGTCCTCCCCGCTGCGCCTTCCCTACCGTCCCTACCGCGTCCTCCCCCGTCGCACCGTCCCCGCCATCCCCATCGCGTCCTCCCTGCCGCACCGTCCCCGCCGTTCCCGCCTCGATCTCCCCGCTGTCCCCAATGTTTCCGTTGCACCTTCCACGGAGGTCGTGACCTCCACCGATGCCACGCCCTGAACCGGCACGCCGTCGACTGGTGCGCCCTCTACCGACCGCTTCCAGGCCGTGTGCGGCGTCCCCGAGCTGCAAGCCTCCACCAAGGAGCCCTCCCGATGCATCCTCCATTGCCGTGCCATCCCCTCCACCGTGGTGCCTCTCCATAGACGCGCAGCTCCACGGCGTGTTACTCCGTCGCGCACCCTCCGAGCCAAGCTCGTCCTCGTCCGGTCATCCGGCTCTCCCTCCGCCCTCAGGGTTGGTCCTCCTCCTTCGGTCGTCCCCCTCGTCCTCCCGCACACCGACGCTGAGCAGCATAGTAGTTCATGTTGTCTGCAAATAGAGATAGTCAAGCACCCGTGGCTGTTATGAAACATGGTCTGTATTGCCTAATGATGTATACAATTATTTTGCTCGTAGTTACTAAAATTTGAGAGAGGAACCCCAACAAAATGAGCTGAAAGTTATTTCAAATGAAGAAAAATAGCATGATTACGCAAGAAAACAACAAATAGCAACCTATCTTCCTTGATATGATCACAAAACGAAGGGGAGTTGCAAAGGACAAGAGAAGAGAGGGGGGGATGATATGCAGAGGATTAAAATGGTCCTCCTTTTATGTATGGACTATGGATAGTCGTTGCCACAATTTAAGCGTGCCAATCAGTCGGATTAGGGTGCCCCAAGCCGCAACTATTAGCTTCTAATTCTTGTTTTCCCCAGCTATAACTTATCAAACTGATCATTTCATTTCTTTACTGAATCAACAACAACGAATTTAAACTATTAGTTTTATCTCTTGTGTTATATGGTTATGACATATCATGTGTTGACTTAACCAGCACAATCATGTTTACCAGTAAGAGATGTACACATGTATTAGATTTACAAGTAAAAAGGTGTAAACTAAATTTGAAGTGCTACACAAGGAGTCTCCTCTTGGCCTATGTTCTACACTTCCTTTAGCTTGTTGCAACACAATGCATACTTAAACAGATAATTATGTCTGAGTGGGATGTTAGCATCATGTCTTTATTAATTTGGATTACCTGTTGTCCATATTGGATTTTGCCATGCTTATAATTTGTAATTGTGTTAGATGGCTACCTCGAAGGCAATTTGGGATGCTTTTGCAACAAGGGCATTTGTTGAAATTTGCAAGGATGAAACCTTAGCTGGGAATAGGCCTAGCGGTTGGTTGAGTACGATTGGGCATGATAATCTTGAGGCTAGATTTTTTGAGCGGACGGGGAAACGGTTTACGAGGAAGCAATTCAAGAATAGGTGGGATTTCATGAAAAAAAGATTATGTGCTATGGGTTGAGTTAAACAATTCAGCAACCGGTCTTGGTAGATGCCCGATAAGGAAAACTGTGGACGCACCTGATGAGTGGTGGAAAACGCAGATTGGGGTAAGTGCACTTCGAAGTCCAATTTCGAAGTTCAATTTAATTTGAAGTATCCGTAATATCATTAAGATTGTGTCTTTTTGGGATTTCAGCTAAACAAGGAGTATGCCAAGTTCAAAGATGGTCCACCGGCGAACTTGGAGTGCTTGCAGGTTATGTTTGATAAGGCTTTTGTGATCGGTAATACTGCCACCGTCCCTGGGATGGTGCTTGGTGGGGAGCCTAGTCCTGTTGATTTGGAGGGTTCTAGTTCAAGTACAGATCCAGCTAAAGAGGACTTCTCTGGGTCAGGGTCGAAGAGAAAGAAGGCAGCAAAGGGCAAGGGGAAACAAAATAACAACAAATATTTTCAAGAGTACAAGAAGGCAGCACGTGCTATATCCTCTCAGTACACAGGCTCCATCCAATTTGGTGCTAGCCCCATCCCTACAATCAAGGAGGTCATACAGTTGATGATTGAGTGTGGTGCTATACAAGGGACTCCTCTATTTTTCACGGCATACAACCTTGCTCTGAAGCCGGAAATTAGAGAGTTGTTCGTGGCAATACCTAGTAATGAAGGAAAGTTTGATTACCTTTAGAGGTCACATGACAATGGCCTGTAGTATTTCACTGAGTTGTGTATGTTGTATTATTTGTAGTATTTGTAGCAACTGCCATGTATTTTATTCACACTACTTGTATGTTAAACTATTTGTAGTATTTGTATCAATTGTCATGTATGTTAGTTATACTATTTGAGTTGTATGTTGACATGTTTATTTTTTTGGATTATTAAGTGTTATTTATGTGAGTTTTTGTATCTATGTTCGAGCGGATGAGTGATGAGGAAGATTACGATGATGATGAGAATATTGAGGACGAACTTGCACATGCAGCTGGGAATAGTGCTGAATGGACATCTCTTAATCGGTTGCAAAATTTAGAACAATTAAGACAACTAGCAATGTTGGGTGAAGAATATGAAAAAAGGTACTTGCACAAACAACCTTGTCGGTGTCCTATACAAACTGGATATTCTTGGACAGTTGAGAAGCTCAATCATAAAAGATCTTGCTATAGAATGTTTAGAATGTCTAGGAGAGTATTTAATGCATTGTTACAAACTCTAGTGCAGAATTATAACTTAACATCAACTAGGGACATGACATCTATAGAGAGTTTGGCAATGTTTTCGTAGATGGTTGGAGGACCTAATTTCGTTGGTGATGCTGAAATAATCTTCTGCAGATCTACATAGATAGTGCATACAAAATTTTGTGAAGTGTTGAATTGTCTATATAATATGTCCCATAATATCGTTAGACCAAAGGATCCAACATTTAGCCAAGTCCATTCAAAACTACTAGAACCCCGTTTCCATCAACACTTCAACGGTTGTATTGGTGCAATAGACGGCACGCATGTGAAAACCATTGTCCCAGCAGAGAAGTCAATTGAGTATAGAAATCGCCATGGATACACTTCGCAAAATGTCATGGCATTTTGTGATTTTGACATGCGCTTCACATTCGTTGTTGCCAGTTGGTCAGGATCGGTACATGACACACGGGTTCTAAACAATGCACAAGAGAAGTTTGTTGATATATATCCAAAACCACATCCGGATAAGTACCTTATTTTTTGTGCACGCAACTCTTTTAATTCTAATAGCATATAGATTCTTATATTGTCATATTTGTTATGTGTAGACAAGTACTACCTTGTTGACTCATGATATCCAAATAGGACCTGTTATTTAGTTCCTTATAAGGGAACAAAATATGATCTACCGGAGTTTCGCATATCGTGCGCGCCTATGGGGAAGCGTGAGGTATTTAATCATGCTCACTCATCACTCCGGAATGTGATTGAGCGATCGTTTGGAGTCCTAAAGATGAAATGAAGATCCTCTTACATGTTCCAAGTTACCCAGAGGAGACGCAAACCCGTATTGTTCATGCTTGCATGGCTCTTCACAATTTTATACGGGAAAGCACACTTGCTGATAAGGAGTTCGATAAATGCGGGATAGGCAACCTTCGCAGGAAATGAAGATATAAATAGTGTTGCGATGAATGGCAATAACATGAACATTACTCGGGAATGAATTACTAATTCCTTATATGCTACGAGAAGGCGTTAGCCTGTGTTTTTTATTTTTAGAAAACGATTGTTTCGTACTAATTCAGATTGAAAACACATCGAATATGTTAAGTACGTACAAATAAACTAATTTCAAGGTAATTATAAGCACCAATGCTCATCAATATCCGATGTTATTCGAATATTTAGCCAAACAGAGGTAATGCAAAATTGATGAAGTTTAAATTTTTTTGAATAAATAAATAACAAATAAATTCAAATGTTTCAACATTTATCAATACCTAGAAATTATTCAAACATTTCAAATTGCAGCAGTTTCAGGGAGTATTGGGCGGCGGTGGTGTGAAGTATTGGGCGGTGGCGTGCGCATGAGGGAGAGGCAGAGGAAGGGGATCGGGATGCGGCAGCTCAGAGAGAGACAGATATGATAAAAACGGTCGTTTTCGTATTAATTCAGGTTGATAACATATAGAATATGTTCTGTCAGTACAAATACACTTATTTCAGGGTAATTAAGCATCAAAGGGTAAAAAATACACTCAAATCAGCTTATATATATACTCTCAGTATTCTAGGGGCATTTCAGATATTTCCTCATACAACAGCCAACGGTCATAGCCTAACCAAACACACACAACCACAGACTCACGTGCCAACAGCCACAATCATTTTTTTAAACAGTCAGCCAACAACCACTTTTCCAACAACCTCAGCCCAGCCAAACACGATCTAAGACCTACCCATCTTCAGAGAAGTGGGCCACTGCGGGTGGGTCGGGGTTTCCTAAAGCCCTTTCCAGTGCTCCACGGTGTACAGGTGCTAAGAATGCCACATAGGCGAAAACTGACGTGGCAAAGCAATTAAGGAGGAGAGAGAGCACTTTGATGACCCCAGAAAGAAACGATGCTAAGTGCACAGACCTATACAAAATACCTATGTGATATCTATGCATTGAAGAGTTTAGTTACTAAATAATTAAATAAAGAGAGTTTAGTTGCTAAACCCTTTTATATACTTAGCACCTCGTCTAAACACCCGTAGGTTAAGAGAGGCCTCACAACTTTATCCGTTTCCGCGACCTGTCTCCTTTACAAATATAAACGGCTCAGGGTGAGACCAGACACAATCCGCACCCCGTCGCCTCGCCGACCATCTTGTCGGTAACTCTCCTGACGCCCCATCCGCCGGGCACCGCCATGATACGGAGTCGGATTCTCTACGACAAGAAACCGGCATCGTACGCATTCACTCCGTGAAAAGACAGCGCGCCGTCCGCCAAGACCGGCCGCAGAAGATCACAATCACCCGATGTTGCAGCATTGGGCTCCGCATGTCAGGGAGCGCACTACCGATTCTTCTTCGGATGACATCCACTCGCTGAAATGAGCGTGATATGATACGAGTACACAAGAAATATACACATTCACAGACAGATCCGCCCCGAGAAAGTAAGGTGGCATCTGGGTCCCACGTTGCAGTGAATGCGAAGAAAATGTGCGAAAAGTATGTACGTACGCGGAATCCCCTCTAGCGATAAGGAAGATACACGCAGCGGAAGGCAACATTTCTTCCCCTTCCTTTTTTCGGTTTAATTTATCCAAGTCATGACATGTGAGTTTTGACGAGGCGATCGAATGGCCTCGTCCTCCTCCTCCTCCTCCGGCCGCCGCCTCGTCGGATCCCTAACCCTGCGGCCGGCGGCGGCGTCGCTGATCCCGGGTCTCCCGGACGACGTGGCGGCCGTCATCCTCTGCCTGCTCACGTTCCCCGACCAGTCTCGCCTCCGGGCCACCTCCCGCGCGTGGCGGCTCCTCCTCTCGGCCGCGACGCTCCTCCCGCTCCGCCGCAGCCTCGGCCTCCCGTGCCGCCACCTCCTGTGCCTCTTCCCCACCGACCCATCGCTCGCCTCCCCGATCCTGCTCGACCCCACCGCCCCCACCGCCTGGTGGCCCCTCCCGCCGATCCCCTGCTCGCCGCAGCTCTACGGCCTCGCCAACTTCGCCGCAATTGCCGTCGGCAGCCACCTCTACGTCCTTGGCGGCTCTCGCTTCGACGCCCGGAGCTATCCCCTCGGCCACCCCTCACCCTCCGCCGCCGCCTACCGACTCGACCTCGCTCTCTCCCGCCACCGCTGGGAGCGCCTGCCTGACATGCAAATCCCGCGCGGGAGCTTTGCCTGCGCCCCCGCGCCCGTCGACGGGGTCATCGTCGCCGGAGGTGGGTCCAGACACCCGACGTTCCCCTCCAACGGCAGCCGCACCAACAGCACCGAGTGGTACGACGCCGCCACGCGTACCTGGCGCGTCGCCACAGCGATGCCTCGGGAGAGGGCCGGGTGCGTGGGGTTCGTTGCTCACGGGGCGGGAGACGGGAGGGAGGATGAGTTCTGGGTGATGGGCGGGTACGACGGGTATACCACGGTGGGTGGAGTGGTGCCGAATGACGTGTACTGCCGGGACGCTGTGGCGCTCGGACTGTGGAGCGGGAAGTGGAGGGAGATCGGAGATATGTGGGTGGAAGGGGAAAGACGTCGACTCGGGCCCGTGGCAGCCATTTCTGCAACGGATGGAAGGGTTACAGAGGTGTTCATGCTCGATGGTCATGATGTCTTCAGGTCAGGAAATTTGTCTCTGATTTGCTTGTGATTGCACAATTTTTAGTCATGTTACTGTTTGTCTTGCTTCGGTTTAGTAGTTTAATCTATGTGATTGTTTCCTTAATGTGTAGTTTGAATTATGAGTAAATTAATCTAGCTCCTTTTCTACCTGGTAGTTGCATAGTATATTAGTAAATTTTAGTATACATGTTCCTATTTGGTTGTAGTGCTTAAATTTACTTGTTTAGTTTCGTGCTGTTCTTCATTAATGAAGTGTTGGAACAAATACAGGTTATTGGTTAAGATTTCAATTCTACTTGGCTGTGTAATTAGTTTATTTGCTACATGTGGGGAAATTTAGGAACAATCGGAAACAGCCTTTTATCTTTTGTTCATTCATTTTCTTGTGCAATTGTCAACTATTAAGGTGCAGTGTCTCTTTGTGCTGAGTGTATGATGGGTTTGATGACGTTAGTACCATATGTGACAGACCAGTGCTTCCATTTGAAAATGAAGAAATAAATTTGTAAGATGAAAATAGTCTACATATCTTTGCACTTCTCCATCTTCTTCTTACAGGGACTTGTTCTTACATAGACACCGCTGCTCTCATTTTGCATTATGGGGAAAATTTCATGGGGAACAATTCTGTATCAATTTATTTGACTCTTACTCATCATCCAAGCGAAACATAGTTCATTCAGTACAAAATTATGTGCACACTTTCTTGTTACTTGATTTTAAGCCAGCCTGCATGATGTTCTGACTTGAATTACTGGAAAGGCAGCAAATATTGGCCTTGATGAGTTGTCCTCATCCTATGCTTATCAGCAAAGTTGTTTAGGTGTAATAAATTTTAGTAAGAAGCATATTTACTTTCTCATCCCCACTTGTTTACTGTTTGCAACGATAAAATACTTCCAACCTACGATCTTTTGAGGTTGACTATTTTACTGCAATGCTCTTGATGGGACAGCGACATTTAGTTTGCAACTGATCTTACTAGTTGCTATGAGCTCTTCTTCGTGCAGAGCAGTTACGTAATTACTTGCCATTTACAATGGTTGTTATATATCTAAAAGTGAAACTTGCTTGAACCTCAAGTAAATAAATTGCTTATATAATTTACAAGTTCCAACGTACTAGTGTGTTATTCAATTTGGAATAGTGGAATTATTTTTAGGAAAAAAAATTATGTTCTTTTTATTCACTGAAAATCAGTAGAATCTAATTGTGGACCTTCTTTTTATGCATTATTTTCCAGTTCATTGATTTGATCACCCAAATGACAAACCTTGTGAGCAGTGAGATTAAAAATTATTCAGATTATTTAAAAGCTTGCCAAATGCTAGCCTAACTTGTACATTAAATGGCCTCAGATGATTATCATGTTAGCAGATAACATAGCCTTGTCTGTGGCTACAAAATGGTACAGGTAGAAATTTCCATTGAGAACCCCCTAGTAGTATCTTGCCTTTAACATCACATAAGTGTGATGTGTCAGCAACCTTCCTTAATGCTGTTGTCTGTTGGGCTTGCTGTGAAGGTTGCATGGATATTCCACCATCAGACATGATAATCCAGTCCGGTGAGTCGGCGCTATGATTGGCAATGAAAGGGATAATCAGCACAGATGAGAGAATTGGGGAAGGGGATAATTATTACTGCTTGAACCAATAAATTTCAATGCCAACTAGTTATACAGTGAGCCTGCGTGTGTTTGCATCTGCATGTTGTACTGGGTTTTTTCTATAAAAAAAAGAGAGATTACAATGCCAACTAGTCTGCCTATTTGATCATCCAAGTATTGGACTCTAAAAAGATAGACTCATCCTCCTAATGTGATACAGTTTCATTGGACTTGTCCAATCCTAGCTCCTAATCCTCGTTCTAGACAACTCCTCCTGAGCCAACTCTTCTGAACGTTGCCTCCTTTGGTATTGCTGGCCCCAATGCTAGGCCACAGCGACCATCAAAATGAGTTGAAATGCTGTAGACAAATGAAAGCACCACATTCCGTAGCTTCTGTTCAATGTTCTTCTCTTTTATGTGATTGGATTTTATGTCTGTTCAAATACTTGTTTGGGGGTTGCAGATGTTATGTGGGGCCTAGAGTACCAGCGGTGGTGGCACAAACTGAGGCAGAGTGAGAGTCGTGATCTTGCACGACTCAGCCTGAAGTCGTACTGGACTCAGTTAGTCCAGCTGAGCCAATAAAGGTCCAGCTATCCCCTAGGCTAGTCGGTATAAACCTTTCTTATTTAAATGAGTCATACTCGGTTAGAAATCCAAATAAGGGTTATCTAAACGAGCTGTATCAGGTCAAGAGTCCTAATGATAAAGGTGAAATGGGTACTATATAAACCCATAGGATGTAATCATGCAAGGAACTAGAAGGACAATTCCTTCTCTTGCCACAATCCTTCTCCTATGCCCTTGTTCCTAGCTGCACCCTGCTATGATGCCCAAGCGCCATCCTGACGATCCCAATCTAATTCTTCCCTACAGGCTTTAGTCCTAGAAATCAAACCTTAGCAGCAGACATAGGGGAAGGACACATAAATCAGCGCATTAGCTTATGTAACAAGCAGCTGCACATATCTCCTGATAATACGAAAATGATAGCCAACTGCACTAATTGAATATTGCTTTTCCCAAGTAATGAGTAGTAGTGAGTGAATAACCTTCACTTAAAAGGGCCAGTGTTTGGTTCTACGGCACCAGTTCCTTTCATAATGCTCACTTAAAAAAAGTACTGCTGTGATAATTTAACTGACGTCATGGTCAATGGTGATTTACATGTTTATAAGCTTATTATTTAGTGTTTAGTAATGTCCTTGTTATGTTCGTGCCATTTCATCTGGAGATAGTGCTTCTAAGTTATTGCTTTACAAAAAAAAATGCTTCTAAGTTGCGAAGACATATCTGGAAGAGATTCTGGAAAGGATAGGATCAATTAAGTGCTTCATGTTACGTGCTTTCAGTGTTTCTTTTGATAAATTAATTGAGATTTGGGAAGGGTGTGAGCGAAGGAGTACTGGAAAAAGAAGGGTGGAGAATAGAGCTTGCTCTTAACATTATCCACTTCCTTACATCCTCATAGAACAATTTAAGTGAATTTTTGGTTTTTTCCAAGGATCTGATCTGATACTGCAAACATGTATTTTACAGAAAAATAGTTCTATTCAAACCGTGTAAATCCATTCTAAGGAAAACTGAACTCCATGCAAGCAAATATAGAAGTAATGCGAGAGTTGAGTTCCATCATGTTTTAAACTATCTTATTGGTATCTGGCTCTATGGTTTCCCCTGCACGGCTGCACGCATAAACAACTCTTATCTGAAAATGTAGGATCGTAAGAGCAAATAATAAGGATGGTGAATGCTAATAATCGAGGCTAACTGTCAAGCATCTTTTTAGATGTTGTAAATACGAAGGTGTGAATGGTTATTAAAAAACAGGCTTTATGGGCATTATCTATTTATCTGTTTGTCGCATTTATTGTTGGATAAATGTTTCTTAGAAATGGAATTAGGGATTTTCTTAGCTGAAATCCTGAGCTAGATTTGTTGTTTTCGACAATCCTATCAACAGTTTGTAGATGTGTTATTGACATAGTTGCAATTAATTTTTCAGCGTACTGGGTTGGATGTTAAATGCATAATTTTGTTGACAAAGAAAGTGTTAATATGTCCTGCTGACCGTAAGAGTACAAATGTTGCTGTGGTGCAATTAGTATACCATGGACAGACAATTGACTAATTAATTTAGGGCAGTTAACTTTTGTATGCTACATAATACTTCAGACCAATTCAAATAATTACAGAAGACACTCATGACAGAAAGTACCAAATGGAACAACACTATCTTCCGTATGAATCAGAGCATAAACTTGTACACGGGACGAATACATTCTTTAAATATTTAATGTGCACCCTTATTTAGTTAGAAAGTAAAAAGTCACATTTATGCCAAAGGTTAGTAACTACGTCAATTGTAGACTCCAAATGAAGAAAATACTGTAGCATCATGTTGGCTTTCCAATTGCCCATAGGTTGCAACAGATTTTATGAGAGGGAAGGGTTTTAAAGGTTGATTTTGCCTTAGAACTGAACTGAGCACAATGCTACATTGATACACACATGCATAGATCCCTCCAGACTGGAACGTGTGAGGTCACTTACAGGTGGGATTAGTTTAGTTCCAAGGGAAAAATGATTTTCTACCCCCCTTCTCTCTCCTAAAATTCAAAATAATATTAAGTTAGTGGTGCGTGTGTTCTGGCAAATGACCACAGTTTTGTGGTACCAAATCACGATTATGCGGTGTATTTCAGCAAATGCAATCCAAGTAAAGAGTCCAGGAACCAATTTTGCCTAGAGGTTATTATGGTGTAACGAGTCCTCAGTGGGCCTTTTTTGTTGTATTGATCTATGCAGGAGTTAATTTTATATTGAAAGGTTCTAGACCATAATAATATTTTATTCACCGAATGGAAATGCTGACGTGCCAGCTAAAGTTTAACTTCAATATTATTATCAGAACCATGTAGCTAGTGACTTGTTTGCTCCAACACAGTATTTTGGTACTATCTTTTAATGTCTTGAGTTGTTTAGTTCTGATTGAATGTGCTTACCGACCGTGCAAACTGCAAGCTGCAAATGCTAGAGTAGTAGTTACAAATTTGACCTTTTTCGTAGAACAGGTGGCAATGCTTGTATTGTTCAGGTTGCATTTCATACTACGTTATGTATTCTGTATCTTATCTCGAACCTACTAGCCATTTTATTTGCTCGAGTTGCCTGTATGTCACGTGTTTATAACATGACTTTAGTAGGGATGTCAGCGACTCTTATCTTGAGTTCTGAACATTGTTTGGTGCAGGTATGACTTTGCTGCAAACAGGTGGTCAAAGGAGGCTACCTTGAGGAGAAAGATCCCAAATACTGAGCTGTGTGGTTTCGTATCATTGAACGGTGAATTGCATGTACTTACATCTGCAAAAGTTCCTGCCAAAATATCTGATCCACGGAGGCAGTTGAAGAAGAGGCTGGCTCTGGAGTTTCAGGTGTACAATCCTGTGGCGCAGAAATGGAGGGTGTTCACAACATATCCCCCTGTCAAGGGACCCATTGATTTCAGAACTGCAGCTCTGTGTACAGTTGAGTTGTAGAACTCTTGATGATAACCATTTACTGCATAGATTCAGATAGCGGGCCAAACATTTGATTGAAAATTTCAGATGTTAATGGCGACAACTTTTAATGATGTCAGCGGATAGGTGAAGATTGTTGCGAGTACTTTGGGTTGTTAACTTGTGTATACGTTTGTAGAAATAATACTGGATGGTACATTACAAAACAGGCTATGTGATGCTGTATATTGTTATAACCTCATTCGTGAATCCTGCAGTATGTATCTGATTGTAACATCCCAAATTTTGTGGATTTGGAAAACTTCTACTGTCAAACAATGATTGAACTTTTTCTGAATAAAACAATGGAAATTAGAAATGCATTAATCTGATTAATGCTATATTCTTTTAGTTGAAAATGTTTTATTTCGGTTCGAAATACGCAAATTCATCAGTTTTTAGAATGTTCGGAATTTATTTGCTAAATATTCAGAGATTCTTTGAACGTCCTGCAATTTCTAGAATTAAATCATTGTAAAATTTCGCATCTACAGTGAACCTAAACCCTTGCCACCCACGCGTTTCTTCCCTGCTTCTTGGGCCCTAGGAATTTCTCATTCTGGCTACCCCTCATCGCCATGGTGATACGTCATACATGCAATTTCGGGTCAAACTGGATGTACAGAAACCCCTAAATACGGTCCTTTTGCGTGAAGGAAGTCTCCGCGTTTTTGCGCGGCACATCTGTAGTCCTGTACAGAAATCCACTTCGTTTGCCTGAACATGACGATTTATCCGCACGCATCTAAAAAAAACTAGACGGCGACGATAGGATGAGTAGTACGCTCGTGCTCAGCCAGAACTTTGTGGTTGCCGAGGCAGCCATGGCAGCCTGCCCATGCGACGCCGTGGTGTATGCCAAGTACGTCAAGGCAGAGAAGCGCCTCGGAGATGACGACCGCGCGCTCGCTGCCAGATGTGGATGATGGATTAGGCTCGCAGGCACGGTGTCTCCTTGAGCCGGCCGAGGCAGAGGCTTTGCGGTCGCTTCCGGTTCAATTGTGGTCCAGCCGGTGGCAGGTGGACCCGACTGCCACGGGCTATGAGCGGCTTCATGACGAGTAGGCGTGCCCTAGGTCATTACTCTTGTCGAGAGTAGAATCTTCAGAGTGAAAGGGTCACTATGTTTATTCGATTGATTCATTTTGGTCACTGTATTTAGAAATATCTAACTAATAGTCATTAAGATGACTTAAGTGGATCAAATACGGTTTATTATCTCTCTAAACATACCTACTAGTCCCAGATGACACCTTTTGACTGCCGTTGACCGTCCAGCGTGGCTCTCTTGGTCTTTTTGCAATTTGCTCCCTCTGCATGTAACAAGTACACCAAACGAGTCCTTCTGTACACTTGATACTTTTTTACAATAATTGCGTACAACACCTTCTGATGCGGATCTACACATGGACAACACTTCATCAAGCTATTAATTCCAAGTGACATGTGTATTGGCCCATACATTGTGAAAATACAGCATGAAAATGTAAATCTTCTCCTTTACACGTATCTATCTAATCCTACTAAGAATTCCATGCTACTTTATGCTCCTATATTCTGCATTCTTATATTCGGAGATCCAAGCGTCATCGAGGCAAGGAAACAAATCACGGAGACAAGGGAAGAAGAATTCTCCACCAAATCATGTCCCAGCTAGAAACTCCGGATAGCCAGCTCGGAGGCTTCGGGCAAGCCAAACTTGGAGGATAGAAGCATCTTCTTGCTTGGACCCACCAGACAGAGGCCACCCGGATGTTCCACACGACTCCAACTTCAAGCAACCGAAGCTTCAAGTGTATCTGAACCTTCCGGCCCAAGCTCGTCCACCAAGTGAAAAAAGCCCACGTAGAATTTCCGAACCAGACCCATCCGGACACTCGAGCAAGTTCATCCTCTTGGGACCGAAGCCAGCAACTCACTCAGTACATTCGAACAAGACCAGTCTGGACATTCGAGCAAGATCAACCTTCAGGACGAAGCTCTAGAATCTTCGAAACTTCCAGACTCTCTGGAACGGATCCTCCGGACGTGCACCGAACAAAAGATGTTCGGACCATCTGGACGATGCTCGGCCGGAAGCTCCTAACGACTCCCACAACTGAAGGCAAAGGATTGTCCGAAACCTCTGGGTAGGACCTATCCGGATGTTCTGAGCCACTGTCTATGCACAGTGAATGGGGGCCCACGGCCCATGTAAGCGTTCGACCCAACTCTTTTAGGCATGAGGTTAGACTATAAATACCTACTCTCCTCCACTAGTTAGGGTTAAACTTGATATGAAAGAACTAAGTAGAGATTTGCTACTTAACCTATGGTTTCCTTCCTCTAGGCTAGAGAATCCACCTTAGATATTTTTTTCCTTTGGATTTGTAAGGATCGGCGCATGCCACCGAGTGGAATTCATTGCATTAATAAAAAGGGTTTTTGATTTGGTGCCAAGTCTTCAAAGGCTATCACATTTGTGTGTGTTATTGGAGTTGGTTTTCGTCTAGACATCTCTAGTTATCATTCCAACCATGAAGATGAGAGCCCTCCATATCACCTTTCTCTCACGCAAACGGTGAACTAGTTTGTTCGTGGCTTATATTTGCACACACAGTCTTCTTCTCACATGAATTAGTCCATGTCACACGGTCACACCAAATAATCGGGGATCGATGGACCCATCTCAAGTCCAATTGGACGCATGCGGTGGCTCAGCTTGGTAGCAACCAGCTGGGGATGGACTTTGTGTGAGATGGTGCTCAATGACGATGGTAGATGGTGGTGCAATCCGACGTGAGGCGGCAACCACAACATGGAGCAGCAGTGGCTCTCGGTCAGTCTGGTCAGCACGGTGAGACGTGTGAGGACGTGGCGGAGCAGCCACCCTAGCGGAGGTAGACTGCGGATGACAGAGAGCGTGCATGTGCCAAGGTTGAGGCTGCAGCCAACAAAATGGAGCTACATGCCTGGCATGCCAACAATGGTCTCATGTTGCATGCATAGCATCAATGTCCGGTTGTGGCCCTAGGAAGAGAGCAATTGGGGGTGGCCGACTAGGGAACGTGGCAGGGGCGATCGATTTAGGGATTTTGATGGGAGATAAGGAGATGGGGTATTGGTTCAATGTACGGCTGGCGTGGAGGGGACTAATTGCAAAAGGACTAGGAGCGGGATGGACTTATCCATGCTGGACGGTCAATGCCGGTTAAAACCTGCCATGTGAGACTAAGACGTACGTTTAGGAAGGTAATGACCGTATTTGACCCACTTAAACCACTTTAATGACCATAATTTCAAATTTTCTAAGTACAGTGACCAAAGTGAATAAGAACAAATACAGTGACCATAAGTGAATTTAACTCTAATTGTAGTTTGTAAGTGTGATCTCTCTCTGCTAAGTATCAGTTATGAATTCATTTTGATGAGAAACACAAACCAATTTGGTGGAGATGACTTTGAAGATCCTACTACACCGTACAATGATGATGCACCTTAGTAATGGCTAAAACAACTCCCGTAGGTTATTGACGATACTGGAAGCAGGGTCAACCTGAACACGAGGTTGTAATCCTTGTAGCACTTGAAGAACAAGCAAGAATTATGAAAAGAGCAATTTTAATATTGCAAATATAGATGAAGGTTGGACAAAATTTGGGGTTCCGATAGTGGTCGGCTGAAGGTTGTTGAACACAATAGAGAACACGTAGTTTGCATGTAGCTAAACTAGACTAAGTAAAAGCCAATCTAAATCCTACAGGGTGCTGTTGTTTATATAGGAGAAGGGGAGAGGGATTTCGGCCGACACAAGGAAAATGGGGCTGTACCCAGCTTGGAGAGGGGGTTTCGACCAACCTAAGGAAAGGGTGGCCAAACCCACCTTGGAGCCCTCCTCCCTTACTGTGATGTACCCGGTTTTAAGGCCGGATAAACCCCTGTGTTTTCCATACTGGTCTCATGATTATAGCTAACATTACATAAAATATTGGTTTATATCATATAGCATGCATGCTTCGTAATCAAAATATTTCCTTTGCAATCTAGGATTCAACATGATCAAAGAGGAGAAGCTTGCCTGATGAGTCTTGGTCTTGATATGGCAGGGTTTCAAAGTCTTCCTCTTGCGGGTTTCAGGTGTCGGTATCTACACATTCGAAAACGTCGAATAAACACCATGCATGGAAGAACCAAATAAAATCCAAATGATCATGACATGCCCATGAGATGACATTGGTATGATGACCTATAAGATAGATGCCATTGAACTAGGGTTTTAGGTTTCGCAGAGAAACAAGCTCTTGTAATAGCTTTTGATCTTTTAAGGACTTTGGTTACTTCACAGTCAAGAGGGTGTATCATATGGCAACCAAGTTGAGATCACTTCACTTTGGTTCTGGACTCAACTAAATTTTAATCAAGTTTGTATAGCATGAAATGAAGACTTATCCTCACAAGAATGTTTCCTGCTCAATAGTTTCATGACAAGGATAACTTGATTTCTTAGCTTTTTTTAGGTCGTTAAGATCATATAATTCGAAGTATGTTCTGCACTCATGCCCTAGATGTTCTTCGAAATCAAAATGGCATTTGAAGCTTATACAATATTTTCTTGAAATATGACTAAGTCATATGATGCATAAGTTTCATAAAAAGAAAAAGAAACAAACTTCTCCCAGCTTATATGTGAATTCAAAGTTTAGGGTTTGAGAAATTATTGTTCTTTAGGTTAGAGGACATTTGAAATCATTTTTTTAAAAAGCATTTGAATTAGGAAAGGATTTACATTTCATGCACTATTTGTTCTTTTCTCTGTTCTAGTTCAAATGAGTTTGAAATTTGAAAATTTGTTTGAACCAAAAGATGGGAAATGCTTTCAGGTTTCCAAAACCGTTGGAAGTTCTGCAAGAACCGATCGGGAAGGGGGTGAACCGGTTGAACCAAGGAGAAAAGCGGTTCTAGAATTAAAAATCGGAGGCTTAATAGGTTTTTACACCCTCTTCAGAGGGAGATTACGCCTCTCAGAGAGGAAAGCAGGAGAGCTGGAGGGGCACGGCCACTTGACACGACTTGTGGGCCTCGGCTGTTAGCCTCCGGAGAACCAAACTGGTATGCGTTTTAAACGCAGCGGCCGGCTCTGGGGAGAATTCGTCGACGGCAGTGGCAGCTAGGAAAGCTCCGACGAGCAATTGCCAGTGACTCCGTTCACTCTGGCATGCGCACCTCACACGGGAGCTTCATCTTAATGAGGGGATCCTCCTGGAGCACTCAAGTTTCGTCGGGGTTGCTTGATTGCTAGAATCGGACTTGTGGGTGTGGCAATTAGGGCTACCCGGAGTGGGGGAAAGAGGAGAAGAGAAGGCTCGGGGTTTGCTTGGGCTGAGTGAGGAAGAGGTGAGGAGGGAAAGGGGCAGAGAAATGAGCTTGGGGAGGGGCTGCTTTATAGGCACGCGACAGGAGGCAGAGCGAGTCCGCCATGCGTGTCCTTGGTCACGGCAACTGAGGAGTTAGGCCGCTCGACGTGCAGCGCGGCGAAGCACAGGATGATTAGGTTGGCATTGGGGCTGCTGGACAAGACTTGGGAGGCAGGAGCCGGTGTGCAGCGCGGTGGTGCTATGTGCAGTTGTTGTGCACATGCTATGCGCGTCCAGAGCACGTGCATGGCAATGCCACTCGCATTCTAGCGCATCCAGCCGTGCTCTGGCTTGCGCATGTGTGTCATTATGAGGGCACTGTTTAGGGTTGGCAGAATAGAGGGATTAGGCACCGAATTACCAGAGATACAGGGTTTTGAGTGAATGACATTGATGCCAATAGCTAGTGTTTGGAGAGAACTGGGGTTTAGGAATTCCTCTAGATGTGCCCATGGTAGTAAATGGTGTCTGGAGTTGAATATAGCAGCAGTAGGAATTATCTGGGATTTTTACAAAATAGTTTGATAGAGATTTCGTACAATAAGAACTTTAGAGCAGAACTGATTGATGTGTTTTATTCAAATTTTTTAAACTTCAGGTGCTCATCTTTTTGTATATCTGAGTTAATAGAGACCTGTAGAGGGTGGTGCGATTTTATGACAATTTTCTGAGCCTTATTTGGTAGGGTTGTAGTTCAAGGCCCAAAACTGCTCCAAATTAAAATTTGAGTGTTTTAAAAATATTTGAATTGGACCCCACAATTTTATTTTATATTTAGGTGAGGAAATATTTTTATATGATTTCTAGAATTTTCTAAGAAGTTTTAGAGCACAGGAAATACATGTGATAATGCTTCTTGGTTTTCTTCCCAAAAAAAGAATTAAATGAAAATGGGGTAAGGATGGGGGGTTTAGGGTTTTGAGGTGTGGGAGGGCATAGATGTCATGTTAGGGATTAAGTTGGAATATGACACCTTGGTTTGAGTCATGCGATCATATGTTGTTTTTAGGGTTTTGTCGATTTGTTGAGAGGGAAAGACACTAGGGTTAGCACAATATGCATATACAAGTATACATGATATGTTGAGGGGTATGCATTTATAGATCTTGGCTTAGGGTATTTCATGAGATGACATGCTTTGAGAAACATCGAGAAAACTCCAAATGTGCAAGAGAGCATGCTCATCAAGTATATATGCATATATGCTAACTAGGGTTTAGCTCTCGCAACCCAAGCTTAGAAAATCAGGGTGTGACACTTACTCCTAACCAATTCGGATAAAAGGCCTAGGGCCCAAATGAGGTGGCGCAGCACCTATTACTTGACTTGGGTGAAACCATTGAAGTGGAGGCCAAGATTTTTCTCTAAGTCTTTAGGGGGCTTCATAGTCCTGAGATCACTGCTTGTGGTTCCTTTCCAATGTCCTGATTGCAAAAGCTTGAGCTTGCATCTCCTTTTGCTGATCTTGATCATTTCTTGTTCATCTTGATATGAGCTTGGTTAGCAAGTGGAGTAGCGGAAGTAGTGTTAGTAGTGGTTGTATCCATGGGGGACATCATCCTCTCCTTCTTGAAAACAAAGACGTTCTCAGCATTCGTAATCTGAAAATAGGCTAACAAAAGAGATAAGGTGTATGAATGGTATATGTATATGCCATCCGTTTTAATTCATCTCTTTTGTTGCACAACTAATGTCATCATGCAACAGCAAGTATAATATCTCATGAGATAAATATGTAATTGGTTAGCAATTCTAAAATTGAGCATGGCATATAATCTCAAACAACAATGATTGCAACTAGTTTTGTAAGTATAGGTGAAAAATTCATTCATATAATCTGATTTGCAATATTCATTATTAAACCATCTCAAGATAGGTGAATAAACATTAATGGTACCCAAATTACAAGCTACAACTGAAATTTAGAGCAACTTAATGGTCTCAAAACTTAACCAATCAGGCAACAAGTTAATTTTCACAAATTCATCTCTAATATTGGAGGCATATGAAAAGGAACAAGCATTAGCACTTCTTTATGTCTCAAATCAGCAAGTTTAGAATCATTCCATTGATCAGAAGTGATGCAAATCCTATGCACCATGAACTCATTGTCTATATCATATTCTCCAATTAAATTAAACTTATATGTAGGGGTGTAAACACTACTTAAATTTGTAAACTTGTCAATTCAACATTTCTATCCATAGAATGTGACACAAACATAGGTTTATCAAGCACAATTTCATAGAAAACTAGCAGATGATACTTTTCCAAGAACATCTTAATATTTAATTAGCTCCAGACAACCTAATCACAAATAGGTTCATCACATGGCAAATTAGAAATAAGCTCATCACATGGCTCATTATCACTAGCAATTAAATCAAACGGTGCACTTAAAACAACAAAATAATTATATTCATCTTGAGATGCACGCAAATCAACAACTATATTATATGGATCACATTTTGGGGTGCCCAAGATAGATAATAAGTCATCAACAATATTGCATAGCACATCCAAATCATGAATTTTAGAATGAAAAACTTTTGTATTGTCATTTTGTGCAGTCAAATCAATAGGTAAATTAATAGTATCACATAATGCACAAAATTCATCGGCTAGATCATCAAGTTGGTCACACGGTGTATGTATATGAGTAAAGCAATTAATTGGAAGTGTGTCCAACTTAGCGAGTAATGTTTCACTCTCAACACATGTAGTATCCAAAGTTTCATGACAAATATCAACATATGGTGCAACTAATTCAGTAGGTAATTCATTTTTTTCATCACATTGTGCATTGAAATCAGAAGGTATTTCACTCATTTTGAGTTGTCACAAGATTCATGCATATTCTCAATAACATCAAGTTTTGGAGCTAGCAAATTAATAGGTTCCTTCTCCTCATGAGATGCAGTAGGCTACTACTACAATATGATTTTCATTTTATTTCGATTCATGAGGCATGAAATCAAGTGAGGTAGCTCAAGACGAGTGTGCAAATCAGTACCTTTGTCATTACCTTGTAAACCCGACTCAAAAGATTTAGGTACTATCAATGGTGATGGGCCACAAGCTCAAAATGGTGTGATCCTCACTGTAGTGGGTGCGGCAACCAAGGTTGGTGTAGCACTAGAAGGAGCAACCGAAGATGGTGTTAATGTTGGTACTTGAACCGTGTGCTGGTTGGCTTCATGGACATGTGAACATCAATGGAAGAAGACAAACGTGCACACACACAATGGGCTCATCGTTCTTATACTTCCTGTTCAGCTTTGCAAGCTAGATACAACAAATGAGTGATAGAATAATATTCTTTTATGCATAAGTATATTCGGAATTTCATTATAAAAACCTCTCACAAATCTGTTCATGGTTGCTTCTTCAATTTTTGATAGTAATCCTCTACGGTGTTACGACCTTGTTCTAACTATTGTAACGCATTCAACCAATCATGACGAACATATGAAGGAACAAATCTAACTCGTAATTTTCTTTAATTCAAACCATGTGCTAGGTATGTTCAGATTCTCAAGCTTACAACCATGTCACCAATCAGCAGCATAATCAATAAATCCACTAGAATTGATATGGCTCATCTCCCACTATAGATCTAGCCCAAGAACTGATAATACCATGACCTACCATGGTTAGTAGAAAACAAGAAACAAAATCAGAAGTACAATGATCCTATCAACTATTAGGATGTGGTGACAAGTTGCTCAATGCTCAAGCTAAATCAAAATTCTTACATGTTCTTACCATGCAAACATGGGTGACTAGCAACTAGTGGTATCAAAATATCTCTGAAGATATGATATAGCGATTGCCATGCGAATGTAAGCCTGTACGGTGGTAGAATATGTAGAGCTAGGTAGACCTGAATATGGTAGCAAGGATTAGCAACAATCAAAACAGAAAACGCAAGTTGAATAAATGTTCAAAGTACTAGTCAATGTTGCTGATCCTATCCTAACCAATGAAAAGCTAACCAATATCGATAGATATAAGTGAAACTCAAATACGGTAGCGGAAGTACCCCAAAGATAGGGTACTATGATGCTAAGAATATGCCCTCAAGTGGAGGTGCAATGGAGCTACAAAAGATATAAGTGACGCTCAATATATGTGGTTCAAATAGCCCTAAAAGAGGGTGAGGTATCTGAGATTTTTTTTCTATTTTTTATTGGCCATCTGTGTGGCTTGTTTTTCTTTATTTTGGTATCTTTTTGTTCTTTTAATCTCATAAACTCACTCAAACAATCACAAGAGCTAAAAGGCTGAAAATTGTTGTTGCTGCCTTGCCGTGGCAGCAAAAACAGCTCAAAACTGTTGCCGTGGCAGAAAGGTGGCAGGAACAAGAAATAGGATGATGTCGCAGCAGCGAAAAGAGGCAAAATCGTTGCTGCATCAGGGATACAACAGGTACAAGGCTGTCGTCCTGTAGTCGCAGCTGCAAAAACAAGCAAAAACGATTGCCTCGGCAGGAAGTGGCAGCGATATAGAGAGAGTTTGACAACTCAGATTGATGAACGGTCTACGTGGCTATGATCAATGAGCACCTCGTCAGAAATCTTCAGCAAATTCTAATAATTTTGATTTTTGAGTCCAAAAATGCCCATTTTGACCAAAATCTGACATAAAATTTTCAAACAGACTGAACTACTCCCATAACTTATATTTCTTTTCTGAAACAAGGGAGACTTGTCCCTCACAAAAAAAATCACTCGAAACTCGCTCTCTCTCTATCAACTTTGGTTTTCTCGGAACCAATTCAACTCGTGGATGGTTGGATTCTTTCCTTACGTTTATATTCTAACCAAAACCTACTTGAGGTAGAGTTCAGCTACCTCTTTCTTTTCTTCTTCGGTTGGAGTCCGAAACCAAGGTGATCCTTTTCGAACCGAATACAAATCAAGCTGAATTCTCCAAACCGAACGAAACAAGGACTCCTATAGGAGCTCACACCTTTCCTTGTACTTACGGCCCAAAGCCAACAATGATTCTTCCTTTTGTTTTTTTCTGAACCAAAACAAAGGAGACTTTGACCCTTTCATTTTCTATTCTTCCTTGTGCTAGTCTGGAACAATCTAGGGCTTCTCCTAGCCGACATTGACTTGTACTTTCCCATACTCCTTTTCGAACCGATCTAGGGTTTGAGTTCCCCTACTTGAGCCAGTGGTGCAAGGCAAGGTGGCATGGCAGAGCACGTACATGGACACAATAGAAGGGTACTTTGCTGCAGTAGGAGCTAGTAGGCGATGCTGCAAGGTGATGGGCTACTGTGGTAGCGAGGGCAACCGGTATGGTTGCCACGGCAAGGCTCTAGAGGTGATCTATCACGGCAGGAAGGGTGGATGGTGTTGCAATGGATCAACAGTGGTGGCAAGTTGATGGAGGTGGTGGTGCAGCAGGGATGCAATGGCGCTGGTGGTGGCAAGAAGATGTAGATGAACGGTGGTAGAAACACAAGATGCAAGCGGCAGCTAACTAGACACCAAAACTAGTAGTAAGAACAACAACTTGACACGACGATGCAAAAAACTTCAACAATGCAAAATTTCTTAAAAGAAAGATGCAATGGCATGAATAATTCAGACAGCGGGTAAACTAACACTAACAATTTTTTTGTAGGCTTTCTCTGGACAATAGGACGAATAGATATAAAACTAGAAAAACAGTAAATTCTCACTGATCACTGGTCAATCTTTAGCTCTGATACCACGTGATAGCAATATAGGTGTCCCGATCTTTCAATGAGAAACACATGATCGATTTGCTAGAGACGACATCGACGATCCGACTACACCGTATGACGATGCTACACCTTAGCAATCACTAAACCAACTCCAGTAGGTTATTGAAGATGCCGGAAGCAGGGTCAATCTAAACACGAGGTTGTAATCCCTGTGAGCAATCGAAGAAAAAGCAAGAATTATGAAAATAGCAATCTGAATATTGTAGTATAGATGAAGGTTGGACTTAATTTGGGGTTCCAATGGTGTTCGGTGGAAGGTTGTTGAACACAACAGAGAACACGTAGTTTGCATGTAGCTAACTAGACTAAACAAAACCCAATATAAACCCTGGGGGTGATGCGATTTACATAGGAGAAGGGGAGAGGGGCTCGGCCAACACAAGGCAAATGGGGCCGAATCCAACTTGGAGAGGGTGTTTCAGCCAACCTAAGGAAAGGGTGGCTGAACCCACCTTTGAGTCCTCCTCCCTTACTCCTAACCTATTCGGATACAAGGCCTAGGGCCCAAATGAGGTGGTGCAACACCTATTACTTTACTTGGCCAAAACCATTGAAGTAGAGGCCAAGTTTTTTCTCTTAAGTATTTTAGGGGGCTTCATGGTCCTGCAATCATCACTTGTGGTTCCTTTCCAATGTCCTGCTTCCAAAAGCTTGAGCTTGCATCTCATCTTGCTAATCTGATCCTTATGTTGTTCATCTTGCTATGAGCTTGGTCAGCAAGGGGAGTGTTGAATGTAATGGTAGTAGTGGTTGTATCCATGAGGTTCATGTCCTCATTAGTTCTGGATCTTTTGATGCGGTAACTGATGGTCCATAATATTTTTCTTCCTTGACAGTTCTACAGTTACTCTGTGCGTGTGTGTGACGCACTATTTAGAGCCAGTGAGGGTGAGAGCATGTGGAGGCTGAGGCGAAGCCAGGCCTTAACTAAGCTAGGGTCTGTTTGCTTAGAAGAATAGGATCGGATGCGATGGGGCATTCAATTTACCTGTTTGGTTAGGTGTCGAGGATAAACTAATTTTGTGTTCAGTTGAAAAAATTGAAAGTGTATCTAGGCCCCCTAAGTGGATTTTGATGATTGACGACAAACGATTAAGGGAGTAATGCGTTCAATAAGTATTTGAACAGGTAAAGGTCCCATTGGTGAAAGCTATATGACGTTGGTGACCCCCCAAAAATGAGGAAGAGAAAATGGCGATTAGTAGTTTCATTTAAAGTACTCTTTTATCGTTCAATTGAGTATATGACCACCATACTATTAAAAGGGGTGCAACATAAATGTTTGTTGATGTACTTAGTGCTCAAATGAATTTATTCTTGTTTAGAGAGAGTCACATATTCTCAACATAAACACTGGGTTAATTTTGTTTTGCAGAATGGATGTTCTAATAAGGGGGTCGAATGTTCTGACTAAATTGGAACTTCTGAAATTTGGAAATCTTGAGCTCTCAGGTTGCTGTGTTGAAGTGGATCGAAAGTTCCAATCCAAGAGATCAGATGTTCCGATCTAGGCAGGTCAGGCCAGTTATGTCAGGCAGTCCGAAAGTTTTCAGGTCTGTGTGCTAAATTCCATCAGAAGTTTCGATGACCTGATCAGAAGTTCCGATCAGGGTTGGAAGTTCTGGTTTTTCCAAATCCTGAGCTCTTTCTTTGTCCGGATGGGGTTGATCGGAAGTTCTGATGTTGCATCGAAAGCTGTGACCAAGCGGAAGTTCCGGTTGTCCCAAAATCTGTTCGATTCGCTCTGTTAGGCTATCGAAAGTTTCGATCATGGGATCGGATATTCTGATTAGTGCTTTTGGCAGGCCTAAGCGTGGGATGTGAACTATAGTTGTTGGTTTTGAAATGTCGAAACTTTCGATTAGTGGATCGGAAGTTCTGATGTGTGCTAGAAAAAGGCCCAACGACTAGTTTGTGAGAGGGGAGTACTTATACTCCTCTTCACCTTTCCACTTTTTCTCAACTCTTCCAACAGCCATTTGCTCATTTGCTCTCTTGTTTCCTGTCATCCCAAGAACAAAGCTCCTCTCTTCTCCAAGCAAAAAGTCTCCACCTTTGTGAGAGGGTTTTGAGAGAGATGGTTGAGTGTTAGAGAGCAAAAATTGATCTAAATTTCTTTGCGTGCATTTGTTACTCTTGGAGGTTGAAGATTCCTAGACGGTTAAGAGTTGCTCATGAGCTCCTAACTTGTGTCTTGAGCTGTAGAAAGTTGGTGAAGGCTAGATTTCGCCTCCGAAAGGGAAGAAATACCACAAGGAAGCCAAGGAGTATTTTGTGCAACCTCAGAAGGAAAATGGTTAAAAAAGACTTGGCTCAAATACAATCGAGCCCCTCAACGTAGACGTAGAATCCCCTCAAGGATTCAAACTTCGGGAACAACTTCATCAAGTCTCCATTCCCTTTGATTTACTTATTCTACTCTCTTTACTTTATTGCAAGCTTATATATTGTTTGTTGTGATCCTTGTTGTTGCTAGCATTATTTAGGATTGACACACTTTAGCTTGCATTACAGAATCTTTATTTCCACAATTATCTTATTGTTAAGGCAAAAAATTTGAATAAAATCTGTAATAGCTTATTCACCCTCTCTCTAGACTGCCATCTTGATCCTTTAGAAATGTGGGTAGATGCGACACGATTAGTTCACTACATTATACCTCTTAGTTTCCATTAAGGATAATTAATCATACTCCAATTAGCACACACTAATACTTCTTAACGCTAATCTTGCCATGAAAATTAACATGCTCGTTGACACTAATTATATACCAAAGAACACACTAAACATATGTTAATAAACATACTAACACTTACCAATGTTGATCTTGCTATAATAACTACTAATTACGAATAATATGTGCTAATTACCATTGATCATTCGCTAATAATCATAATTAGGCAATGGTGATAGTAAAATAGCCGATTTACTCTATTCAGTATATCTAGAGAATTTTTTTTAGAATTGGTTAGCCATATACATGGAATCCCAGTAAACAACACAGGAGTGACCTCCGGAAGGTGGATAGCTCCGGCCCATCTATCTTCGTCCCCCAACTAAATGCATTTTTAGGGCATCTACAAAGATAAAGTTAGTCATTGACTCTTCCACATCTCCATGTTATCTAGAGTCGACTATCAAATAGCTCATAAAATGGTGTTGTCTCTTAAGTTGACTCTACACGAAGAGTCAATATTAAATGCAACAGTGTATAAAGTCAATATGGTTGAGTCTCGTGGCTCAATTCAGTGTTAGAGTTTGTGAAGAGTCCGTTTAATTCTCTCTCTTCCTCCTCTCTCCTCTACATCAGCAATTATCATATATGGTATGACGAAGAGTCAGCTGATGTCATGCATTTGTACATGACCATAAGTAGGGAGTTTACCATAGTTGAAGGGACTGGACCGTCAGGACCGACATTGGTAATAATTAATACTCCCTCTGTCCAAGAATGTAAGGCATATTTTGATTCGTTAAGACAAATATTTGACCAATAATTACTCTATTAATATGTAGTTTATGTGATATAAAATTATAATCATAAGGAAGTACTTTTAAAGAGGAGTCTAATGATACCAATTTTATGTCACATAAATCACATATAAATAGAGTAATTATTGGTCAAAGTCTTGTCTTAACCAAATGAGCAATAAATGAGGAACCACGGAAATACGGTAGCATGGATGGACTAGGTCTAACTTTAGAACAATTTTTCGTTGATGTAGCGCCGGCTCCATTCGACGCACCACGCCGCCTTTGAACACGCCAGCTAAAATCTAGAGAAAATCCTTGCTGGTGACTGCTGATGGGTCGCACTTGAGCAGAAAAGCACCTCGATCGTGGTTTTCTGAAATGGTGGATATGTTTATAGCATATGTGTGAGTTATACGAGGCTACATCTTATGGACATTTATATCGAACCTAGGACATATGATGCGTTATTTGTCCTCTAGATATTATTTAATCAGATTTGCTATCTATCAGTCAATTGAATCGCTTTGAAAATACAGTCCTTTTGTTTTGGGGGACACATGCATGGAATTCTCTTGATTTCATCTTTGGATTATCTGTTGCTCTATTGTGTGGTTGAGATTGTAAAGGCCCGGAGAAGAGAGATTGTAAAGGCCCGGAGAAGAGACTACGAAAAACCCAATCTTGTTTATTGGAAGCAGGCCGTACCTTGCATCAAGCCAGAACAATGCAAGGACAAGCGCGAGGAAGCCTCCTCAAAGCACCCTAAGGCAACAGCACGGAAACATGTAGAACCTGAAGAAATGATATCCTAACCCGATTCCATGTCGTAGCATGTTTTGACGTTTTCTTATACCTTGTTTGACCTTTGTTTCCTTCCCGTCAGTTGATTTGACGCTATCTCGAACTCCCCTCCTCTGTTCTCTGTGTTTTTGGCTTTCTTGATCGAGCCTCCCAGTATTGCCGACACAACGAAAGGCCCAACAAAGAAAACGAAAAACATGTCGCTACGATCAAATTGGGTCCTTTAATGATTCCTGATGGGTTTTGTACGTATGCTGCAACGTCGGAGCTGGGAGATGCGATTTCATCCCATGGTAAAAAATCTCACTGACCTGCAATTAAGTCTATCAAATGATGAATAGACACCCCATTCATGGGAACGTTTGTTGCGTATGCTTTTTGTATGATCTTCCAATTCTGCCCTATGAAATCATTTGAACTGAACATGTACACCGTAAGAAGAAGGTGCTCCCCAGCCTACCTCGGCAACACAGATAAATCCATGGAATGCGCGTTGAATGGCGTGTCAGAAGACAGTTCTCGTTGTGCCTCCACTGCATACGATGGGACTGTATTTCTCCCTGTATTCGGTTGTAAATGCTTTTTCCAAAACTGGCCTGGCTCAAATCCCGAGGACAGACGTACGGTCGAGAGAAGATCACGGGAGCCCGGGCTTACAAAATCCACTCTCCATGTTACTCATGAGGCGTGACTACCACGAGGCTCATAATCGCGCGATCTTTTTACGTTTTTCTTTGTAAAAGTTTTTGAGGCAATGCTAAAATCAAGGTTCATTATCCGACCAATCCTCGGCTTCTATGAGCCGTATTCCAAAGCCATTCTAGCTTTTACAAGGTCAGTCAACGAAAAGCACCCGTTTTACTGTGCCGGTGGTGGTGGCGCACAATGCGGGGACGTAATGGCGGTTTGACAGTGGCTAGTGGTAGGAGAGGACTGGACGGCCCGTACCGTGCGCACGCACGCACTAGCGGGATGCCCCGGCTCGTCTGCTCCACGCGCGGCTTCTCGCCTGCCTGCCGTAGTGGATGGTCCTCTCGTCCCCTCATCCGCGGTGTCGCACTACAGGGATCGCTCCAAGACGGCACGCACGACCAACAACACTGACTGGATAGTGCGTGCCATTCGCCGCGTGCTGCGCCTGCGCTGTTTCTCGAGCACAGGCGAGCGAGCCAATGGTACGTACTTACGTACTACTATATCATAAGGATAATGCAAGGTAGCTGGATCCCGTGTACTGGATTCGTGTTGAATTGTTGATCGATCAGATATTCAGATATGATCCACTCAGAGTGTTGGTCTCTTGTCTCTTGTGCGTGCAGCCGTGCACAACCAGGATCACCTATATGATCCACAAAAAAAGATGAGAGAGACCGAACAAACGTGCCTTTGCCCCCCTGGAGGATCTGAAAAATGTTCTACCTCCAAAATTGCTTAGATGTCACTTTAGCAGAGTAGTTTTGATTGGAGAGGTATTTTACTTGTGTAGAGGCAAGAGTAGGTTTTAATTTAAGCCGTTGATTGGCGGAGATTTACTGTCGTTGTTGGAAACAATATAGAGAAAGAGGATGTGTGCCGAGCACAAGTGAGTTATAGAGAACAACGTTTAAGTAAAATGACAAGTATGACGATGCTATGCTATGCATCGAGCTCTAACATAATGAGGCGACAATGTATTTTAACTAGGATTGGCCATGTATTTTAACTAGGATTAGCCTCAAAGAGGCGTAGTCCCGTTGTGGGGGTAAGACTCGGATCCTCGACTAGAATAGTGTCTTCAGACGTTAGAAGGATTTCCCTCGAGCAGAGGGAGGAGCCGTCAGACACGAGAAAAATACCCTCCACAAATGACCCAAGGGGTGTTTTTTATAGACCAAGGGAGGGGGACAAAAGACCCCCTTGCCCTTGGTGTGATGAGAAGAGAAGAGGTAGTTTAGTCAATCTTGGTCTTAGACTTGGTGTATGAAGGTGGGGAGGTTTTGATCCATGGCTGCCTATGATAGACTTGGTTCATAGCTCCTCTTATCTGGTTTTTTTTCCTTTTATATCTGTATTTCCTAACCTCTTTTCTGATTCAGCTATTCTGGATGTGAAGCACCCTCATCGATTTAGATTTAGCTCTTGCAACAGTAGCCCCCTTGACCCGTGGATGCAGAACAGTGACTGTAGGTCACAAAAAGTTGTTAGTGCTGTGTGTATATTTTTGAATACTGCCTATCTGTTGATCGAAGGGTTTATTAGGCTGTTCGATAATTTTCCATGCCAGTTTGTGATCCGAAGTGGACTTTAACAGGACAACGAAGCACAGGGCCCACAACACTGATCCAAAAAGCCTCCCTTGGTCTATGTCTCTTCAAAAGGCGAGGGACGAATATGTCTATTCGTATTTCGCCCGCGTCTCCTTCGTCCAGCAAGGAGGGAATTGATTAGGTTTCCGCCTCTACTCCCAAGCTTGCCTCCGCTTCTCGTTATTCGCACAGGTGCCAGTTGTATTAGACCAGCAGTAGGCATCTAAAAGCTCATTTTTCTTATAACAATGGCTTGCTAAGCACCAATGTCGACTGCTCGCTCCTCTTCTTTTCTCGCCAGCCACAAGGGGTGGAAGGGAAGAGGTGTCGAGCGCCAGCCTCTCCTAGGCTGGTTACTAGCTCCAACTATTCCTCTGGTTATTCGATCCATCTGATCTATCCAATTCTTGGTGTGCTTTGTCCTTGAGGAATCTCTTCACCGACGAGCATGGATCCAAGAGGGAGCGGTGCCAGAGGGGAGTCGCGGGGGAGACCGCCAGCTTCACATCGAGAGAGATTGTGGGGATGAGTACCTACTCCGGTTTTGCATCGGAGTGCCAGTGGTCAGTCTATGGCATCCGCACGCATGTCGGCAAGGCTGCCCCGCCAACGCTTCGTCAACCATCTCTTCAGCGAGGTGAGTCCAATCGCACACATGGGTTTGCATATGTTGATTTTGGAGAAGAAAAAGGAGGTGCTATGTAAGTGATTCTATTGTTAGCAACCTACTGGCTACGCATACACCTGATGACAGCAAGCATGCACCTGAACTAGAGCAAGACACTGGGCGGCACAGGAGGATCTATAAGGCCAACCCATAGTACCTAGGGAATGAGTGGGTTGGACGCACGAAGAGGATGGCCACTAGGCATGCTACAAGTTGTAGATATAGCTAGTGTTGTCTGTGGAGTTAGGCATCCCTCGAAATCAGGCTTGTAACTGTCGCTCTCTTCCTCCTCTACCTGCTTCCTCCTGAACCTTGTCTATGTTCTTCCCAAAACTCCTTGTAACCACGTACTTGTGAGGCAAACAAATATTTGAACCTATCAAGTTGGTATCAGAGCCAAACCTGCCATGCTATCAACTGCCGATCGGAAGAGACAATCACCAAAATTCACTGTCAGAAGCTTGAATGGGAGACCAAGATCGCTATCATGGATGAGATCACCAAGAAATGCTTTTGTTTGATGATAGAGGAGATCAGCATCAACATGAAGCAGCTTCTCTAGGAGGAGCCGAGCAACGTGAAGGTCGAACAGAAGGGAATCAAACAGTGGAAGCCAGATCTCGAAGCGAAGGTGGCGGATTTACAATCTGTCATCGTGGAGCAGCAGCAGTAGCAGTTCCGCAGCAAGTACCTAAACAACTTTGATTCATTGCAGGCATCATCGTCCGCATTCGGTGGCACCACTTCGCTGAACCTCAAGGTGAAGAACTCAATTCTTGGTGCGGTGCAGTTGGGGGCATCCCTAGGGCAATTCATCCATGGCGATTCGACTCATTACCGGGGGCAGGTGCTGGGAGGTTTTGCCACATAAACACCTCCTCCGGTCACAGGTGCGCTTCTGATCCTGATCCTGAACCCCCTTGGCTTCATAACACACAATTCATAGCCATTTTTTTTGTTTCCACCCACAATCCAACAATTCCTCTTCTTTCCATATGATCCCAAAAATGGCTTTCCCCAATTCTATGGGTATAACCCATGGATGTGGAACACTTAGTGCAAGCAATACTTCAACATGTATTCTGTAGATCTTGCATTTTGGATTCTCTTGGCCACTCTAAATTTCTCTAGCACCACAACTAACGATGACTAGTACAACTCTACTGTATATGACGACAGTATTCGTAGACAAATACATAAGGATTTCCTAGATACCCGGAGCTACGTCCGTACTCGGGAGGGACTCTAGGAAGATAATGAAACTACCCACAGGTGTCCGAAACTTCTTAAACAAGGAAGTCAATCCCAACGTTATGGATGATAGGAGTCCTACTCAGAGACGAGTCCGTACCCGGTATAGTATACCCTCTATAAAAGGACTCGAAGCCCTATGGACCAACAAGCATCATCAGAACTTAGAGCACAGCCTCAACACAAAACCAATCTTGGATAGCCATAAGCCATATCTAAAGCACTCGACAAGACTTCTGAGCAAGTAGAAGGGAAGACGCACCCAACAGGGTACCGACCTCTTTAGTTCTTGGACCAACCAGCAGCTTTTTGAGATTTGGCACCAACTCTGACAACCTCCTATCGTAGATTTGAATACCCCTAAGGGGAAACAATGGCTCCACTGGGGGTAGGGTTCGTACCTATACTTCTCGTGATGAGTCAGATCGAGAAGGATGACATCCCCAGAACTGAACAACCCGGGAGACGATCAATCTCAACGACGTCTCAAAAACTCACCAACTGAAACCACCCAGTCTCAAACCTACGAGAAGTCTTCAACCAATGAAGGCGCACAGGGATTCTGTCAGACCAGTCGCCTGGTTGGATGGTTTCCCGATATTAGTATCGAGGTCGGGCTCGGTCCCCTACCCTGGCTAGCAAGGTTCCAGCATCTGGCCGAGGAGTCATCAGCGGATGCTAGGTCTTCTCTTCGGAGCTTAGGAGGGTTCACTGGCCGCCTCGGTTCAAGCCCGGATCAATTGAAAAGTATGACTGGTGTACTGATCCAACCGAGTTTCAGCAGATCTACACAACAACCATTAAAGCGGCCAAAGGGAATGAAAAGGTCAAGTGGCTCTCAAAGGACCAACCAGGACATGGCTAACTAATTTGTAGCCCGGAACGATCCACTCATGGGGGCAACTTTGCAGCCAATTCTAGAGAAACTTCCAGGGCACATATATCCGCCTTGGCAAAGTGAACGACCTCTTCCTTCTCTTCCAAACAGACGAAGAGACTCTACGTGAGTTCATCCGACGCTTCAGCAATGTTTGCAGCACGATTCCTAAGGTAACCGACCATGATGTTATCCAAGCATTTGTTCAAGGTTGCAAGAATCACAGATGCATGGAGGAAATCATCTTGGCTGCCCCTCGAATGGTCAAAGAGCTAATGGACATCGCTGACAAGGCAGCCAATATCGATGAGGCCCTTTTGTTCATCGAGGTGCGAGAGCAAGGCATGAAATGCCCCCAACCTGGATTCCATAGCGACTCGAAGAACAAGCACAAAAAAGAAGCCCTGTAAGGGAGGTAGCGAGAAGAGGACCAAGACTGGGGAAGTCAGGCAAACTTTCCCAACAAATGTCTTGGGCAGCCTCGTTGTAAGAGCAAGCCACAAGCAACCACGGAGCATGCGCACAAGACCTGGTGTGACTTCCACCAGACTGACAGGCATGACCTTCGCCAATGCTGAGTATTCAAAAAATATGTCCAGGTCAAGACCGATAAGCTCCAGGCAAAGACTCCACAAGTCGCTAGCCATAGCTGAGATTCAAACTCCGGCAATGAATCCGACCGTATGCCTTTCCAAGACAGACAAAGGATGGTTGACCATATGTTTAAGGGCTCTGCCTCTTACTAACCAATAGGCAGTACGAGATAGTGGCCTGAGAGGTGCTCATAGAATCATCAAGCGGTCAACCGATTGACCACATATCCGCCCACGACAAAGTGTGGGCCTCTCAGTTGCCACCCGTACTATGGGCACTCCAAACTACCGCTAGTCAAGCAACAGGTCGAGTTGGTCACTGACAAGGACGAATCTCACCGGAAAGAGAACTACCTCAACAAACATCGAGGAAAAGAGGACTCAAGCGCTGATACGGTTGGCCGAGCACCAACAATACCTTCCAAGGGTACACGACCAGAACGTCAAGGAATGCACCCTCTGAGTAAGAGATCTGGTCCTATGACTCCTTCAGTACCAGAGCAACAGCAACAAGCTTTCCCCAAAATGAGAGGGTCCCTACACGGTGGTCAAGTCCGCTCAACCTAGGTTGTTCAGGTTGGCCATGGAGGACGGACAAGTCCTCAACAATCCTAGAACATCGACCAACTTCAAAAGTTCTATGTGTAAGTACCGGGAGAAAGTTTACATATGTTATTCATGTTGCCTGCGAAGCTGTCGGCATGCCTCTGTGCTGTCTTACCGCCACCTCCAAGCCTAGCACCTATACGATGGGCACACCGGCGATGAGTCGCTCCAGTACCTCTACCCAGTACGCGCACACGGGCACACTAGACGGGGCGTCACAAGGTGATAGGACACTACAAAGGAGACCAAAGCCAAAGGAACAGCACAAACAATTGCTTAGTTTCCTTCAAGCCCTTTTTCTTTACCAATTAACAATTTCTATCTTTGACTGCCCATTTGAGATTCCTTCTCTGATAGCCAGTCAGGGGCTGGACAAGTACAGGGTACCAAGAGGTTCACAACAATGTATCATGCTAGTACTTAAGTTCCTCTCCTCTCAAAGAAAAGGAGTTCCGAGCTATGATTTTGTGGGACGGAGGAAGGTCACTTACCGCGTCTACAAGTGCCAGTGGGCCACTGAGCTCTCCACTCGACATAGACCTAAGGTCGACCGACTAAACTCCCCAATCGTTAGTGACATCCTCTGACTTGGAGAGAAGCTAAAGCACGAAGTATCATACAGCTATCAGAACCACTTGGCGCCAGGTGCTCGGCAAGGCCTACTGGCTAGCTCAGGAAAGAAAAATTCTGATGATGATCATAGATAGCTTGGATGCAAGATGCTAAGTTAAAACACAGTGTATCACACAAGTGCTTCCTTTTTTCCCTCACAAAGGGAAGGACTGCCGAGCTGTGACCGTTCAGGGCCAGAGAAAGGTCCTTTATCGCGTCTACGAATGCCCGAGGGCCACAGAGCCCTCCACTCGACTTAGACCTAAGACCAATCGACTAAAAACTTGAGTTAATAGCAAAGTCCTCTGAATTAGGCTGCGGGAAGAAGCCAAGGCACTACTCGTCGTACATTGTAAAAGGGATAACCTAGTGCCGAGTACCCGATAGGTCTTAAAAATTATCTTGCGTACGAGAATTTCATGCAAACACACATATATTAACCAAACGAACAAGTCTTTATTTATTTGGCAGGCGGGGAGCTAGAGAACTCTAGCCTACCAATGAATACCTACACGGTGCTTAGCATCGTGGAGACCAGCTTCCCAGTCTCCTTGGCAGATGACCCACTGAGCTTGTCTTGTAGGTCCTTGACGTCCACCTCCGGGTGGCGGGCCTTCATCAGCGCCATTGCCATGGCCACCGAGTCCTGGACCCCTTGTCAGAGCTGCTGTGTGACATGAGCATCCATTGTCGGCTTCAAATCAGCTCAGCCTCCCGAAGGGCCGGACCTTCCATGGGCAGGACCGGGATTCCCACTACAATCAGAGCAGCCTCAAACTGGTCCAGGATGGAAGCCGAGGAGTCGTCGAGGAACTACGCCTAGGACTCCACCTGCTTTAGGGTCGCCTAGGCCTCTGACAGTTCCCCAGCCAGTCGAGCTCGCTCTACCTCTGCCTTGGCCTTCTTAACCTCCAGCGCAGCGTCTCGCTTGGCTGACCTAGACCTCTCCTGCTCCAGGGTGGTCTCCGACTGGTGCCTCTCCTACTCCAGAGCAACCTCTGACTCAGTCAGTCGCTCCTTCAAATGCTTGAATTCCGATGGGGAAGGACCCAACCTGGATAGAACAAGCTAAAAAGACAAGGACAAGTTAGTCCCAATTTAAAGCAAATTAGGACTAATGCTTTTAACATATACCTCTAGAAGGGGCTTCAAAATTGTCTTCGGCTTGAGGCCACCCTCGAGGAGTGCCATGACCTATGGCGGTAACCCGGAGCCAGAGTCTAAACCCCCACAGAGGCCGAGGGACCAACCCCTTGACCAGGGACTCGGGACCTTCCAAGGTTGGGGGCTGGACGGTCATCATGACCGGGTCGACCACCGCCGGGTCGAACCGCGGAGTGGGGAGGTCATCCTACAGTGCAGGATCGACCATCTTGGCTGCAATGCTCGCCATCCTAAAGACTACGACTCAGATACAAAAACTAGAACCTGAGAACAGAGAAAAGAGGAAGCGAATACTTACTTTAGCTTCTTCAGGCGGTACGTTACCTTGAGGCGCCTTCGGGACAGCCAAACCGCTCTCACCGGCAGGCTCCAAGTGCAAGGACTTGAACCTGACGAGCACGACACCCTCCTCCTCGATCAGCACCCCCACAATCTCTGCCTCTAGGTCAAGCATTCCCCGACCCAAAAGCTACAATATCCCCAAGTACCACTCAGATCTACTCGGAAGAGAAGAAGACATGCAACAAACATCAATAGGAGTGCTTACCGATAGGATCTCCCTCTAGTCATTGGCACTCATCTTCAAAATCGGCAAGGGCACATTGGCACGCCCCTCGGGAGGACCCTTTCGAAGAGATCTTTACCCGAAGTGCAAGTTCTGAGTCTTCTAGGACTACACAGAAAGAGATAGGCTGGCCAGAACCTAGTTGCATAGTTTACGGCAAGTATCAAAATGACAAGGGTTACCTGTCTCACCATCCTAGGCCAGATCCACCTCGTCCGAGTACTCCAAAGTGCCCGAGACCCTCGAGTGCAAGGGGCTTAGGCACACCTGATGAAGTCCTTGGCGACATCCCATGCCATCAGACCCCCGTGCCTTGAGGTCAGCTATCTTGTTGACGAAGATGTGAAGTCAGGAGGTCTCATGAGGAAGCTCTAACTTGGCATCACTTGCTTCGCAGTGCCGGCATCGGGTGAGGATGACCTCCCAGAGCCCTTCTTCTTGCCCATAACTTGGCCCGTGGTGGGGTTGAGAGGTGCAGGCGAGAGGAGCAAGACGAAGCCGGCTATCGAATTTGTGAAAGGTAGGAGCGCTCTGAGGACAGGGAAGCAGGAAGGTGTAACCACCTACCGAGTACTTCAAAACCTTTATAGGGTAGGGCTCAGCAAATCTTGACTAGCACCACAACGGTTCCGAGTGCTACTCGAGCCCATGATCTCTGCCGCCACATGCCATCACATTTAATGTGTGCAGTAACTTTCGATGCGTGCGAGAACATTTAACACGAGGATCCAGGAACTGCAAGCTTGGTTCTTCTTAGTGGGTCGCCATGGACGGCATCACTACTATTGTTCTGAGAAACGGCTTAGAGAAAGGGGGTACGTGCTGAGCACGACTGAGTTACCAAGAATAGGTTTAAGTAAAAGGGAGAGTATGACAACCATGATGCTAGGCGTTGAGCTCTAACACAATGAACAATATTTTTTAACCGGATTCTACCTCGAAGAGGCGTAGTCCCTTTGTAGGGGCAAGGCTTAGATTCCTTGGATCCTCAACTAGAATAGCGTCTTCAGACGTTAGAAGGATTTCCCTCGAGCCAAGGGAGGATCCGTCGGACACAAGAGAAATACCTCCCAAGAAATGTCAACCCGGATCTAAAAGAGGTTAGAGCTTATATTTCAAAGAGAGGTGATTACAAATAATCCAAGAGTTACCTTTTACAGGTAAGGGAGGGGGAGAAAAGACCCTCCTAGCCCTTGGTAGGGTGAGAGGAGAAGGGGTAGTTTAGTCAATCTTGATCTATAGACTTAATGTATAAAGGTAAGGGAGGTTCTGGTCTGGGACCTATGATAGACTTGACTCATACCTCTTACGTGGTTTTTTCCTTTTATATTTGTATTTCCTAACCTCTTTCCTCCTATTCAGCTACTCTCGAGGTGAAACACCCTTGCCGATGTAGATTTAGATCTCGCAACAAGGTTAGTTTTGGCTTGACGTGAATCTGACTAGCAAGGAATTCATAACAGTAACGTACTAAATAGGCATATCCTTCTATATACCATATGTTAACCTTTTTGAATGGCCGTACTACACGGGAATTGCTAATTTGCGATTGTTCGACGGAACGATCGAATTCTGACAACTTCACTGTTAGTACTGGAACGAGTCGTGCACACACTTCTGCTTCATACGACAACTTCTAAGTTGTTTTGCATCTTAAATACATACGACAACCTCAAGTATAAGAATATATCATACACAATGTATATGAGACCAACAAATGATATGTAAGAATAAAACACTCCTGCTATGTCTAATGGTGGGTCGATCCAACCCCATGTTCTCTAATATATGTCTATATTATTGGTGATATATTCATATATATGACATGAGACTTAGCCATCAACCAATACATATGCTAGCCTACAAGTATGCATCCTCATATGTTTATCGACCAGGGATCACTTTAGAATAATCACCACAAATATTAATATAAAGTTTCACAAACAAGTCATGTGTGCTAATCAATAATAAAGATATTATTCAAGGACATCATTTAATAAATCATGAATATAAGGAAATATAAATATCTCTATGATTGCCTCAAGGGCCTATTTCTTATACAGCAGCGCCGTTGACGAGGTAAAAAAATGTTAAAATGGTAAAAGAATACAAGTAGACGACTAGGCCGCCCGCCAACGCACATGTCGCAAATCTGGAGAATGGCACGCACCTTGGCCGGTCAAGATCTGAAAATTTGCACCACGGCTTGCCGCCTACATATCATGAGGTTGCCATCCCGCCTTCCGAGGACACAATGCCACAAGAGATGCCACCATCTTTTCAACTCAAAAGCTCCGGCCAGAACTGTTCGCCACCCTTGAAAGTAGGCCCCACCACTATCGCGGCGAGGAAGGACAAGGATGGGTGGCTTTGGGCTCTAGGGTTTTTTTGCCTCTAGTATTGCCCAAGAGGATGACATGTCAGGCCTTTGCAGATGCAAAATGGCAAGAAGTTGATTGAGAAGTCCCAAATCATTTAAGGACAACATTAACTCTGTTGGGGTAGGGGTCCCCGCGCTAGCCCGTTTTTAAAGTTTTCCGCATGCGCCGTCAAAGACGAAACTGACACCGTCAAGGGCAGCCACAGTCTTCGTCATCATCACGGACTACATCGACACTGCAAAGGGCCACCTCGACGTCTGTCATCGTCAAAGTCTACGTCGACGACGCCAAAACGAGGACTACGTCAACGTCACCAACGATTGTCCCGATGTCCGTCGCCGTCAGGGTCTGCATCGGCATTGTCAAGGACTGCGTTGATGTGCTTAGGAATTCCTCCAAAGATGCTAGAGAATATTCCCCGAAGATGCCCAGAATATTCTCCCAAAATATCTTCTATGCATGGGAAATGACGACCATACCCTTATAAAGTTCCCCGAATCTGAGGGCAAAAATATAATCTCCCCTTTTCCATCCTCAAACCCTATAAATACCCCCAATGGGGGTAGAGGGAAGGGGAGGATTTCTTGTAACCCTAATTCTACACTTCAATAGAAGAGTGACTTTCACCTCATCGTACACGAGAGGGGTTTCGTCTCCTCGCACACGGTTCATGTTTCACCCACTACTGCAGAACACACTTCCACTGACGGGCGCTTAAACCCCTCCACTGACGGGTTTAGCGCCCGTCACCCCGAGAGTGTCAGTGGAGGGGTCCGTCTCCACTGACGGGCTGTTGGACGTCAGCAGAAGTTTACAAATCACTGACGGGCAAAATTTTCTGCCCGTCAGTGATTCTGTTTTGGGGATCAAAAAAAAATATTGCGATTAGCTGTGATTACTAGTACACTGACCTGATGTTAGGAAGTTCTAACAAGCACATACAAACAACTTACAACAAAAACCCTCTGCAGTTATTGCATTTAAAGTCTTTGTGAATACAGCCCTAAGAAATCCAAAACAACCTCTTACAAAAACCCGACTAAAGAACTGAACCACCATTGATGCTGAAACATTTTTTGTTACTTACCATACAAATGCCTGTTGTAAACCTGAATATGCTATAAGAGGAATTAAGAGAAGCATCCTTCGGTCCTTGAGAGGGGCAATAATATACTTCAGCATAGCTCCAAATGAGGAGTGCATTGAAGCATTATCTCGTTTCTCATCCCCTTTGGACAGGAAACACATTAATACAATGCCGATAACCATACATCCAAGGAACACGACAAACAGCAGATTTTTTCCTGTTACACTTCCTCCATCCTGACGTGATATGAAAATGAGAGGATCAAACAAGATGACTGCACATGTTGTGCAAGTAAAATAGCAGTCCAGAAGATTCTAACAAGACACTATCAAGACTCTAAATAAAGATGCTAACCTGTCCATCTCTCAGTAGAGCAAGTGAGATCAAATTTCCAATGACCTACATAATAATTCAAATGTAGTACAAGTCCCTAAGTCAGAGACCATTGTACTCTTGTAAACGTACACGGTAAGTCAGTAATGGAGATTGAATAGTTTATTGGAAAGCAACATTATTACCTACCCAACCCAATGATAGACGCAGTAAAACCCAGGTACAGTGAAACTGGTACCATTGTATACCTGATAATTTATTTTCAAGTTAACATCAAATGGAATCTCATTATGGCAGCATGTTGAATTTACTGAACTTCAAAATAATCCCCTGGTATTTTATGCAACTGAAAAGTTGCTAGATTATGAATCACATCAACTAGGGCTAAAAGCAATTCATGATCTATCAAAGACAATGGACTGTTGCTTCCCTAGTAGATTGGAGATTTGCACTTTTTACTGAATTAGCTGTCGCTAGATCTTGCAAAGTGTTCCCTAGCGGTCGAGGAGGCCGGGAAGCTGCGCCGCCAGATCGAGGAAGTCATCGAGGAGGAGGAAGAGGAAGTCGAGCCGCCACCGCTGCCGCTCGGGATGCCGGATCCGCCGCCGTCGTAGTAGGCATCGTCGTTGCTCCTCATCCTGCTGCCGTGGAGAGGCCGCCGCCGCCGTCGCAGTAGACGCCGTTGCCGAAGGAGGAGAAGGAGAGGGGGGCACGGAGCACGGCGAGGAGGAGGAGGAGATTCGGTGCTTACCAGCGGGTGCGGCGTCATCGTAAATGCGGTGGCGGCAGAGTAGATCGAGGAGACCAGGTGGCACCGGAGAGGTGCGGGATCGGGGAGATCGAGGAGACGAGGCTGGGATCGGGAAAGGCTGGGAGGGAGGTGCGGTTAGGGTTAGGTTGAGACTTCGGAGTGGTTTCTATAAGCGAGCTTGGGCCGTTCAAGCGACACAGCACTGACGGGCCTGAGTTACGGCCCGACAGTGGTACAAGTCCGTCATGGTATTGATTTCATCACTGACGGGCCATATTTTGGACCCGTCAGTAGTAAATTTTTTTGCTGAAATTAGACCGTCTATTAGGGTCACCACTGACGGGTACTACGCCGCCCGTCAGTGCTGAATAGCACTACTAACGGGCTCTTTTAAGCCCGTCAGTGGATGGGTTCAGCAGAGATGTATTCTGCAGTAGTGACCATGTCGTACGTGTCTCTTGGCTCGCCTCGACGGACGTTCGGAGGGTCATACTCGCTCGTACTCCTTATGCACCACCGACGGTCACGGTAGCCGTTCGGGGGTGCCATAAGTTTACTATCTAGACTTGTATCTATGACAGTTGGCACCGTCTGTGGGGACTCAAGTGAAAAGCCATGGCACTGAAGAAGAAGAGCGGGGACAGGACAATTGTCCCCCGCACACCGAATCCGACCCGTCAAGCCAGGACGAGCAACACGGTCCTTACCATGGTGCTTAGTGGCACCCGCTCAATGACCAGTCGGCAGCTAACCCCCACGCCGATGACTCGTCGACTGACGCCCGCCCTGCGGGACTCCCGCAGCCATGATCGACGTAGCGAACTTGGAAGCACGCATCGAAACAGAGGTGGAAGCCCTACGGCACGAGGCTAATGAGCTCAGGGATGAGCTCATTAGGGCGAAAGCTGAGGCCGTCCGTGCCCTCCAAGCTTCGGACAACGCTCGTGTAGAGGCAAGCGTGCTTTGTGCCGAGCGCGACGCCGCGAGGGCCGCAGCGGTTCCACCGCCGATCCCTGAATTGGCCGAGGCAGCGGCGGTGCGGCGTCGTCTGGATGAAACCTTAGCCGAAGCACGGGAGCAAACCCGGCGCAACACGCAAGCCGCCGACGAGGTCATACGGGGGGTAAAAAAGGCCCAGGCACGTGCCAGGCTGCCACCCCCGGCAGGGGTGCAGGAAGCTGCCGCCCTCCGCCAGGCCATGACCGACAACCATGCACAGGCAATTCCTCCCGCGCCAGCATGCACCGAAGAAGCTGCAGCCCTGCGACATCAGTTGGATGTCGACTGAGAGATGGCCATGGCATCCCTCTATGATGTGGGGGAAGAACCCAGCAACCAACCCTTCCATCACTTCGTCGTGCAGCAAGGCAGTGAGGCCCCAGCGGCACCGCGTCACCCTGTGGAGCACTACCCTACGTGGGTCCCAACGCCTCTGCCGCGACCTGCGCCCCGCCATCCGGGATGGATAGCTGGATAGCCCGCCAACATCGCACCTCATCAACTTGAAGTCAGAACCTACCCACCGTCATCGAACACCTCGGGCCTCACCAACGCATACAATCTGCTGAGCCCAGGGCTAGTAGTGACGCCATGGCCAAGCAAGTACCGAGCGCCCAATATCGCCAGCTTCGACAGGAATACCAACACCATCGAGTTCCTCAGAGTATACGAGACCGCTGTGTCCTCAGCAGGAGGTGGCGAGGCGATCATGGCGAAGGGATTGTTGCTAGTGCTCTCCGGCCTGGCTCGGAAATGGTACCTCGGGCTGGCCCCTCGTTCGGTGTATTCGTGGGAGTAGCTCCGCGACAAGCTAAGCGGCCACTTCATAGCCCACCGGAACAAGGAAGTCACCTCCTCAGACCTATTCTCTCTTAAGCAGGCCCCGACGAATCGATACATGACTTCATGCAGCGTTTCGCTCAGGTGCAATGCCAGATCCCTGACATCACTGATAGGAGCGTGTGCGAGGCCGCTCGCCACGTGATCTATAACCCCGACTTGGCAGGGAAGCTTGATAGAAAGGAGCCCAAGACGGTCGCCGAGCTGTATGAGATCATGCGCACCTACTCCAAATCTGAGAACGGGAAGACCCGTCGGCAGGCAGAGGCGTGTGCACTCGCGGCATGGGCCGGGCCAAAAATGGAAACTTATGACTGGCGTGCCAGGAGGCAAAAGGACGTGTACCACGTGGAGGAGGAGCGTCATCCCGCCAAGCAGGCGCATCATGGCGACCAGGGCCGTGAGCCAGGCTGTCCTGAGCGGGACGTCCGTGACCGGGCCTACCCGTGCGTAGGTTGTGGTCAAGGTCAGGGCCATGGAGACGATTTCGAGCGCGAAAGAGGCGGTAACACTGGACGTGGAGGACGGAGGCCCGGAGGAGACAACCACCAACACCGATATTATGTGAGCTCCACGGTTGGGCCTTCCATGCCACCGCGGAATGCGACCTAGTCGCCTCCGCCCGAGCGATCAAGCAGCGCGAGGACCACGCCAGGACCAACGCCCAGCGACGCGACCGCGCAACAGCTCAAGGACGTTAGGCTCTACCACCTCCGCCACCCCGCCTGCTCCTTAGAGCACCGCCAAAGCAAGCTGAGGACCCGCAGTGCCATGTTGTGCACGCCATCACTGGCGTCCATGTCCACACCTTCTCGTCCAAGCAGCAGCGCCGAGCCTATACGCAACAGGTGCAGCACATCAACTCCTCCCCGCCCACCGAGCTACCCTCATGGGTCGACACCACCATCACCTTCGGCCCTGAGGATGCCGTGGGGGTCAGCCTCCCCCACTATGACACCCTCGTTATATCAGCAGTCATAAACGACTGTGAGGTGCACCGTGTCTTCATCGACGTAGGGAGCTCGGCGGATATCCTGTTCGCGTCCACCCTCGCGGAAATGGGAATACCGCGGGTATGCCTCGCTCCCGCAGGCATCCCTCTCCTCGGCTTTGGAGGCGAGCCGGTCCCGGGGCTCAGGAAAATTGAGCTCTCGGTGGAATTCGGGGAAGGAGAGTGCAAGCGCCGGGAGAACATCGTCTTCAACGTGGTCGACCTGCCCTACCAATATAACATCATACTTGGCCGGGTCACACTGAACAAGTTTGGCGCCATCCCTCATCATGCCTTCCTCTGAGTGAAGATCCCGTCCCCCCATGGTGTCATCACTGTCCGAGGCAATCAAGACTTATCCCGCAAGATCGACAACGACATCCAGGCGGCCATTCATTATGTCCACACCGTTCATGCTGAAGCCGAGGATGCAAAGATCGCACCAGGGCTGCCGACCCCCCAACATCCGGGTGGTGGGTGCCCAAGCCCAAGCCCGACGGCAAGACGCGCGCAGCACAACTTTCAGAGGAAGACCCAGCCAAGACGGTGCTCGTCAGAGCAAACCTTGACCCAAAGGTCGCAGAGGCCCTGCTCGATGCGCTCCAGTCCGACAATGACCTATTTGCATGGGAGCACGAAGATCTCCCTGGCGTGCCCAGGGAGATTGGTGAGCACAGGCTGTACGTCAAGCCTGACGCGCGCCCTGTCAAGCAAAAGCTCCGGAGGATGTGCGTGGAGCGTTAGGCCGCGGCCCGAGAGCAAATCAAAAATCTCTATAGGGTCGGAGTCATCCGCGAGGTCATGTACCTGGATTGGCTCGCCAACCCCGTCTCGTCAAGAAGGCCAATGGGGAAGTGGTGCATGTGTGTTGACTACACCAACCTCAATCGCGCTTGTCCAAAAGACAACTTTCCACTCCTACGGATCGACCAGCTGGTCGATGCCACCTCGAGATGCGAGCTCCGAGTACCACCAAGTATGGATGGTCAAAGAAGACGAGGAGAAAACAAGCTTCATCACGCTCTCCGGGACGTTCTATTACGTTCGGATGGCATTCGGACTCAAGAATGCTGGAGCAACCTTCGCGCGGCTCGTATACAAGGCCCTCACACCGCAGATAGGGCGGAATATTGAGGTGTATGTCGATAACATTGTTGTCAAGAGCGTCCTCGCCGGCACCCACGCCGCAGATTTGCAAGAGACGTTCGACAACCTCAAAAAAGCGGGCATGAAACTCAACCCGGAGAAGTGCGTCTTTTGGGTCCAGGCTGGGAAGCTCCTTGGCTTCCTCATGTCGGCAAGGGGTATCGAGGCCAACCTGGTGAAAATCCAGTCCGTGCTCGACATGCGGCCACTAGAGAATGTTAAAGAAGTGCAAAAGTTGACGGGGCGGCTCACCGTGTTGGGAAGGTTCGTCTCTCGCTCGGCCAAAAAAGGACTCCCGTTCTTCAAGGCACTGCGGGGTCCTCCGGTTTTGAGTGGACGAGTGAAAGCCAAACTGCCTTGGAAGAATTGAAGACATACCTCACCTCGCCACCATTGCTGCAGAGCCCTGATCCCGGGGAGGCGTTGTTGCTTTACCTTGCGGCCACCCCAATCGCGGTAAGCGCCATACTTGCCAAGGAGAAGGACAAGACCCAACACCCCATCTACTATGTGTCTGAGGCACTGCAGAGAGCGAGCGAAGGTATGGTACACCGAGCTGGAGAAGCTCGTGTATGCACTTCTCATGGCGTTGCGGAAGCTGTGACACTACTTCCTCACCCACTCGATCCGAGTACCGTCGGCTTTCCCAATCCGCGAGATGCTTCGCAGCAAGGAAGCTTCTGGGCGTATTGGCAAGTGGTTGGCTGAGCTCGCCCCGTTCTCCATTGAATTCGTGCTGAGGACAGCGATCAAGTCCCAGGTGTTGGCGGACTTCCTGGCAGAATGGGCCCCGTCGGAGCGCCCAGCGCCTCCGAACCCCTCCGACCCATTGTGGACCATCTACGTCGATGGCTCGTGGTGCTCGGAAGGCACCAGCGCCGGGGCAATCCTCGAGTCCCCAGAGGGCAATATCACCTCCTACAGCGCGCGCCTTGAGTTCAAGACCACCAACAACGGGGCGGAGTACGAGACACTCCTCCTTGGTCTTCGAAAGGCACGCACATCAGGCGTGCGGAGGATAGTCGTCAAGAGCGACTCACAGCTCATCGCCGGCCATGTTGACAAGAGCTACCAAGCCAAGGATCTCAAAATGATCAAGTATTTGGCCCTGGCCCGAGCCATGGAGAAGCACTTCGCCGACATCACCGTTCGCAGCATCCCATGCGCTGCGAATGCCGACGTCGATAGTCCTCGCGAGAGCCGCCAGCATGAAGACCGAGGTCCCCCTTGGGGCCTTTTACAAAGTGATCTCGGAGCCCGCCACAAAGGGGCTCCCTAAAGTATGCCTCATCGGCGAGCAAGATTGGAAGGCCCTGATCATGAGTTATCTCTCCGACGAGACAGAGCCTGCTAACCCCAAGAGGCAGAAGGCTCAAGAGTCGGGCCCGGGGCTTCATCATCCACGACAACGCTCTATACAAGCGCGGGGTATGCGTGCCCTACCTCTGATGCATCTCCAAGAAAGAGGAACTCGAGTTGGTCCGTGAGATTTACCAGGGGCTGTGTGGATCACACCTCGCTCCCCACGCCTTGGTGTCAAAGGCGCTCCGTCAGGGGTTCTATTGGCCCACCACCCTTCGCGATGCACAAAGCCTCATCAAAACATGCCCTGCGTGCCAATGGATAGGGCGAGGCACGAAGCTCCCTGCGAACGAGCTGCAACCCATTCCATCGTTGTGGCCACTAGCCCACTGGGGCGTCAACCTTGTCAGCCCATTCGGGTCAAGGAACCACGGATTCAAGTTCATCGTCGTCGCCGTCGACTACTTCTCCAAGTGGATCGAGGCTGAACCCTTGGCTAAGATCACGTCGGCAGTCGTGCAGAGGTTCGTATGGAAGAATCTCATTTGCTACTTCGGTGTCCGAGGGAGCTCACTGTTGACAACGGACTCAGTTTGACGCAGCCCCCTTCTGGAAATTCTGCATCGGCCTCGGCATCAATTTATGCTTCGCCTCTGTGGCTAACCCGAAAGCGAACGGCACTATCGAGAGAGCCAATGGGATCGTCCTTTCAGGCCTCTGCACACGCCTCTTCAACTTGCCCAAGGGTCTTTGGGCGGACGAGCTCCCTATCGTCTTATGGTCCACCCGCATGGCAGCCAGCCGGGCCACCGGCTTCACACCCTTCAAATTATTATACGGGGACGAAGCGGTGACCTCGGAAGAAATCAAGATTGGGTATCTGTGCACTGCAACGATCGTCGATGAAAGCTCCCATGAAGTATCTCTCGATGCACTTGACGCTGTTCGGCAGGAGGTTGCTCTCAACATCGATCTGTACCAGGCCACCATGGCGAAGGCATGTAACAAGACCGTTCGCCCACAACTCATCCACGTCGGTGACCTCGTGCTCAAGAAGAAGGCGAATCTAGAGGCTGACGGCAAGCTAGGCTCGAAGTGGTAAGGACCGTATGAGGTGGTTCGTGCCACTCTCCTGGGAGTGTTCCGCCTTGCAACCCTCGACGGGGTCTAGCTGAAGCACAGCTGGAACGCTGACAATCTCCGCAAGTATTATGTGTAGCTCTAGTTCCTCTAGATATAGCCACTCCATCGGCAGTCTTGTATTTTGGGTAGTACAACTAGGGTAGGGACCATTGTGTCGGTCGCTGCCCCCCCCTCGTTCGTTTACTTGGGTTAAGGCCGCCCGCCGATCGTCGCCACCTTCTGTAATTGGCCTTTGTGCCTTGTTAAGCCTCAATGAAAAACTCAGAACAGCGGCATCATGCCCCTTCGAAATAGGTTCCAATATCTCCATCTGGGATAGAGTGTCCCTTCCCTCCAGGGTCATGCGACGATAAGCTCCCCGTGATGTCGAGACATCTCCATCCGGGATAGAGTGTCCCTTCCCTCCGGGGTCGTGCGACGATAATCTCCCCGTGATGTCGAGACATCTCCATCCGGGATAGAGTGTCCCTTCCCTCCGGGGTCGTGCGACGATAAGCTCCCCGCGATGTCGAGACATCTCCATCCGGGATAGAGTGTCCCTTTCCTCCGAGGTCGTGCGACGATAAGCTCCCCGCGATGTCGAGACATCTTCATCCGGGATAGAGTCTCCCTTCCCTCCAGGGTCGGGCGACGGTAGCTCCTCGCGATGTCGAGCCATCTCCATCCGGGATAGAGTGTCCCTTCCCTCCGGGGTCAGGCGACGATAAGCTCCTCGCGATGTCGAGCCATCTCCATCTGGGATAGAGTGTCTCTTCCCTCTGGGGTCACGCGACGATAAGCTCCCCGTGATGTCGAGCCACCTCAAACGCTAAGTGTTTTTGAATAAGGCGTAGAGCGTGATACCGAGTACCCAGCAACATATTTATTTTTTATTACTGCATATCGCAAAGGAACGACTACTCTCAAGCACGCCATCGAGCATTAATTGTTTTCGGATGGGAGGTGGGGTACAACGTCGTATACCCACCGATGCCCCCTCCATTATTACAAGATGCATGCATACTTAGTACAATGGATCGAAAAATCGAAACAACCATGAGGCTATGATGAGAAAAGCTCAAACTCCTTAAGAGCATTGGGCAAGGCCCACAAGGAACACTACGACCTCTGCATCGCTCAAGATGCGTACGTCATCATCCGGCCGCTCGGTTTTTGTTAACCGCGTGAAGCACAACACTTGGTAGACTCAGGCCTAGTAGGTGCTGTCCCCAAGCGCTCCACGCTCGCCTTCCATCGAAAGCCATCATCCTACAAACCAAATAACAAAAATTCACAAGTAGCAGGTGCAAAGTTCAGTAAATCTTCTGGAATTCATTAATAACTAAAAGTCCGATCATGTCCGATCATATAAACCCTAGCAAAAGACAGTCTACTAGGCTAAAGGGCTCAAGCCGATGCAGCGACGGCCCAGGTACTAAGAAGCAAAAAACTAAGCAAAACCCTGTGGCGCTAAGGTAAGCAAGAGACACAAAGCTAGGGGTGAAGCTCACACCTGTGAAGGCCGCCCATTGGGCACTCTCGCGGACAGCCCCCTAGGAGTCTCTTGGGGGACCCGGGACTTCCAGAGCCCAGCAACGCACTTCAGTCCACGCCTATCACACACGCGCGCCAGGAAGGCCCGGACACTAGCCCGGACTTGCGCGCGAGCATCCCCCATCTTCGTCCTCACCGGGAGAGCAAAATCCGCCGCCTCAAACCTACTGTGGGGTCGCAGCCGGCCTCATGCAGGCAGGTAAACGCTAGCTCAGCAGAAACCTGAGCACAGTCCCGGGCGTGTGCTGGGATCGCCTCTAGCGCGGCCGCGCTAAGCGCAGCCACATAGCAAAGTCGAGCGGCTGGCACGCCCTCGCCATCACCATTAGGAAGCGAAAAGGAGACTCCGAGTCCAGTGCCAACTTCGCTGACCCCTGCAATGGCAGATGCCACCAGGGCGTCCAGCTCCTGCTGTCGTGCAACGGTGGCCTGTCGCTCAACCCCTGCAGTGTGAAGCTCAGCACGGAGGGAGGCAATCACATCCTCCGCCTCCGACAGCTTCCCCTGAGCCCCCGCGGCCTTCTCCTCAGTGACCTTGGCCCGTGCCTTCACCTCCCGGATACGAGCTATCTTGCCCTCAATCTCGGTGTCGTGCATCTCCAGGAACCGCTCCGTCGCGAGGAAGCTCTACGAAGAGGAGTTTCAGTCAAGATCTAGCGATAAAGATATCATGCACAAAGGAAAAGTCAGGGCAGACATTACCTTGATCAGCGCTGACTTAGAGGCGGTCCGCACGTCCACTGGCGACAGCCCAAAGAAAGCAGTCTCAAGGTCTGCAGGGTAGATCCGTCCTGCGAGGTCATCGTAAGGCCCGTCTCAATCTCGGAGTCGATGAAGTGCCCGGGAGCAGCCGCTCCCGGATCAACGGGGCACCAGGCGCATCCCCTCCGTCTGCATCCACAGGGCACGCAGACCTCAGCATGGGGCTGCCCCCCACCGGCTAGCATGGCCGGCCGAGTGGGCTCTGAGCGTGACACAGACACTGTCATGGTGGCTCCCCCCGGCATCACTGGCGCAGGTAGCACCTCGGCGGACGCGGCCGTGTCTGCCTCGCAACCACCCCCCTCAAAGACAAAGTCGAAGCTAGCTGTCGACAACTCGTCCATCGCCCTCTGAGGGAAGGGCGACACATCGGAGCTTCCCGTAGCTCAGCAGCCCTATCACCGCTGTTGTCATACCGGTCTGCACTGGACTCCCGGTCGAACGGGGTCAAAGGCAACGCGTGGACCTCCGCGCGGCTGGAGTGGCAGTTAGGCCACTCTCGCCCGGGGCTCAGGGGACGCCCGCCAACCATCGCAACATGATCGCCCGAGTCGGTGAAGACGGAGCCGCCTCGCGAGCGCGCTTAGCTGCTACCATGCCCCCAGTTGGCATGGGGGGTGGCCGGGTGGGCACCACCCACTTGAAGCACATGCACGCCCGGTTGACCCGTGGCCCCTGAATCATCGCCTTCACATCCGCTTCCTTGGCAGCCGTGTAGTGGCCAAGTAGCTCCTCTGCGGCGACCGCTGCACTCCGTAACGATTGGTCTGTGAAACAAATAAAGAATCATGGTAAAGTCCCACAAGGGAAGCTTGGCTAAAAGTTAGAAAATACTCACACATGTTCGGGACGTAGCCGGTCAGAATCCGTAAGCCGTGTGGCAGGTCCGCGTCCGATGGCGCCAAGGCCGGCGCCCAACCCGCCGCCAGCAGCGTGATCCCGAATAGAAGGTACTCTTTTACCAGGTCGCGCACGGCCAACATGTGGGCCAAGCACTGGAGCATGATCTTCTGGGCCTCGTCGCCCCCATCCAAGGAAGGGGGAGAGACCCACGGAGGTTGGGTGCCTCCCGAGCAAGTGAAGCCCGAGCCCTGGACGCGGTAGTAGAACCAGGCGCCCCGCCAATCCAGCCACCTCGCCCAGGTGGCGAACACTGGATACTCGGCCTTGGTACGCTGCTGGCGCGTGGAGAAGCTCATCGTCCCGTACACTGAAAAAGAATTCTCTATCGCCTTACCTTCATCACCAATGCTTGGTGATGCCAAGCGAAGAGCCTCCTGGAGCCGATCATCCCCATGCTCCGCATCACCCACTCAAACACCGCCAGCCTGATGAAGGTAGATGGGCGGAGGTCCGAGACCTCGATGCTGAAGAACTCGAGCACCTCCAGCAGCAAGCCCGCCGCCGGGATACGCAATCCGGCATCAAATTATGAAGCAAAGACGACGATGTGCCCCATGCCGGGCACCCCCCTCACCGCAGTGCGGGGAGGAGCCTCGGCGCCGTAGGGGCCACCGGGTTCGGGTATCTTGCCCTCCGCGTTCAAGCGCCGTGTCCGCACTAGAGGGGCCAAGGAAGCGGGAGTAGGCTGACTCGGCTACTCCCACCCCCTCGAGCAAGTCCTTCCCCTTTACCGCGCACGGAGATGTTGCCATCTCGCCGCAACGGATCCGAAGCCTGTCGGACCCCTTGATGCTCTGTGCACCTGTAGTCTTGGTCCAGAGGTTCCGAGTTGTACCTCCGGGCAGCCCAAAATCCGGATCAATCTCCGGATGAGGCTCGATGCACCTGGAATCTTGGTCTGGAGGTTCCGGGCTGAACCTCCGGGCAACCCAGAATCTGGATGACTCTCTGGATGGGGCTCTGTGCACCCGGAGTCTTGGTCCGGAGGTTCCGAGCTGAACCTCCAGGCAACCCGGAATCCGGACGACTCTCCAGATGGAGTTCTGACCCCGCGGCTGACTCTGCGCACGCGACCCCGCGCACGCACGTGACCCCGCATCCGGCCACCCGCGCACGCGCACAACCCCGCGTCCGGCCACCCGTGCACACGCGCGACCCGGGGCTCGGTCGAGTACGAGGTTGCGTGTCCGGGGCTCGGCGTGGGCGAGCTCGGCGGCGGCACAAGCACGGCGGAGCGGCGGTCGGATCCCGGGGCTCAGCGGGGACAGAGCGTAGCGGCAGTGCCCTTACGGCTTGGAGGAGGCTGCACGGAGAGAAAAAAAGGAAAAAGAGAGAGAAAGAGAGAAAGAGAGAGAGACAGAGAGAGGGAGGAGAAAAAATGGGCTTTATACCTGGGTCGGCCGGAACCGACTTGGGAAAATATCTCCGAGCCGAATAATCTCGGAACCGACTCATGTCGTACGGTCCAGAGGTTAAGTCTGGAAAACTCCGGACTGAACCTCTGGACCACCCAAATTCCGGGCTGCCTTCCGGGCCGTTCCAGGAGCTACTGGATTGGTCTGGAATCTCATCCGGAAGCCATCCAGATTCCGGGAAGCCCAGAGGTCTGGTCTGGAACCTCCGGGCAGAACCACCGGACCTCCATTCAATACCAAATCCAAATTCAACTCTAGTTTGAGAGGTTTTGGAAAAACAGCCATAACTTTCTCATACGAAGTCTGTTTTAGGTCCACGACCACTCAAATCGAATCTAACGATGAGGTGCATCCAAAAATTCCACACGTGTATACACTTGTACCCATCTTGACCCTCAAAATTTGGCTTCTATGTAGGACTTTTTGGCTCCGGAAGTTTTCCGTTACTTTTTCAGATCTTGCGGAGGGCATATCTCCTTCACTCGGACTCCGATTTGGGTGATTCTTATTTCTATGGTTAGCTTGAGTCGAGGACTTGCTTTCCACCTTGATCCCAGCTTGTGCCGAGCACTTTTGTCGAGGTGCCATTTTCAAAATCGTCGATTTCGGGCCGGCATTTCTACTAGTCGTTTCGTCGACTTCCTCGGAATTGGCTCAAACTCTCTGGAGACATAGAATTTAGCCTCCGTCTCACAGCCATGAAAACCGTTTCAACAATCGGAGCTGTCAAACTCCCTCCTCGACACTGCCACTTTCCTGCCATGGCAAAGAATCTACAGTTTTTGCTACCACGGCGGCAACCTATCAACCAGCCGTGCTTCATCTGTTTGTACAAACAGTTCCAAGCTTTGAACCGTCCGTACATCCCTGACTAGCTCGGACCATGCACCGACCCCTGCCGACCCCTCAGGAATCGGTGCGCCGGTCCGAGCGTTCGTCACCCGATCGCCCGAATCGTCGAGGGGCTACTGTTGGGGTAGGGGTCCCCGCGCTAGCCCATTTTCAAAATTTTCCGCATGCGCCGTCAAAGACCAAATTGACACCGTCAAGGGCAGCCACAGCCTTCGTCATCATCACAGACTACGTCGACACTGCAAAGGACGACCTCGACGTCTGTCATCGTCAAGTCTACGTCGACGACGCCAAAACGAGGACTACGTCAACGTCGCCAACGATCATCCCGATGTCCATCATCGTCAGTGTTTACGTTGGCATTATCGAGGACTGCGTTGACGTACTTAGGAATTCCTCCAAAGATGCCAGAGAATATTCTCCGAAGATGCCCGAAATATTCTCCCAAAATATCTTCTATGCATGGGAAATGAGGACCATACCCTTGTAAAGTTCCCCGAATCTGAGGGCAAAAAAATATAATCTCCCCTTTTTCATCCTCAAACCCTATAATACCCCTCCATGGGGGTAGAGGGAAGAGGGAGGATTTCTTGTAACCCTAATTCTACACTTCAATAGAAGAGTGACTTTCACCTCATCGTACACGAGAGGGGTTTCGCCTCCTCGCACACGGTTTGTGTTTCACCCTATCGTACCTGTCTCGTGGCTCGCCTCGACGGACGTTCGGAGGGTCATACTCACTCGTACTCCTCGTGCACCGCTGACGGTCGCTGTAGCCGTTCGGGGGTGCCATAAGTTTACTATCTAGACTTGTATCTACGACAAACTCTAATTGTTTTCTTTCCTTTCTAAAGTCAACTTTTTTCCATTTGATCATTTCCAATTAATGCGAATGGATGATGTATAAGAACGATCTTAGTCTTCCGAAGGTCAAAGTAACCTATTATCCTCTGCAAGGTACTCTCTCCGTCTAGTAATGTAAGACATATTTTGATGGTTAACATAAGACTTTGATCAACAATTATTCTATTAGTATGTGATTTATGTGACATAAAATTGATATAATGAGATTCGTATTCAGAAGTACTTTCTTATGATTATTATTTTGTATCACATAAACCACATATTAATAAAGTAATTATTAGTCAAAGTCTTGTTTTAACCAATCAATATACGCCTTACATTTCTGGACAAAGAGAGTAACAATCACGGTAGCCAAACCGCAAGATGGTGGTGCGGGATAAGGTCAAAGATGGATCATTTGCATAAAGCAAGCCCGGCCGTTCTGCTCAGGTGCTCTATGAATTTCTATGGCTTTCGCCGAAAACACATGCTCTGGTTTTGCACCACGACTCACCAGACTTCATAACATGGAAGTGGACCGCCAATGGTTTATACTCGGCAAGCTCAGCATACAAGTTTCGATTTCAAGGACTATCCAGAAGAAACCATTGCACCCTGATATGGCACACAAAGCTGCCCACAAAATGTCAGTTCCATGTCGCTCGTGATCCAAACCAAGTGCCTTGCTGGTGATAATTTGGCTAAGAGATTAGGACCACACAATCCTATATCCAGCTTCTGCAGAATCACCGCAGAAACTCTACCACATTTCTTCGCCAACTGCTGGTTTGCGGTTGTTTTCGGGAAGAACACGATATCCAAGCTTCAGCTCTTAGTTACTCTTTCCCCGACGGTCCTCACCGATGATCTTCAGTAGTGGTGGCATGGATCTATGCATAACTTAAGCAAGCAGATGCGAAAGAATTGGAAGCCACCGTCATTCTGGTGTGGTGGATGTTATGGAAAGAATGAAATGCAAGCATATTCAACAACAAAGTCCATGCTGTTGGACCGGCAAAGTGCAATTCCAGGTAGCCCTAGAGAAAGTTAATAGAGCCAGCTATATCGTTGATACACCTATGTTAGGAATAATTAGTGTTACTCGGACGTCCATGTCTAAATTTCTTTTGCCGAATGGGATATGGGATTCTGATACCCGTATCCATGTTCGAGTAACATTTTTCATGCCAACATTGTTTTCCTGAATCGGACAACTAAATCCGAGATACATTGCGACACACCGTTTAGGTTACTACTCCCTCCGTCTATAAATGTAAGGCGTGCATGGAATTTAAGGTCCAACTTTGACTTACAATTAAGCTAATAATATTGAATTATATAATACAAAAGTCATATCATTTCAAAATACGTTTGAATATGAATCCAATGGTACCACTACTATGTCATATAATTCAATAGTATTGGTTTAATCGTTGGTCAAAGTTAGACCTTAAATTTCGTGCACGCCTTACATTTGTGGACGGAGAGAGTATCTAAAATGCTACCACCACATATTTAATTAGTGAAAAGGCCCCAAGTAATTTCTGCAATAATTTCTTAACAACTTTCTATACTTTAGTCATTTATTATATGGTGGAGAGTATTTTCTTTCCCGATGACTATGTTGTGTTTTCGATATGTATACATTGCAGCCATAATGATGATGGCTTGCCTATGTTTTATACATCTCATCACTTCTGCGCATTGCTGCTGGAACGAGGGGCATTGCTGCTGAGAGGAAGGGCCTCTTCGGGGCAAACGTCGCGCACTCCAGAGGTATTTTTCTACGGTTCATTTGTCATTTCGCCTGCGAAACTGTTGGTTGTCAATCTAGGGACCTATCGTGCTACTTTCTTCCTTTATGGCCACCATCTTAGTTTTCTTTCTCAGTTGTAGCCACGCGCTGCTTGATTCTTGGCTGTACTACTGCTGTGCTCGAGCTCCTGAAGCATCCTTTCTAAAAAGGATTGAGAGGTATAGCCCGTTTTGGTCTCCTGCACGCTGTGTGTTTTCTTCCCACTGAGATGTTTTCCGGCCATTGTTCTAATGGCAACAAACAAATAACTTTTGGCAAGAGGGCCACGCGAAACACAATCATGTAAGGCGTAAACATTTAGTACTGAAGCTAATTCGAGTTTGACTTGGACATGATTAAGTGATAAGCCTTCTACGAGACAAAAAATCAAGACTTTGAATTTGTCTAAACAAAGAGTTCATGTGAAGAATACAGCCTTGCTAAAGCTACAAACGTTGTGGTTATGTCGCTGGATCAAACTTTTTAGAAGAATTGGATCAAAACTTCAATGTTGTGCCACTACTACAAAACATAGTCTTAGTAACACATTTATGTAGCACATGAAAAATATGTTACTGGTGATTAATAGTAACACATATCGTTCCAAATAAAGTTATAACACATATTTTGTGAGGTGTTAAAATGTGTTAGAAAGTTGCACAAAGTGTTATACCGTTGCAACACATATCTCATGTGTGAATAGGTGTTACAAGATTGTAACATATGTGCTAGGTGCAAAATAGTGTTACAAGATTGTAATAGATATCTTAAACGTGAAAAGGCGTTACAAGGTTGCAGGTTATAACTATTGATATACTTTTCAAGGTTGCAAATTATAACTATTGACATACCTTACTTACCTTTCTTTGTCAATTTAAGTTGATGAGTGAACTAGTTAGGTGCGTAAACATGTAATCAAGAGGTTCCGGATTCAAAACTTGGTTCATGCAATAAATAATTGTGTCAAGTGCTTGCCTCTCCGATTAAATCTTTTGTTGCATTATTTTGAGAAACTAGCATGGTTTCCCGCGTAATTGCAAGGGAAACATTTTTAATTATCTTTATTTCTTTACTTGTACACGTGATATTAGATCAGTATGGGAAATAAAAGTTCAGATCGTGAGACGGTCCACTAGGCGTTGTACTGAGCCATCTATTTAGGAACAGTTATGATGATCTATCAGATATGATTTGTGATCTGTTTAGGTGCAGTTATGAAGATCTATTGGCTGTAATCTGTTTAGGTGTAGTTATGAAGATCTATCAGCTGTGATTTGTTTAGGTGCAGTTATGAAGATCCATTGGTTGTGATTTGTTTCGGTGTAGTTTCTATCGACTATGATCTGTTTATGTACAGTTATAAAGATCTATCAATTATTGTCCACTAATAATAAAAGAGTCCACCAGATTAATGGTCGAATGTTTTTACCTTTTTGTAAGAATTACTAGCCTCTCTCTATTTTTTTTATTTTTTCTACTTTTAGTATATAGTATATATGTTATTAAACAATGTTACGATATTTGAAAAAATGTGTTACTAAATATGTTGTTACATTTATGCTCGTGTTGCTATAACCTAGTTGCAACACCATATTTTACATATAAGATCACATATTATGTGTTACGGAACATCACGGTAGTAACATAGGCTATAAAAACACATACCAAAATATGTTATCGTATTATTTAGGAGCACATTTTTGAAGTTATAGTAGCACATGTGAGTTTTACTACATCCATATCCCGGTGTAGTGGTAGAGCTGAGTCAGCTCGGATCCAGCTTGAATGGTAAAAGCATTAAGTAGCGTTATAGGCTTATAGGAGTAGTTTGTGCCGGTGGGTTCATGTATTCATGTTGGCACTTATTCATTTATTCATGTTGGCACTGATGTACAGTTCTGGTGATGTACTTGATCAATAGTTTTTGTGATGTCGATCGTCTCTCTATTTATTTCTTCAGTTCTGTATATTCTCCTTTATTTGTTCCTGCTTATAGGTACCTGCTCTTTGCTTAAGTTATTTGTTCTTTATTGTCCTTCGACTGAGTGATAGGTTCAACTAGCTTCTTTTACCTGGCTCTGATTCGGTTCGGTACGGAGGTATGCTTTCGCTTTTCCCCTGGTTTACATGATTTCTCGTATGCTAAATTTGTGAGGAGTTTTCTACCTTTCGGTCACATGAAATTATATATTTGGGATGGCCTTCGATTGAAGTTCCACATAGATCCGCTAATTTTTGTGTTACGAGGATCATAGCTCCCTTTCGGTTATTAGAATTTGGAAGTGATTTTTACACATAAATAATGAGCTACTTTGCCTTTCTTGGCTCGTTGCAATATAATAAGCATGTCGTCTCAAGATCTGCTAATGCTCTTGATGTTCATATAATCATGTCTATTGCTTTGGATAGGGCTATTAAAGAGGTTATAAACCATGTCTCAAAGAAGTGTTACATGTTGCAGTGAACCGCAGCTCGGTGGTAATGTGAAAGTGACGGCTCATGGCGAGTACCGTCGCCATCTGCACATACCATCTCCAGTTGTTGTGTTTGATAATAAGAAAGCTTTGAGATGAATTTTTTCACAACCACACCAATAAAGGCTGGTTTAAACCATGACTAACTAGGAATCGCTACTACAGAAACCATTTAGCGGGACGCCTCCTATACAGACCGTTCAGTCGAACAGTCTGTAAAAAGTGTATCACAGACGGTTCCCAATCTTAACCGTCTAAGAAAACATCAATCGGCGCTACAAAACAAGCGGGACGTGAAAGTACAGACGGTTCTTCATTTTAACCGTCTGTACTAGTATTACAGACGGTTCCAACTATGAACCGTCTGTACTTTGGACAGTATCATAAACTGTTGGTTATCTGAGTCGTCTGTAAAAATATCACAGACGGTTCTCCGGTTTGAGCCGTCTATACTGTTGCACTATAAATGCAGTCCTCAGTCTCCACCTACTTCTAGCTCGGGATTTTGCTGTCTGAAACAGAGTAGTGTGTGGCGGTGGCGTTGCTTGCAAAAGTGGCTGGCGATGCAATTTTTTGGGAAAAACTCATAGATTCAATGCCATTTGTTAGTCTAAGGTGAGTGCTATGTTTCAATTTGGTTTTAATATCTAAATTTGTTGTATTTTAGATCTTGACCTAGCTAAATTTAGAATTTTTCCATGATGGATATATAGCTAGATATGAGCATTGTTTTAGATTAATTTATATACATGAATTTTGTTATAATTAACTCCGAAGTTGAAGAAATTTTACATAGTTGGATATTGCTCTCTAGAATTGGATAATACATATTACAAAAATGGGTAGCTTAAATGTAGTGTTTTAGATAAATCTACACATAATTGGGTTAATTTATGCATTACCATAAATCAATCTAGGGTTTTAGAATAATTTTGTCTTCTTCATTACATGAATTTTTACACACATAATTTAACAATAAATAGTATTTAACGATATATTTTAATTAATCCTAACTCATTTCTACATGCTTGGATATCCTGCTCATACATATGACATTAATATTAATTTTCATCTAGCTTTATTAGCTAGCTAGGTAGCTCCTTTTTTGTTATTGTAAAGCTAGGTGGCTCTATTATAACATTAATTTTCTCATTTTGCAGCGCGTGTAGCTCAATGGATCGTGGGTGGATGTACGGTTCTCATACAAACCAAGGGTACCTTGATGGTGTGACGAATTTTCTGAGAGTTGCCGAGGAGGATAGGTTGAAAAAGGGTGTTGAATTTATATATTGTCCTTGTTGCGATTATAGAAATGAGAGATCATTTCTCATACATAACTCAGCCCTACACATCCAAGCGCACTTGATTATTAGGAGCTTCAAACCGGACTACACTTATTGGACCAAACATGGTGAAGAGCAGAATAGTTACATGAAGAGGTTGGCATCGTTGAAGAACCCGAAGTCAATGAAATGATAGAATATGACGACGAAGTATGTGCAGACGGTGATTGTGGTGGTGCAGACAACAATGATAGGTTGGATCGGATGTTGCGGGATGCAGACGTGAACTTTAATATTGAGAGAGACTTAAACAAATTCTTGAGCTTGATTAAGGACTCTGAGAAACCTTTGTTCATGGGTTGCAAGTTGAAATACACAAAGTTGTCATCCATACTTAAGTTGCTAAAACTGAAAGCAAGCTATGGCTGGTCAGACAAGAGTTTCACAACGCTCTTAGATATCCTATCTGACATGCTTCTAGATGAAAATGAGATGTAAAAAATATATACCAAGCAAAGCAGGTTATTTGTCCATTGGGGATGGAGGTAGAAAGGATACATGCATGTACAAATGACTATATCCTCTACCGCAAAGAATTAGCAAGCTTGCCTTTACGTCCAGTGTGCAAAGTATCTTGTTACAAACGTAAGAGTCAATCAGACAACGGCGAGTATTTCATCGAGGTGAAAAAAGGAATTCCCGCTAAGGTGATGTGGTATCTACCTGTAATCCCGTGTTTCAATCATTTATTTGTGAATCCAAAAGAGGCCAAATTATTGTGCTGGCACTCTCGGAGGACCGTAAGGAAGATGGAAAGTTAAGACACCCTGTTGATTCTGCTCAATGGAGAAACATCGACAGGATCTTCGAAGACTTCAGTGCGGAACCAAGGAATATAGGATTTGCATTGAGCACAGACGGGATGAATCCTTTTGGCAGCATGAGCAGCGGGCGTAACACTTGGCCAGTTGCTCTAAGAATGTACAACTTACCTCCTTGGCTGTGTATGAAGCGGAAGTACATCATGATGTCGCTGCTTATCCAAGGGCCAAAGTAACTTGGAAACGATATTGATGTGTACGTAAGACCATTTGTGAAAGATCTCAAACTGCTCCGGAACGAAAGGGCAAAGGTATGGGATGCGTACAAGAAGGAGAATTTCATGCCACGCGCCATGTTGTTCTGCACGACCAATGATTTGCCTGCCCTATGTAACCTCTCGGGCCAGAGTAAAAAAGTAGACAAGGCTTGCCCTCAGTGCTTAGACGGTACTGCAAGTAGGTGGCTGGCCCACTCGCGCAAAACTGTGTTCATGCGCCACCGTAGGTTTCTTAACAAGAATCACCCGTACCGCAATATGAAGGAACAATTTGAAGGGACGAGTGAGAGAAGCCTATTTCCAAGCCATTATAGCGGGCAAGAGGTGTACAACATGGTTAAGGATATCGATGTTGTGCTTGGAAAAACGAAGGACTGTGGCATGTGGAAAAAGAGATCAATATTTTGGGAGTTACCGTATTCGCGGCACCTTGAAGTTCGCCACTGCATCGACATGATGCACGTAGAGAAGAACGTGTGCGACAGTCTGACTGGTCTCTTACTTAATATTCCTGTCAAGACGAAGGACGGCCTCCACGCACGGCTCAACTTAGTTTGATATGAGATCAGGCCCGAGTTGGCACCTGAGCCCTCCCAAAAAGGTAGAACGAGGCTTCCTCCGGCCTGCTATAATCTGAATAAGGCCAAGAAAACCGAGCTGTGCCGGTGCTTGCATGGTGTGAAAGTTACGTCCGGGTACTCCGCTAACATCTCGAAACTTGTTTCGATGAAAGATTTAAAACTAGTCGGCATGAAATCCCATAACTACCATGTGTTAATGACACAGATACTTCCTGTTGCAATCTGAAATATCTAGCCACCTTCGAGACACAATCATCAAGGTTTGTTACTTCTTCTACACAATTTCTCAAAAGGTCATCGATCCCAAAGTACTAGATGTGTTGCAAGCTGATGTGGTGAAGATACTATGTCAGCTCGAGATGTTTTTTCTACCCTCATTTTTTGATATCATGGTTCATGTCATCGTTCACCTCGTGAGACAGATAAATATCTATGGACCGGTCTTCCTATGTCAGATTTACCCGTTTGAGAGGTACATAGGAATTCTGAAGCAATATGTGTGGAACCGATCTCGTCCGGAGTAGCATCATTGAAGGTTACACAACCGAAGAGGTAATCGAGTTCTACATCGATTACATGGACCAGCTCAAACCAATAGGTGTGCTAACGTCTCGCCACGAGGGGAGACTTCATGGGAAAGGGACCATGGGGAGGAAGTCACTCATTGCTGACTATGCTGCGTTGTCGCAAGCCCATTTTACGGTCTTGCTACACATGACAGAAATATCCCCGCATATCGAAATGCATAAGGACGAGCTACGCCAACATAATCCAGGCCGTACAGAGGATTGGATCACGAGACAGCACAACCATAGCTTCAGCAACTGGTTGCAGGTGCGAATCACTAATAGTTCAACCGAGGATAATATTTCCTGGTTGGCAAGATGGCCAAGTCACACAATCGTGAAGTTCGAAGCGTACGACATAAATGGGTACACCTTTTATACCAGAGCATAGGATAGAAAGAGCACGGTACAGAACAGCGGTGTGCGCATAGATGCCTTTTAGGACAAATGTGGGGTGTGCGGTACTACGGGTATATAGAGGAGATTTGGGAACTCGACTATGTACATTTCAAGATCCCCCCTCTTTCGGTGCTGTTGGGTCGCACTCTCAAGTGTTAAGGTCGACAAGTATGGCATGACTACACTGGACCTTGAACGTGCTGCATACAAAGATGAACCTTTGTACTCGCTAACCAAGTTGTTCAGGTCTTTTACGTACAAGACCCAGCAAATCAAAAGCTACACGTGGTCCTTTAGGGAAAAAGAACGATCATCGGAGTTGAGAATGTCATGGACGAAGAAGATTATAATCAATTTGATGAGTTCCCTCTCGGCAACCGCTCTGCCCTACACGAAGAACAACCTTTGACCGGGGCCACTTGCTATCTGTGCGTCGATCATCAAGAAGTCCTGGTAGTTAAAGGAATGGTCAAGCTTCATGATGTAACTCGATTGTAATTTTCAAGAAAAAAGTTCATCTCATTTGGAGTCTGTTTGAATTAGTTGAAGAATTTTGCAAATATTTATGCAATTAAAAATTTAATTAGAGTATGTATGAATTAGTTATGAATTTTGCAAATATTTATGCAATTAAAATTTTAATTAGAGACAATACTTGATGCAATGATTCTTTGTAAGAACCAAGATTTGAACCCTAAACATCTTGATTATAAGTTTACACATACAACCAATTCACTGACAATCTTGAGCTGACAGAGAGAGGCAAGCAAAATTTTATAACTATCTACCATGTCATTAGTACAGACGGCTCCATAACCACAACCACCTAATATTCATGTGCTCATCAGGGATCTGCAGTTCATATGATAGTTCTATCTTTTAAGTTTTATAGTTTTTTGTAGTTCTTATAGTTCTTATAGTTCACACTAGAACGTCAATTTGAAAGATAGATTCCTTCCTTATCTCCGTAACTTTGCTATCCTTTGGTGACGTGGTGCTAGAGTAAAGAAACTTTCACAACGACTCCGCACCTAAGGCCCCAAACCTAGATCCTAAGCCAAAAATGACCTCACCGCTCCGTGTGGACCATGCCTGCAACCCTCCAACTCTATACCACGAGACCAGGGAAAGGAGTTGAACCAAACCCCTTTGAGTATGAGCCCTTTGCCTCTTCAACACAAGAATTGTTCGATGTGTAGGCACTGCACTCAAGGCTTTGTTATGTGTTGAAATAGTTGTTAATTTCTTAATTTCTTAAAAAAGTTTATGAAATATTCCTATTTTGAAGATGGAGTTTGGAGATGAACATGAAGTGCCTCAGGTTGAGCTGAACTTGTCTCCTCAACCAGCTCAACTGCTTCCTGAACAAGCTGTGGAGGCATCATCTCACGAGCAAGCTGATGAAACAGTGGTGCAGAAGCGAAAGTGAGGTGGCCGAGGCAAAAGCCAAATGCCAAATGCCAACGGGTCACTACACCATAACTCACGTCACTGAGGAGGGCGTGCCCACCTTGCCCCTTAACGCTCAAATGGCATTCTGTAAAGCATGCGCTGCACTTGAGAGGACAAAGGTCCGAATAACGTACCCCAACTGGAAGGCAGTGCCGCGAAGTGAAAAAGAGTTCCTGTGGGACACAATCAAAAGATTATTCGACTTCCCTGAAGGCACCTCGGAGGCTGTGGAAAGACAAGCAATAGCCAAGATGGGCAAGGCGTGGAAGACCTTCAAGAGCGAGCTTTACAACGGATACGTAAAGCATAATTTTATGCCCTAGCGGTAGGACCCGAAGGCCTATGGGTACTTGCAGGATCAATGGGTGGAGTTTGTGCAGAGGTGCCATTCGGAGGAGTTTGTGCAACAAAGTGAGGCTAACAAGGCGCGCCAGACTTGCAACACTCACCCCCACAAGCTCGGCACTGGTGGGTACACATGGAAAGAGCTAGACTAGGAAAGAGAGGACGAGCAGGCAGCTCGGGGAGAATCACTACACGCCGTTTTCCCAGATCCCAGAGAGGCGGGCTCAGAACTGGACTTACGAAGCCCCGTGGGCTCATCCCCGGGGGCTCGACGCTGGAGTAGTGTTGGGTCCGCACAACAAGACTCTCTAGCTGGCAGCGGTAACAAGGGAGTCGCTCTCGAAGACGTTCCAGCTGACATCCACCTCTGCAACGACGGCTTTCAAGCTGACGTACAACCCAGCGGCAGCGACTTTCCACATGACATCCCTAGCGACAGATTTCCTGTGGACGACATAGATGTGGCCACCAAGTGCAAGCTCCTGGTGCCAACCGCTTTTGGCTCCGATCACATGCTTGAGGCTGGCACAGGGTTGGCGTTTCCATGCGGCGGAGAACAGATGGTGCACGGAGTTCCCGCTGTCGAGGGGCAACGCCAAGGTGTTAGTGGACATGGTGTATCCAAATTGCTCGTTGTACCCACTTCCTATACGCCCAAAGGACGATGTGACCACACTAGGGTAGGCCGTCCACACATTCATCCAGTGGCTAAAGAAGTACATCTCCTTGGTTGCTCCTCCACCGCCTCCATGCCTGCTTTCTCCAATACGCAACGGGAAGGACTTCTCATTTCGTGGTCCTCCCCCAAAGGTGAAATCCGCTTCGGTACAATCTCAGCAAGAGTTGTCAAGCAAATCTGCCAAGCAGGCCGCCAAATCGGCACCTCCCGCTAAGGGCAAGGGCAGAAGTACAAAAAAGTCCAAGGGCAAAGGCAAAGACATAGAAGAACCCAAGATAACAACATATGAGAAGGGCAAGCCGTTAGTGACACAATCAGAATTAGAGCGACTTGGTTGGACATCTCAGATTGTGCATGATTTTTACATGAAGAGGATTAATAAGGAGAAGCATCTTTCAGACAATATCAGTGCCAAGTTCGAGCGGCAACATTTCCTCCATGTAGGTGGAACCTTCGTCGTGCCCTTCGAGGAATTATCCCAACTCTTCCATCACAACGCCCTTGATATCGGCCTACTAAGATGCTGGACACTATAAATGTTCTAAATTAGGGTATATGCTAAATGAACTGCCTACCTCATTGATACGCTTTTTCAATAACATTAGTCTTATGTGTAGACATATGATCCAAGAAGCCAAGAAGACAATCTGAATATCGGATTCCTCGATCCATAAGTGGTTGTTTGCATGCTTGTCAAATACCAGCCAAAAGAGGTCAAGGATGTAACACCCTGGCCTCTCACCCGAATCGGCGGTCGTTACGCCTAGCTATCACCTAGGATCCAGACTGGCCCCACAAACTAACACTATTCTTTCCTGTGCACTTTGTGCTCACTCATGCGCACCCGGGAAGAACTTCCCGGTCGGTCACCCATCTCCAAATTGCTCCAAGCCAAGCACGCTTAACCCAGAGGTTCTTTGGAGATGAGCTGCCGGAAAAGAAGATACACCTTATTGATATGAATAGTCTACCAATCCTATTAACCAGGATGTCACATACACCCCCCTTAAAGGATCGACGTCCTCATCGGCCTAGCAGGAACGTTCTCTCTTGGCACACGTCGTCCATGCGTCCAGTGCCGACACATGTGCCTCCGTGCGCCTCGACGGGCCACACGCGCCATGCGCCACATGTCCACGCCCTTGACCCGCACACGTCCGTGTAACCGCGAGGGTCGGCTTTGATACCATTCTGTAACACCCCGGCCTCTCACCCGGACCGGCAGTCGTTACGCCTGGTTATCACCTGGGATCCAGACTGGTCCCACAAACCAACACTAGTCTTTCCTGCGCACTTTGTCCTCACTCATGCACACCCGGGAAGAACTTCCCGGTCGGTCACCCATCCCCAAAATTGCTCCAAGCCAAGCACGCTTAACCCAGAGGTTCTTCGGAGATGAGCTTCCGGAAAAGAAGGTGCACCTTGTTGATCTGAGTAATCTATCAATCCTATTAACCAGGATGTCACAGAGGAGTACCTTACACAGGCCATGCTGCTTCTCTGTACTAAGCGCCTCATTCTTATGCCCTAGAACTATGGATTCCACTGGATGCTTGTTCATATCGATCTATAACGTCAACATGTCGTGTACTTTGACTCCAAGAACTACCCAGCAAATAATTATGCAGATCTGACGAAGGTGATCAATGGGGCGTCAGCGAAGTACGTTTCGAAGGGGGATCCTACAAACAGAAAAGCCCGAACCGACCCACCGATTTCATTTCCCGGTAATAATTCCTCTGTCACCCATGAATAATGCTCTCATACATTGTAATATGTATTCCATACAACTAAATTTACTGTGGCAAGTAAACAAATTTCTGCAGTGCCACAAGCAACCGCCCGACAACAATCAATGTGGGTACTATGTGGCCCAATATATGTTGGAAATCGTTGACTCTAATGCAATAGATCCGGAGCTAAGTGTCATTATAGTATATTCAAATATATTTTTCATCATTGTGACATTGTGCCTAACATTTTTTTAATTTCCTTCTACAGATGTTTAAGTTTCCTACAACTACGCTCGACATTGAGATTGTCTGGTACATCCAAAGGTGGCTCATAGGGTTCATACATTCGCAGATCATAAAGAAGACTGGAGAATTCTATGATCCCGAAAACTTTGTACCTCGACCAGTTAGTCAAAATAGTTGATGTGAATGACTTGTTCTTTGCTTTAGTTAGTCAAAATAGTGAATTACTTATTGCTTCATATATCTATCTTATGGTTGAGAATGGTAATTACAAATGCTTGTGTAGCTTGTATGCCGTATGAACTGTGTGATGTGATCAATTAGTGTCATTATATATACTTTCCATGTTTCAGGACAGGCCAGAATAGAGCTTTTGAAGAGCTTTTGAATGATATATGCATCTAGCATATAATCACTTATCTTGACCGATGCATTCATTCCATTAAAATCCCTGAAATAATGAGACTACTCATGGTGATGATTAGGAACAACAGGTTAACCTACGAACCGGTGGACTGCTTCGAACTACTGACAACAGGTATGTGCTAAATTCCATGACAGCTTACTATTATTCCAACTTTTATATGTGCAACCATTACACCGAATTTATTCATATCTATACATGTGAACTGTTTAGAATTTCAGTCTGTGGCCACATGCAAACTTTGTTTCTTTCATTTTGCATTTCCTCACAGGTTTTGGTGCAGATCTTTAGTGAAAAGGAGATAACGAAAGAAGAACTGATTGACATAATTGAACGCCATCGTCATCTCCAAGGCAGGTCAGTCGGACAATCCCTCTCATCTTGCTTTTCTTCTGTCCTGATTAGGTCAATTTGGTTGTTTGTTAGTGTATAGTAACTTAAATGGCCTGGAGCAGAATCTCATGTTGATGTATCATGTTACATCATTGATCAGTGCACCAGCTAGTTAATTTACGATTAGCTCGTCCGACTACTCCATTTGTCTTTTGATTGCACTATTGAGTAGCTTTTGTACTCCAGGTTTCATCGGTATTCTATTAGCTGTCACTTGAAGTTATATCCATTAAAGATGTTATTCCATCTACCAAATTATCAATCGGACTTCTCTTTCCACAGGTTGTTGCACCGTTGTTTACACTTTTATATACAAAACTATTTGACATGTTGGTGAGTTGGTGTATATCCCTGTATTTTTTTTAGATAAAGGTATATCCCTGCATTACAGGGATACTATTGGCTCTTGCCAGAATGCAAGCCATGCAAGTATGGAAAATATACAGATGCTCAAGTATTTTTGCCAGTATATAGAAGTCTTGATTATTTCCTACTATCAAACATAATATACAATTTTTCAAGTTGTCAGATATGATACCACGGTTTTTCATATTTAATATGAAATTTCTGTTTTAGTAGAAGAATTGTGCCCGAATGAATGGATCCTTTTAGTTTGTTGAACTGATAACGAGGGTTGTGCTGTGATGCATATACAATTTGATTATATTTGTGCGTCTATGAGACTATGATCGATGATTATCATAGTAAAGTGCTTATAAAATAGAGGACCATGTTTAATGTCTTCCTATATTCTCAGAGATTTCGAATTAAAAAAAGGCACAGCTACGCGTCAAGGACGCGGATCCTTTCTAGTTGAAAAAAGGTCGAAGTAGTGCCGACCAACACTCCCTACAATATCCAAGAGACAAGGATACTTCATTTTGCCCCGCGGGAAAACAGGGATACTTCTGTTGACATCCCACGATGGAGCCATCGGGTGGACGTCGGCGAATGCTTCGATTGGCGCTCGTGCGACGGTGTAACAGTGGCGGAAGCAACCATACCGCTTCACCCGGCACAATAGTGGTAGAACCACCAATAGGTTGCTGTTCCCCTATGCTCCTGTGGTGAACAAGATATATCTCACGCACGCGCGCCGAATGCGGCAACCAATTCCTTCACGGGCGCAGCGTACGTAGTTGCGCACCTAGGCAGAGCCATCCTGGATCACTCGTCGTACATAGTGATAAAACGTTGTTAAGTCGGCGTGGATGCAAACATATATCGCTGCACGATGGAACGTGCGCACTGTTGGTGTCGTGGTGGCCGGCGCCGAGCTAGTGCCTGTGAACTGAGAAATAATGGATGGTTACATATGTAATTTTAAGAACAATTAGTGTGTTGCAAGAAAGGACTCACGTCAGAAATCACACACTAAGTACGTACGCATTTTTTTTTGGAAAGGAAGATTTTATTGATTGATCTTCCGTCCTCTGCATTAAGATGATACATTCAATAAATATTGTTCAGCTAATATAGTTTCTAATAAGAAAAAGAAATATCCATGCCATAGTGCGCCTTCAATCTAAAACAAGTTTTAAACACTAAACATCCATAGGATCAAGAACACATAAATGCCTCCAAAGACGACCACTAAAACAAAGAGCTCCCGATCTAAAACTTCTAGCCTCTTGCTGTCTTGCACCATAGCCTCCTTGTTTTCCATTTCTGCAGTGGCACCCAACACCTCAGCAAATTGGCTCACCTGTATATAACCTGGTTGGGATGAGACAACAACTTGTTATTAAAAATATATCGTTTCAACATAGTCATAGTGCCCAGCACAAGGCAGCAGCTCCAACAAGGATCTGTGATCGTAATCCATGTCCAAACATAGATGACCATTGCCCCAACATATAAGCAACGCTAGAAGGAGGAGGTAAATTGAAAGCAAAATATACTATCCGCCAAATAAAGCAGGCTATCAAACAATCAAAAAATAGATATTGAATAGTTTCATTGTAATCATAGAAAGTACACTTTGGACTCCCATGCCAATTTCGCTTGAGTAAGTTATCTTTTGTTAAGATCACCACCTGTCTAAGTACCATAAAAAATCTTAATCTATAGAGGTGTTTTCAATTTCCATAAATGTTTATGACAGAACAAAATCCGAAGAGTTCATAATCACTTTACACATAAATTGAACTGAAAACTATCCATGCCAATGGAGCACCCATGAGAACGAATCGCGCTCGTTAGACAAGAAAATCGAATTGACTCCAGACACAAGATCAGTCCATGCAAACAATTTTGGACCTACAATAGGCCGACGAAACGTCACATTAAGTGGTGTTCGTGAGAGCACATCCGCCACCGTACTATGTTTGTGGCATACTATGTTATACAGGACGGGATATTGCAAAGCAAGAGGTCTACGTCCCAGCCAGATACCCTCCCAAAATTGGATTTGTGAGCCATCCTATAAGTTGAATTAACTTAATTGAAAAAACAAGTTCTTAACGTGCATTAGTCCCGCCCAAAATTGGGAATCGCCATGGCAAAACTCGGCCTGAGGTATGGTCGTAGACTGTAGATATTTGTTACGTAGCAGCTGCTGCCACATCCCATCTTCATTAATCAATTTAAATAACCACTTAGCCAATAAACATTTGTTCTCCTACTCAAGATTCTGCACGTCCAAACCCCCTTGGTCTGGGTCAGCATAGAACACTCCATTTGGTTAACCAGTACTTACACTTATGACTATCGCTCTGCCAGAAAAATTGAGAGCGATAGTAGTCTAAGCATTTCCAGACACCTCTAGGGATCTCAAACAAGGACAGCATAAACATTGACAAGCTGGATAAAACGGAGTTCATAAGGACTAATCTACCTCTAGTACATATATTCTTCCCCTTCCAACTACTTAAGCGTTTCTCAAAACGATTCTCAATCACTTTCCAATTACTATTGTGAAGTTTCCTGTAAAGCATAGTTATGCCGAGATAATGAAATGGTAAAACACACGGCTCACAACCAAATAGACGCCTATATTCTACTTCGTGGTCCTTTGCTAGCCTGAAGCAAAAGAGTTCACTGTTATGAAAATTAATCTCAAGACCAGACAGTTGCTCAAAAGTGCAAAGGATGAGCTTTAGGTTTTTAGCCTGGGTGACATCATCTATACAACCTATTAAAAGTACCAGTTTTCCTCTCTTATCTTTGACTTAGTCTGCATCGTCCGATCGTAATCATCCAATGGCTAATATTACTTTGATGGTCTGCCACCTAAAAATTACCCACTATGTCATTCACTTAAAGTTGATAGTAATTACCCACCATTGCCACGCCACGCTTTGGACATGCCCGTGCGCCACTGCCATTGTCTCCTTCGACGCGATGCAGTATAGATTGTGTCTTTACGCCATACATATTGTAAAAACGTGTTTTGCATAGATGGTCTGGCTATACCATCCCAGGAAGCCCTAATCTGGCCCTACATTGATCCAGACCATGCTACCCTCCCCTGATCCCGCCCTCCGCTCGCCGCCCTCCCAGCGTATCGCCCGCCCATCGCCGTCTCTTTTACTCTACAAGTGACACGGTTGTCGACGAGAAGCCAGTGAGCCCTAGCAGCGGCGAAGGCATGCGAGACGCATGGCGAAGGACCACAGGTGCAGACCATCTCCTCCCGCCACGGTCGCAGCAATCTCCTCCTCCTTGCATGGCCCAACCACCACCACCAGTCGAAAACAGCGCACGCGCTAGTAGAAGCTACACCACGTCGACAAGATCGATGCACTACTCACCGACCTCGGCATCGATGTTGTACCCTCCTCACCACCGCAGTCCAGGACAATCCACAATCCGGAAGATAGACTGGGCGGGAAGCATTTGTATTATTTCATTGGTTATATCAGGTGTTATTTTTTTACAATATATATTCATCATTCTTTAGTATTCCACTAGCAAGTGCACATGTGCAACGCACATTTTCACAATATGTATGGCGTGAAAATATAATCTATACCACATCGCGTCAAAGGAGACAACGGTGGTGGCACACGGGCAAGGCCAGAGCGTGGCATTGGCACGGCGGCCATGTGTTGCGCAGATTCGAGAGAGAGGGGTACTAGAGGGTATAGCAGTGGCAGTGGTAGGAAATTATCTATTAACTTTAAGTAAAGGCAATGGTAAGTAATTATCTATCAATTCTAAGTGAATTGCATGGTGAGTAATTTCTATCAACTTTAAGTGAATGGTATGGTGGGTAATTATCTATCAATTAAAGATAGTCGTCGGATTTGTAGACCGTCAAATGAATATTAGCCATTAGATGTATTGGATCCAACTGATCTGAACTATCTGGGTACGCTTTGTGGGGTGGATTTATAAGTGAAAACTTGGACTTTAATAGGTAGTATAGATAGAAATAATGGTGTCCACTTTCTTTTTGTACCATCTCTATTTGTAAGTTCTTTTAGTCACTTAATCATCGTTATCAGTGGAATGCATGTATGGATATGAAATTATGTTTGTAAATGTTAGAATATATTTTTCACGTTTAATTTATGTTAGTCAAGACGTGCGTTGCACATGCACGATTACTAGTGATCCATAAAATAAATGTCATCCGCATATTGTAAGATGGATAACCCATCATTAATCAAATGTGGTACAATCCCTATGGTAATGCCCTTTGCATGGGCCCTATGCAAACAAATCGCTAGCATATCAGCCACCGAATTAAACAAAATAGGCGAAATGGGGTCCCCCTACCAAAGACCTTTCTTCCTTTGGAAATAGTGTCAAATTACATCATTAACCTTAATACTAACACTTCCTCCCTAAATGAAATGGGCGATCCACTCACACTATATATGGGAGAAACCCTTTAGCCACAAGGTTTGAAATAGAGAGGCCCAATTTACTTTATCGTAAGCCTTCTCAAAGTGAATTTTGAAGATGACCCTTAGAGTTTCTTCTTGTGCAGTTCATGTAGTGTCTCATGTAAAACGACCATGCCCTCTAAGATGTTACAACTGGGTAGAAATGCAATTTGAGAGGGTCGTATCACTGAATCAGCTACTCAAACCATGTGATTGGTGGCAACCCTAGTGAATATCTTAAAGCTTACCTTAAGAAGACAGATAGGACGGTACTCCTGGATCCGTTGTGCATCTGCCTTCTTCGGTAACAAGGTAATTACGCCGACGTTTAGTCTGTAGCGGAAGTGCTCTCCTATAGAAATCATGGAAGAGAGCCATGAGGTCAGCCTTGATGGTTTCCCAGAACACTTGGTAGAATTCCACCGGAAAGCCATTTGGGCCTGGTGCCTTGTTGTGTGCCATCTGAAAAACAGCATCATGGACCTCCTTTTCTGTGAATGGATTGACCAAGGCCTCGTTCTCCGTAGGTGATACTTGGGGGACATCATCAGAATGGTCCTCCAACATGGAGAAAAAGTCGGTTCCACAGGTCCAAAGAGACACCGGTAGTAATCTGTAATGTGTTGCGTTAAATGTGCATGCCCCTGAATGACCTTGCCATCCTGTTCCAACTGATAAATGAACTGCTTACAATGTCGGTTGTTAGCCAGCATATGAACACATGTGTTTTTATCGTCCCTCTCTAGGATATATTTACTTTTGGAGCGTTGAAACCATTTTAACTCTTCCTCCCAAGGGAGCCTATGATCGAGTTCTACCCTAGGCTCTGCAGTCTTGTCTAGGCCATCCATCGTGGCTAGTAGACTTTATTTCTCCTTTTTATTAACACCACTAGTGTGGTTGGCCCAACCTATAAGAAATTGGTGCAAAGTCTGAATTTTACTTTGCCATCTGTCCATGGCGAACACCGCCCGTACCTCACACTTCCAAACATTAGTGACTAACTGCATAAACCCCACCCGGTGCAGCCAGCCGAGTTCAATTTAAATGAAGCCTGACCCCCATGGGATGAAGCTACCCACGTATCTAAAAGCAAGGGTGTATGATTAGACAGGAAACGTTCAAGGGCAGTCACCGTGACGAGAGGAAATCGTGACTCTGATTCCGTACTCATGAGAACACGATCAAGTTTCTCGAAAGTGAGATTATCATGAGCACTAGCCCACGTATACTACCTCCCCAAGAGGGCGATCTCACGTAAATCAAGACTCTCAATAACAACATTAAAAGAAAGGGCCATTTAGCATTAAAATTATTATTATTCTTGACCTCATGGTGATGAATAATAATAAGATAGGACAGCTGTCAGAGCTACACCCTTGAACCATATCCATGAGAAAACCCTCTCTATGTGCTGGTTGTGCAGCCCCATACACCACAAAGAGGCTCCACCGAAAGTTGTCCTCTTTATTACATAAGTGCATCCGCACGTAAAACTCGCCGTCAGGCACCATCTCAACCTCTAAGGATTGCTAATTTATGCCCACCAGAATCCCCTCAGATCGCCCTACCGGGGGTTTACAATGCCATGCAAAATCCACCCCATCACACAGATGAGCTAAGCACACTGGTGAGAAACTCTGCGTCACCATCTCTACCAAAGCAACAAAATCGAGCCGATGATCCCAAATTAACTTAGATATGTGACCATGTTTTGCGAAATCCCCTAGTCCCCTACTATTCCAAAAGAGATCTTTCATGTCTTTAGATTAGTTGATTTTTTCTTAGCAGCCGTCCGATTTAAAATTATGGGTCGTAACGGCCACCCTCGTTGGCCTGCAGCTTGGGAACGACTACTTCTGAGTCAGAGTCCCCAGAATCAAACTTCTCTTGCAAGTCATTACATAAAATTTGAGCTTGCTCACCTCGAGACAATCTCAAGGTTCATGAAGAGTGTTAATGTAACATCCTGATTTTTAGAGCTTTTTAAAATCTTTTTATCAAAAATCAGAGCTGGAAAATTTTGTTGTTTATTCTCTAATTAATTAAAGCTTAATTGGAATTCTAGAGTTAATTTGAATTCATCCAACTTGAATTTGATTTGCTTTTCAATTTGAAATATGTCTCCAGAGTTTTTCTCATAATTTTCGGAGTTCGTTTGATATTCAAGCAAATTCTACTGTTCTTTGTTTTTATTTTGGTTTCTCCTTTTCTTTTCTCCTTTCCTTTATGGCCGCCATCCCGGCCCATCTCCTCTCGGCATCCCGCCGTCTCATTTCCTCTCTTGAGCAGGCGTTCCGGCGAGTGTTGCATAGCGCAGCATGCGTCGCTGCATCTGTTTCAATAGTATTTGGGCCAAATCACTTTCCCCCTCCCTCGTATAAATACCCCACACCCCTCCCACCTCTTCCCCACTCCCCCAAATCCTTTTCCCACGAAACCCTAGCCCCCAAACCCCTCTAAACAGCCGCCACCCCCTTTCTCTTCCCGTGCAGTTCCTGAACAGCACATCCCACCTTAGTATTTTGCCAATTCCCGTCGCCTCGAACATCTTTTGGAAAATCCCTTCGGTGAGATTGTTCCTAACCTTTTCCTCTACCTCTCTGCAAAATTTGGTGAAGATCCAACGGTGCAATCACCGGGAAATCTCTAAATACTAACATTCTGTTTGCACCCAGATTTTCTGCGCGTGCCTCTAGATTGGAACGACGCCATTGTCGGCTCGGACCTCCTTTCCAAGATCTGTTTGGTGCGATCATGGATGATGTTGTCAAGATCATCTCCACAAAATTTGAAGGCAATCCAATGGTCCAATCTCCGGGAAATAAAGTTTCTTCGTGCTGCTGTTCGTGTGCAGATTTGACTGTGCGAACGGTACAGCGGCATTATCTCCTCTATCCCCGTTGATCCATTTAGTCTTTGAAGAATTCCTTTGGTGAAATTATGCCTTAGGTATATATAAACACCCCTGTAAATTTTTACCTTGATCCATGTAGCCGTTTGGCGGGAATTGATCCGTCTCCGACGTGCTTTCCGCGGATGTCCAGATTCAATCTGCAGAATGTCTATCTTGTCTGATCTTTTCCTGTTGACTCGGTAAGAATTCTCCAAAACCCTTTGGTAGGATTGTGCCTCTGTATGTCTAGTTTCTAACCCAATTGGTGGATTGCGATTTCGTTGAGCGAGCATCGCGCAGCATCCAAAATCCTCCGGTCTGTCCAGAACCAATCTATAATCTGTTCCAACCGTTTTGTGTTGCGAATGTCGCCACCACCCATCTTGTTAATCTCCAATCATCTTGTGATGCATCATGGCATTGTTTCCTGTCATTAATTCTTGTTTGAAAGTACTCGCATATTCATATGTTCATGTCCAATAATTTTGATGATTGTTTTCATCATCCAATTGAATAAGTATGCTATGTAGCATATAGTTTCTTGTTGTTATACGTATGATTGTTATATAGTCATATAATGTTAGTTTCATATAGTTATATAAGGTTATATAGTTTCATATTGTTATATGTATGGTTTCATATTGTTATATGTATGATAGTTTCCTGTTATATAATGTTCATGCTTAAGAGTATTCGTCATACGGATCAACCATGCTTCATTCATTAATAGGTGTATCCATATTCATATAGCTACATGTTGCATATTTAGATAGTTGAATATAATATGCATGCATACAATATGGTTCCATCTTAATAGTCATTAGACATGAAGTGGTTCAACATATTAGTTCAAACTTGGTTGTATCATGACTAAAGTAGTTCATGTTTAATAAGATTCATATGGCATGATCTTATGTATGTTCACATATATTGTGTTATACAATATATAGTTGAACCTAATATTACATATAACCTATAGTAGTAGAAGCATAATCTTTGCTAAATTAATATTAATGTGACATATCATATGTAGTTATGGTTGCATGATGTATATTAAATAGTGGTATGTGCATATATTCTTATAGGTTAACTCATGTTTATTTAAGGATTGTTATAAAATTGGTCATGTTATTAACCTCTATTTATAATATGGTTAAGATTGCACACATGTCTCATATTTGTTCGATGCATTTCATGTGATTTACATATGCAGCTATGTGTATATGTTTATGCATATATACATAGGCTAATCCATGTTTTAGATAATAATCCGTCATGCAATGGCTGAATACATTATTTTATTGATGTGTATAATTTAATTGTTTGTTTAAACACGATTAAGTTGCATGTTCAATATGTCTTTATGTTGCATAATCATGTAGTTGCATATAGAGATATGTATATAATTGGACTTAATATTGTTGACAATCTATATGTTGGAATAATAACCCCTTACTGAGTTTTTATTATTTAATCATATCGTATGTTAGTTGATGGGCATATAATATGTATGTACTAGTATGCTTAGCTTGTTATCTTATGTTGCATGTTTATAATGTAGTGTATAGTCAGATATACATAGTTAGCATTTAGGTATCAATTATAATATATGCATATATGTTGCTAATAATCATCTTTTACTAAAATATTGTTATGTGTAGTATTTGTAGGTTGATTGCTGCATTTTATTCACACAATAGCATGAGTAGAGTTAATGTTATGTCATAGATTGCATGTATGTTGGTGCATGTCATATCGATGCTAGTTGTTATTTGATCATATGGTTTAATCACCGTTTGCATTATCAATTATCGTTATTAGATTACAATTGCATAGTCATATGTTATCCTATGCTTGCCTTGCCTAATTTCTATTTCATGCCTAGTCTATCTAGTTTGTTACATGATGTCCAGTTGTATGTTGCACAGTAGTTTCATATAGATTGACATGTTGCATATTATCATCTCTTGCCAACTAGCATGCCAGGACCTCGCTTGTTTACAAATATGATTGGTCATATTTGTTTTGCTAGTATGTCGGGTTTCCATGTTTAATCATATGATTGTGCTATTGTTGTCATCAACCATATCCTATTCTCAGTTGCACATCTATCCCTATCTCGCATGTCCATAAATCTATCCTTTTTCTAGAATGATATGATCCGGAAGACCATCTTTCGAGTATATGTACTCTATCTGGTTGAGATATATAATCTCACACCTTCCTAGTTGTCTTTCGACAATCCTATCCCTTCACCTTTGCCCTTTGATACCTATCCAACCTTGCTAGCCCTATTCTTCTGGTATTTCCATTTTGATATTTAATTTAGATTTATATTTATTTGTCTTGCACTTTATTGCTGTTGCGACGAATAGGAAGTAGCGAAGTTGGGTAAGGTCAAGTTCCTGCAGAAGAAGACCAACTCGTCAACGAAGGCATGCCCCTTTTCTTGATCATATTTGATCCTATATTTTCAAAGTCATTATATTTTATTGTTTATAAACATGCATGCTGTTTTAATCTAGTAGCTAGCGTGTCGATTGACACACTTTTACCCTGTCCGCTTGTCGCCCTTTATACTTGATACCATGAGTAGATTAGTAGGTTTTTATTCTGAATAGAGTAGAGATATGCTTAGCCATGCTTAAATTCATCATTAGGTTGTTTTGATTTGCCTCTACGGAGGAATGAATACCGGATTGATGATCCTCGTTGAAACTTGTTGTTGAGCTCACTGGGCTAGGGCCGGATGCCCGATGATTCCTCTCTCTCTATTCCTCCTACTCTACTCTGGGTGAAACTTACCATCTAATATGGTGTGGGCGACAGCTGGATCATGTGATGAAGGAGCATATGGTTGTCCTACCCGCAGAAGGCCGGTTCAAAGGAACCATTGGTCGTCCGTACCGCATAAGGCCGAAGTCTTGAAGTTGGAGAATTGTGACAACAGTACAACCACATGCTATATGGGCACTGGCTTGGTCAAGTAGGTTAGTCAGCCTTTGGTGCCGATGTTGCCATACCGCAGAAGGGGTGGACGTAGCTACGAGGACCCTCGGCACAGATGGGGGGATCGGAGTGCGGGGATGTACTCTCGACTCCGAGCCAGACCCGGTGGGCATGTCACACCTCAGGGGGATCTAGCTAAAAGGCCTCGTCACGGTCACCCTGCCGACACACCGATGGGCGTGTGTACAAGCCCGATCAGCTTGGCATAAGGGGATGATCGTGTCATGCGGGTAAAGTGTACAAACTCTACAGAGTAATAAACTAATCGATTAGCTGTGTCCACGGTCATGGACAGCACATGCCTCATTCTTGATGAAAAGGACCTGTCCCTCTCCCCCTTGCTATTTCCCTCTACCCATTTGCTGATGAATCCTATGGTCGAGCTAAGGCGGGAGTCCTTGCTCGAGTGTGTTGGTCGTGGACCACACCTGTTGAAAAACACCCCTGATAATAAAAATTGGTTTTCATCAAAATGATGCCTTTGAATCTACCGTAATATTTCAACTAAAACTGCTTTTCTGCAAATGAACCATACAGCCTTCCGTTGAAGCCTTGCATGTAGTTTAATAGGACCATCTGCCGCCAGGTGGCTTGCTGAGTACGTAAAGTACTCATCATGCATGTTGTTTGTTGGGCTTGTTCAGATATTGACGAGGACGATGAAGACTATGAGGAATCTTCTACGTCAATGCTGAGGGTTAGGTCACGTGGCCTCCGTCGACTGCCTGTGGTTGAGATGGAGACATCTACGCTTTATTTTCCGCTGTGTTTTCTGAATGGTAAGGGACATAAGTCCTAGTTACTTCATTTAGTCTTATCGCTGCTATAAGTTTATGTTTCTAAAATGTTTCGTGATGTGTGCAGTGATATCAATTCGCCTGTGTTCATCAGCTTGATCCTGGACTGATGAGGAGATACACAGGGAGGGTCTGGAAGTTAAGTCCGGATCCTCACAGTTAAACATTCCTCGCCCCTGGGCACTCTTACCAAGAAAATGTGCTGCTAATCTATCAACTTCTACCGACCTAAGGTGTGTAAGCAACTCATCCACTTCCCGACACAAATTGCCCAATGAAATACCCATATCAAATAAAGTAGAAGCAACATGTTCATCAGGTAGGTCTAAATAGTCAAATTAGTACATGTAGACGTACCTGTTATGCCTTCCAAGTTCTTCAACTTAGCACGCAGCACCGCACACTCAAAGTGTCACGGTCCCCATCTGGCTGTTGTCAAAGCCGGCTACTCCAACACGAGGGGGTTGCAGCAGCGCCAAGAGACATCACTGGCATGTCACGGGCAGCATCAACGATGTCTACCACGACAGCCATGGACATCTTGGCGGCGACTTCCATAGCCACAGGGTCAACCTTGTCCGCTGTGGCCGCTGCCTCTGCTGCAACCGAGAGGGCCAAGTGTGCCGCTATCGCAATGGCAGCCATCTCCGGAGCGATCGCGGCCACATGTTCTCCAACCGTAGCAGGAGCAATAGCTTGTGTGGTAGCAGTGTGCTCATCTCCTACCAAGGCAGCAACATTATTGGCTAGCACATGCATCACAAGGCCACCGCCTATGGTAGCAGGACCAAACGCAACTGAGTCAGCCTCTTGTGGATGACCCTGTGCACCAATCATGGTTGTGGCAACCCAAGCAGGGTCACACATGTCCACAACCACACATGCAGCCGATGTGGCAAGGCGTCCTGAAGCCAGAGCCACTGCATGCATGCCAGTAGCAGGGTCCACGGCAGCAGTGTGCACTGCCACTACACCCGTCGTCGCCTCCCGTGTTGCAACAGGATGCGGCAGAGTGTCCCCCAGGTAGCTCACCACGACACACGTGGAGGCCAGAGGCGGTGCAGTGGTCTTGAGTTGGACACTACTCAGCTGCCCAACCAAGGAGCCGATGTCCGTCTTCTCCGTGTCAGTCACCACGTTGGATGGCGACGCATTCCTTTGTCATTTTGGATCACAATCATTCAATGGTGCATCTCCATTTCCATCTTCATCATCACCCAACAAGTCATCAGTGTCCATATCATCATCCTGACCATCATTCGGTGTTTCGACCCTAAAAAAATGCCGTACACCTTTTGACCAACCACAATTTCAATAGCATGGGTAGGGATCATCATCACATCTAGAACCGCAATCTGCATGCGGACCACACCCCATTGTTGTGTGGACACCATGTCCACCACCGTTGTGATGCCTATTATGGACCCAACTGCGCACAGACTAAGATAGTCCCTGATCTCGTGAGGCACGCCATAAACATCCACCCAAACTTTTTCAAGGGCACCTTTGGCCTCGACTTGTTGGACAAATTTCTCGGTCTATGTAACATCCCTAAGTTTAGTACATTGTTAATTGTGCATCATGGCATGCATGATTTAATTTTGTGAGAATTTGAATTTGAGTCGGGTTGAAAAGGAGGTTTGAAAGCTGTTTGAATCAAAACAAAAATAAAAAAAGGAAAACCCTATTTCTAACCCCCCTTCTCTCCAGAATGGGCCTTCCCCGGCCCATTCCTCTTCTCGCCTGGGCCCCTCCTCCCGGCCCACCAATTTCTCCCCGGCCCAGCCTACTTCTTCCCCCTCTCCCTTATCTTCCCCATCGCCCCTATCCATCTCGGCTACCGCCGCCACCTCCTGCTTACTGAGAAGCCACCGTGGCGAGTTCCCGGCAGCCCGAGCCCGCCACCTCATGCCTCGGCAGTGTCGTCCTCCCTCCTTAAAATCGAAGCGCCGCCCCCCCGGCTTCCTTCTTCCCTCTCTCTCTCCCTCTCCTGAACGCCTAGCTGCTCTTCTCGCTTCGCCGCCTCGGCTCCGTCGCTCCGCCGCCCCGGCTTCCTCCCGCTCGCTTTGGTTCTTCGCTGCACAGCCGCCTCGGTCGCCGCTTCCTTTCCTGGCCGAGCACCCCGCCGCCGAGCCCTTCCGCTCCGCCTCCATCCCCACCAAGCCCCGGCCGTGTTCCTCGTCGCCTCGCCCGACCCAAGCCAGAGCTTGCCCCACCGCCTCGGTCCAGCCTCCCTGGAGCTCGCCACCCGAGCTTCCCTCCCCGGTGCCGTCCCGAGCCACTCCGCCCCCGTCGCCGAGCCTCGCCGCCCCGACCACCCCGAGCATACCCGAGCGCCTTCCCCGGCTCCGCCGCTCTTTTCCCCGGCCGCCTTGTCGCCGGTGCCACCTCGCCCCACCACCCGAGCCATCTCCACCGCCGCTTCTCCGGTAAGGCCCCGCCGCCACCTCCTCTACCCGCCGCCCCGGCGGCACCGCCCGAGCCGGCGGCCGGACCCAACCGAGCCCCGGTCGGCACAGATCTAATTAAATGCCAATCATTACTATTCTGACACAATTAAATGCTAATCACTACACATTAATGATTAAACCGTGTTTAATTTAGTAATTAATGTTATTTTGACATAATTAATTCTAATCATTAACCATTAATGCTAATCCAGCCAATTAATGACTTTAATTAATGATTAACAGTGTAATAAATGAGCTTATTTTTATGTCCAAATGACATGTGGGACCCACCCGGTAGAAAATTAAAATAAAAGATTAACTAAAATGAAAATTACCCCACTTGTCATTGACCCAGTCAACTTTGGTCAAAGTTGACCATGGGGCCCACCTGTCAGCCTCTGAGGCTAAAACAGGGGTGAGTGAGAAAAGTATTTATGTTTAATAATTATTTTTATTTACTGAGAAAAATACAAAAAAGGTATTTAAACGGATTAAATCTTAGAAAATTCATAGAAAGTTTATTTTTAATCAGAAAAATGCAAATAATATACCAAAATGTTCAGAAAAATGAGAGCTATCCAAATATGTCATTTTCATCCATGTTTGCATGCTAGGAAAAAACATAAATGGCTAAAAACTCAAATTAGGGTTTCCTCGATTAGCCGAAGAATTTCGGATCACGATATTTCGAGCATCCGGACTCCGATTAAATTGATTCCACTTGCATTAGTCTATATTTTGCATCCTCTATGCCATGGCATACATTTCATCTCATGCCAATGTTCAGCATTTAGATATTTACGATTGTGCCCTTTTTCTGGTTTTTTTGTTCTTCTCTGTTAGAGCCGGAAGTTCCGGCCGAAGATAACCTCGATCACGAGCAGGGTGTAGTTGCCGAGCAACAAGGCAAGCAGCCCCTTTGAACATATTGCAAACATCTATTATTTGCAAAGTATTAGTTGTTTTCAAATTCGTTATCGCATGCGTTCAAATTCTACTTTTCGCTAAGTATTAACCCTATTCCTGTGCATAAAACTTACTTTGTCGCTCAATCAACTCCACCACCACCCCAACCTATCTAGAGTAGTGTAGTATGTGCTTTGACCTTGCTTACTATGTTAATTATGCTTAGACATGCTTAGACATGTAAAAGTCGTAATTCCTTGGATGGCAGATGAATCAACACAATTGGATGGGTTAGGTGGTAGGTGGGTGTTCACTGAGAATCAACTAATGAACTTGAATAATCATCATTGGGTTAGACGAGAGACCATGGCTGGGAGCATGGTGGGTAGTCTCGTTTCCCCGCAAGCACCGGTTCCCGACGTACATTGACCCAAGATTTGCGTACTTCTACACGGGTGGGATAATGGACTACCCACGACTGAATAATTTGTCTAGACTTAGTGTATGAGTTGCATAGTTTGTCATTTCTGTTCACTAGGTGAGTGAAAAATGATGTGGTGAGGTGCCTCAATATAGGTGTAAGGGTTACACACGGTCGAGGACCGGGGATGTATCACCTGCTACAACTTATGGGACCGTGTCGTAGTTACGGCCGGACTGATGTACATGGATTGGCCCATAAGGGTGGCTCATACCTAGATCGAAAACATTGTAAAGGTCGTGTTCAATCACCCTCCGCCAGCACACCTCGTGAAGTGTGTGAATTGCATTGGCATTAAGAGTCGATTGATACGTGTAGGTAAAGATGTACACCCCTGCAGGGTTTGAACTGTTTGAACAAGCGTGTCCGCAGTTATGGACAACTTGGTGATTGCCTGCGTCGAATTAGACAACTACAACAAACTCTAAAACTTGTCAACTCTAAGGCTGAGATGTTAGCGACTGCTTCCTCCCAGAGTGGTCGAAGAAGAGTTGAGGAATCTAAGGTGTGGTAATCTACAGTAAGGAATGATCGTGAAGTGTTCGGCTCCTCTCCTTTCAAAAATATTCTGGTAGTCGGCTTTCATCTATTTACAAATATTGACAAAGGTAAAATCGGCTTTCCGCAAAAGAGTCCACAATTACCCTTTTATTGATACCTGTGCATCTATTAATAATTTCCCTTTGTAAGTCTTGCTGAGTACAATTTTTGTACTCACCCTACTATCGTTGACATTTTTCTTGCAGATGAAACTATCCCCTCCGAGGGTGATTTCTACCTAGAGATCGACGCCCACGACGACTAGTCACTGGAAATCCCAGACAGTGATCCTGCCTAGGGTTTGGCAGCTCGTTTGTTCTGCTGCCGCTTTTGGCCTGACCTTTTGGCTTCTTAGCCATCTTTACTCTTCCACTGTGAAAGCAACTCTCGTGTGTGAATATTTTGTTGTTAAGTTTCAAGAACTTATAATATCACATCTTCAGTCATAGAGTTGCTGTTGTGATACCGGTTTGTTCTCACCTGCCTCATGTGCCTTGTGTGTATATTGTTGAAGCACATGGAGCGGGTAGGGTTTCAGAGTATATATCATAGAGTTGTTAGGTTTAATCACCCCTGTGAAGTGACTCTTCTACTGAGAGCTTGGGAGCTATATCATCCTACTCCAGCCGAGCATTAATTTGCCAGGACGAGTTTGGGATTGATATTCCGGCTCAGTGAGAAAAGAGTGAGGAGACCATATCACCCTACTTAACCTATGCATTCATTTTGCCAGAGCAAGTTCAGAGTTGATGTCTCGGGCTATTCGAAGCCATATCACTCCACTCTTGGAATTAATACCCAAGGGTTGAGGTCGAGGTTGACGTTTTGACTTAGCGGGTGATTTCACTTAAAGCTCTCTATTATGGATTTTGGGTCCCGACAGTCTACCAAATAGTCCCATAAACTTTGGACCGTACTCTCCAATAGCTATCAATTGGGAGAGTTTGACATCTGACGAAAAATGGGCAATATAAGCCCCGGGTTCCTGTGTAGCAAGTTCCCAATCAAATGGAACTGGTATGACCCGCTTAAGTTCAGCAATCAACTGTTCAGGCGACATCTCACCTGACAAGACTCGAACAAGAACAATCTTGTCGGAAGCTGAAGAAACACATGGCTCCTTCGACGGGGGAATAAGGAAAAATCCTAGCCCATCGGAGCCATACCCATATAGAGAAGCAACGTGTTTTGGTGGCCGTAGAATTGGACCGTGAGGTGCCAAGTGCTCAAGATGTCCACAAATATCACAGGGCACTTTAACCGGACAATCAACAACCTCATGTCCCTTCACGTCGCAGCGAAAACACTTCTTCACCCGTTCTCGTTTGCCAATGACCTTAGTAGCTATCACACGATTAGCCATTGGACCACTCCGAGCCCCTATCCCGGTACCCCGCTAGTCACGCCTCCTAGGAACATCCCCACAGATTCAAAGTGAAGAGATGCAATGATGTTGTTCCGAAGTTTGAATCCTTGAGGGGATTCTACGTCTCCGTCAAGAGGCTCAGTTGCACTTGAGCCGAGTCTTTTTCAACCCTTTTCCTCCCGAGGTTGCACAAAGCACTCCTTGGCTTTCTTGTGGTATTTCTTCCCTTTCGAATGTGAAATCTGGCCTTTACAGACATCCCATGGCTCACCACACAAGTTGGGAGCTCGTAAGTGCCTCCTAACCGTCTAGGATTTCTCAACCTCCAAGAGTAACAAATGCACGCAAAGAAGCTTAAAGGTGAACTCTAGTGTTCAAGAATCGATCATTTCTCTCTAGCACTCAACTCTCTCTTTCTCTCTCACAAATCTCTTTCACAAAGGTGAGGAACTTTTCTTGTGGAAAGAGGAGAAGCTTTGCTCTTGGGGATGGCAAGAAACAAGAGAGCAAGAAGACTAAGAGTTACTGGAGAGTTGGAATGAGTGGAAAGGTGAGACGGAGAATAAATACTCCCTCCTCACAAACTAACCATTGGACACTTTTTAGCACACATCGGAACTTCCGATAGTTCAAATGCCAATGACTACAAACCAGACTTCAACCCTTCGACCTGGGAAGAACAACTAATCGGAACTTCCGATCAAAGAATCAGAACTTCCGATAACCTAACAGAGCAGGCAGAGTGTCACGGACCCGGAATCCACATGTGATTAAGGGAACGCGAAGTCACCAAGGACCGAAGGACTCGTCAGCCCGGTGTCACGGTACCTGCGCCGTATGCACCAAGGCGGAACGATCCGACACCCGCCACGTGCGGGCTGGCCGGAAGCGACCAATCTTTCCCAAACCACATATATTCCCAGATACCGGTGAAGGGGTAAGACCGCGTGATAGTCTGCGCTCCGTGATAGTCATAGGAAGACTAGAGCCCGGGATATGCATCCCCTCAACCTAACCTACCCACGAGGTGCGACTCTGGGAGGATCCAGCTCGGCTCTGCCGTCAGCGTGAGGCGTGACGGTCGTAGGAGGCTTAGCAAGTACGGGACGAATCCCCTGGATCGACTCAACCAAAGCTACACAGGACTAGTGGTTCGCTCACCTCTGCCATCACGAAACGCAATCCTAGCACGCAATAATACCGCTGCACAGTTGTCCACATACTTCATCACATACACGCATTGTACATGGACAACCGCAAGTAACAACTTGGACTACCACAGCACAAACTCTACTAGAAAAGACTTATAGAATACGTATGTATATACATAGCGACTCGGAAGTCAATCACCATATACATTATTACAAACAGCAGCGGAGGAAAAATGGAAAATGCCCGAGATGGCGAGGAACCCATCTCAAACAACCCACAACATTCCCAAGGAAGTCGAAGCCGAAAGAGGTAAACCGAAGCAGCGAACGTGAACTCCAAAATTGCTCCAAGAACCTGCCTAGGATAAACCTAGGTGAGTACAACCACCGTACTCGCAAGACATTGCTCATCAATTAATGAAAACATGGTATTAACCAAGTTTGACAAGTGATAAAGGTTCACATTTTATAACAAGTTCAAGTTACATACTAGCGATGAAATGAACATCAACTACACAATTTAATCTCATATTGTAGCAAGAGCATAGCAATGATAAACACATGACGATAAAAGTAACTTACGAGCATACACACAAATGTAACAATACGAACGTCATCATTTCCAATTTATTTGGGTAGCCCACACCCATTTAAAATCTCAATCTTTCTCACGGCAACACATGCCTCCAACTCCAGTGCATGGCAACACATGCTTTTAAACTCACTCCATGGCAACACACGCCTCATCGTCACCAACGAGCCGACAACCTCGGATATAAAGAGTGCAACCCTGTGGAGTTCACAAGGCTCCCACCAGTCTCTGAGACTTACCTCAACTATATCGTAGTTTCGTTTCGTTGGTGACATACACGCTTTCCCTCGGGTCTTCACCGCCGACTCAGCCACCTCGGGTATAAGGAGTGCAACCCTGCTGGAGGTTTGTGAGGCTCCACGCAGTCTCTGAGACTTATCCCCAATATACCATAGTGCTGGTCTCGGTAACACCCTTGGTTCTCATCTTCACCGCCGACTCAACCACTTCGGGTATAAGGAGTGCAACCCTGGTGAAGTTCACAAGACTCCCACCAGTATCTGAGACTTATCCCCATTATACCGTAGTGTTGGCCTCGGTGCACTTTCGGTTCTCACCTACGTGTGGTAAGGGTAGTGTATGTGGGAATAACCTCCGACTGGGGCGCACAAACACAATCTCCATAATCTCAATAATCTCACTATCCACCAGTCGTATCCCACATACATGTCCCCTCGGCGCTCACATCTCACTTTATTAGGTTCAAGTTGAAAGGGCATCAGGTTAAAGTATCAGCCTTAGCTACTTCATATAACAAGACCTACACATACTAATGAAGCATCCAGCACAGATCAAGCAAACATTCACACAGCATCAAGTCAATCCAATTAAGTATGCCAAACAAGATTAACACACAATGTAATGATTAATCAACAAGCAATGGAGCTTGCCTGGGAGCCGGGTGACGAGGTATAACGTATCCACTAGCATTTGTGAGGAAATCCGAAGTAGCCAAACTTCAATAAGGAGCAAATAACCTCTAGAAAGGAAAAGAGACAAGTCTAAGGAACTATTGCGAACATTACAAAAATGCATGCGATGCAATCATGGTGGATTAAAATGAAGTATTCATTCCATATTGGTGTAGGTTTAGTTGTGGTATGACTTTAATCAGGGATGAACATCTGCATGAATGTATGCATGGAATGATATGTTTTCATACTGGGTTTGGGTGAGTTATGATACTAAACATTTTTAATTTGGCTGTTAAGCTAGATTCTCTAGCATATATTATTAATCCCGAAGGTGCAATTTAATCATTTTCTGAAATGTACAACTACAATACCCTGCAAAGCAAGGGCATCCTTAAATCCTACGAGTTGAATTAAGTTTAGCATTTCTTGTCTTCTTCTCAGTAAAGAATATTAGGTTAAATATCTTTATGTTAACTTAAAATATGCCTACTGAGAATGACATGAAGAGCCGAGTTGATATATCTTTTCCTTAGAATTGCAATGTGGGTTCAAAGAAAATGTGATCAGCACTTTAGTGAAGTATTTGCACTAACTTATATTCTGCTATAGGACCCGGAGGTAACTAACTTAACTTCAGTTGGTGTTTAACTACGAACTTAGCTTGTGAGCTAAAGAGGTCATGGCTATAGTAGTTAGAGCACAGTTCCGAGTTCCTTTTGAAGTCATGGTAAGTGAGTTCCGTAGATCAGTGGCGTGTTATGGTACTACAATCTTACGTTAAGCGATTGGCTACTGTTGGGCACTGATCAAGGTCTGATACCACGGTAGTACTTGACCAATTAGCCTGGGTCCTTACTAATTATTAATACTCACGTAAAACTGGAAGTAACCAAGGTGACCTTTGGAGACTAATTGGGCTTAGTTAAATAAGTACTTATATTATTAGCTACCACATTAAGGTCACTGTTCTAATTGACCAATGTTGAATACTTTAACTTAACAAATTCTGGATAGCAGAATCATTATAGCTATATCTAGCAATTGGCTTATCAGAATTTGACAATTAAATAGTCGAAACGAAGCTATTGACTACATCTACGATTTCCATTTTAAGTTTAACTTGAGGTACTAGTAGACAGGCACTAAACTGCCTCTAAATGAATCAGCTGCTTAATATACCATTACTAGCAACTATCGGAAAACACCATCCACACATTACCATGTATTCAAATGTATACCCTTGATGCATTCGAGTGTTGAGATATACAAGATGGAGGTGAATACCTTATGAGTAGATTAAAACATGTAGATGTGATCGAATAACATTAGCCTATCTAAGCAATGTTTGGATCATGTAGTACTAACATATTGGTCCTATAGATCAGTGGCAGCAATGAACCAATCTTAGTTACCTGATGTCGTTAGTTGTTAATCCATAAGAAAAGAGGGATCTGATTATTGAAACTAGCACTAGGTTAGCCATTTTTCTGGTATGCGTTTGACATTAGCTAATCAAGGACTTCAGCACTAGATCTTACTAGTCATAACCACGTAAAACAAACACTTGTTTCAAATACACTCTTTCATCAATCGAATTCTCCTGCCAGGAATCAGGGTTACTACAAGCAAGTTAGCGTATTTATTATGCTTATCATCGAACATTGGTTAATAAACGTGGTTGATTCAAACACATGTAGACCAACATTCACGGTTCGTTAGGGATTTAATTGCTGAGTGTTAACCTTGGGGAAACCATCTGTATAGCCCATTAGCCCTAATCCCAACAATTAGCTACTGGTCTGACCAGCGGCGAGCACGGATGAAAACCAAAGAATAACAAGGAGGAAGAAAGGAATGCCGTAGATAAACCTCTCCCTGGTATCGATGGCGGCGAGGTCTTCTACTACAACAGCGGCAGTGACCTGGCGGCGATGGTGCGGACTCGAGGAGCTCCAAGGTTGGAGAAGAGGGCCGAGCCACTCCTGGTTGCGCTGGGGAGGACGGCGGGCTCTGGTGGTGAGACAGAGCATGGAGTAGCCTGAGGGCGGAGCAAAACCGGGGTGGCTGGCGGCAGGTGCGATAGATTGGCACGGTGCTGATGCAGGTCACTGGGGAGCTTCGGACAGAGGAGGCGGCGCGGCACTTGGGGGCTGGCGGGAGGTCGGCTCGCCGGTGGTGGAGATGGTGCAAGCGGAGGAGGAGCGCCGGGGAGCTGGGCGAAGCTAGGCGCGCGGGGAGCTAGGTCGCCAACCGGAGATGCGCAAGGGGGAGCGGCGCTGGGTAGAGGCGGCGGGCCAGCGGGGGCTAGGGATGGCCGACCGGTGCCGGGGCGCAGAGCAGAGGGGCGGCGCGCGGCCACGGAGTAGCCGAGGCAGGCCTTGGCGGAACCTAAAGAGGTGGCGGCGTGGAGGCCCACGGCGGCAGAGGAGGCGCGAGGCGTGGCTAGAGGAGGTGCGGCGGCGCGCCATGGAGGCAAGGCGGCGGCGGCCAGCAAAGGAGAGGGGCGGGGCGCCGGTGCTCGCGCCATGGAGGCCGGAAGGAAAAGAGGGGCACGTCCAGGGTGCTCGGGGGAGCGGTGAGCGGCGGCCTGGGACCGAGCGTGGAGGAGGGCGCGGCAAGGGAAGAGCGGCAGGGGTGAGGAGCAGAGCTCGGATCTACCGGTCCTGGGAGAAATCGGTGAGTGAGAGAAATTTGGGGGAAAGGAGAGAGTTGGCTTGCTGTTGCACGTGGAGAAGAAGGAGGACTGCAGGTGGGGGTTGGTTGCTACGTGGAGATGGGGAGCTGCCGGGTGGAGAAAAGGGCCTGCAGGCGGGACCCACGGGGCAGGCAAAGACTTTTCTGTAATTTATTTCTTTTCTGATTCAATTAAATTTAATTGCTATTTTGTTTAGGGCTAATCTTGAATAAAAGAAGTTTGAATTTTAGCTTAACATTATGGGTAAAACTTAAATATGAAATTTCAGGGGAGAATAGAGGTTCATCTTGTCGGTTCATTTACATATGGTTCGAAGGAGAAAGTTTGGAAAAACATTTACTAAAATATGCGAATCTGACCCGATTACCAGAGGATTGTATATTATTTCTCAAAGATATTTACGACCTTAGAAAATATTTTGAACAAGGTTTCAACAAAATTAATTTCTCATATTCTGTTAAAGTGGTTTTTTATGTTGCAATACTAGGGTTTTTGATCTGAGCTAGATTCAAATGACCTAGATGCATGCATGTATGAGAGAAACTCCAAACTAGGCACGGCGATCTTTACTGATCTCGTGCCTTAAGGTTTAGGGTCATTACACAGAGATGGGGAAAACCATAAAATTCCATCAGTCGGAACTTCCAATACGCAGATTGGAACTTCCGACCAGCCAGGTCCGAAGAGACTGAGAGTGCAATCTTCGAAGAAACTGGAAGTTCTGATATGGATCGAAACTTCTGGCAAAGGCATCGGAACATTCGATTGGATTTAGCAAAAGCTACAAAAGCTTGAATTGCCTTACTAAACAAGGTTGCCCTGCCTTGATCGGAACTTCCAATCTTGGAAATCGGAACTTCCGATACACTTCACAACACTAACCCGAGAGTTCAAAAGTTATGGAAACCGGAGGTTTCCACCGAGTCGGAACATCCAACCCAGACATTGGAACATCCGATTTAACTTGAGAAAACCTACTCTCGGAGAATTCTAAGAGACCAAGAACCACTTTCTCTAAGCAAGAAAGATAGATACTGAGCACTTAATTCATCACCAAATTTCAAGGTTGCGTCCCTCTTCATAGTACGGCTGTCTATACTAAAAAAGGACAAAAAAGGATAAATTATATTTAACGAATACGTCACCATCTTCTCTTCTCATTTTTAGGGGTCGCCTGCGAATTTCTCTTGCTAATAGAACTTTTACCTGTTCACATACTCGATGAACTCATTAGTTCCTTAATTGCTTGTCGTCAATCATCAAAGCTCACAAAGGGGGCCTAGATGCACTTCCAATGGGGAGCACAGAGGGTGTGATCCATGCAGGCTGACTGGCCTACCTTCCTCAAGCGGACCACTGTCCAACCTTCGTCGACATCGCCGGTAGTAGCAAGTGCGACGGCCGCAGCTGACCGCTCGACGGGACTAAATAAAGGATTCGGACGCCACGCCTTCGGAGGAGGCTCATCGCCATCAGAGTCACCGGCATCAGCCAACGTCCAGAACTGCCCCGCAAGGTGCGACACCGAGTTGCCGTTGGCCTTCGAAGCTTGATCGATGTCCGCGTCGCCATCGACCGCGTGCCACAACCACTCATGCACCTCCACACCACCTACGTCTTGCAACACCATTAGCCCGCCGACCGGTGGCCACCGGTGCAAGTGTGAGGCGCCGACCGCGGTCGCCTCCCTTCATGTTCGGTGAGAAAAGCTTACCTACCCTCGCTCTTGATCTCCATGATCGCCAGAAGATCAGCCCGACGCCGCTGGTTTCTCCCTTTCATTCCAAGTATTCCATGACAAGTTCGTTTCGAGGCTGTTTCTTTCAAGAGTGTTCCCACGTAACCATATGTTGGTGGCATATGTTCTAACATCCAACCCACACCAGCACAAGACTCCTGCTAGAGAGAAAAACTGGATCAAAAATGAAAATCACAACCTTGCTTTACATACGTGTGGAGATCGAACTCCCTCGGGAAACACGTACCACCTAGGTTCGAGAAGTTGTTCTAAGACCTCTCCCAATGCATAGGTGCTTAGATGAGGTGCTAAGTGCATGAAAGAGCTTAGCAACTAAACTCTCCAATGCATAGATGCTTAGCTTTTTGTAGTTAGCTTTCTTCATTTAATTGTTTAGCAACTAAACTCCCCAATACATAGATGCCACATAGGCATTTTGCATAGGTCCGCGCGTTTTAGCATCGGTTCTTCCTGGAGACACCAAACTATCTCTCTCCTTCTTAATTAACCCGCCACATCATCTTCTTGCCTATGTGGCATGTCTTAGCACCAGTCCAAGTTGGAACATTGTGAGGGGCCTAAGTATTGTGGAGTCTAAGAAAGAAAGAAAGAAAGAAAGAAGCGTTTATGAACAAGGAATAAATGATCGCAATTTTGAAAAGCGGCTTTCTTTTGGGCGCCGAAGAAGTGCGTCAAGGATAATTTAGGAGATGACAATGGCTGCTGATTACCGCATGCATGCATGGGTTCCCTCGAAGGGGAAGTCAGATCCAAACGTCCTGACTCGCTCGAGCTAAAGCTAGAATGTTTGCTTGGTCCAGTCCAATACATTCCCTGATGGTGATGTTGAAATAGTCAACTATTAAACGCAAGCTCGGGTCAAGGTTATGACACTCGACGCAAGCAAAAAGGCTATCAAATACCCACTGAAACAATAGCTGAAGCTAATCATTGGTCAGGGAGTTTTGCTAAAAGATGTTTAGTTAATCCCCTAAACATCAGCTCGCAGACGGTACAACCCATCAGTGCTTAGCTTGAGTTACAACTAGGGTGAGCTATGGTCGTGCATATTTTATGAGCATCATTAGAGACCTTTAAGCATGCATCAAGTTGACATTGCTAAAGCAAGTAGGGGCTATCCCTTTTTTCCGTGTGGGATTCGAGCACTAGAACGAAAAAAGGGACGTGGGATTGATGCTCGCAAAAGGCCAGCTCAATCGCTGGTGCCAAACACACGATAACCACAAGGATATAACACTGGCCACGAGAGTCGGTCGAGAGGCGAGGGTGCCAACGTGCCACCATCATCATCACCATCATGAGCAGCATACATCACAATCATAACATAACACTGGAGTATAACACTGGCCTTGCATGCATGCACCATGGATCGAGATCAAAATGGAACAAGACAAAAGTAGCATGCAGATTGCAGAAGCAGCAGCAACAACTAAAAAGCAAATCAACGAAAACCACAACACAGCATCCAGGCTCCTCCTGGGGCTTACAAAGGAAAGGAGTAGCATGCACTAGCTAAGGGCCCACCACCACCACTACTACAGAAAAGGCGGGGGGCTGAAAAGGAAAGAAGAGGGGAAGTGAAGTGAGAGCATCCATGCAATTGCTCTGCTCCCCTTCTCCTGCCCTGTTCTGCCCTGCGCCCGACTCGGCTTCCATCCGTCCATCATCTCACTCCACTACGGCACTACTACACCACCCCCCAAAGCAGAGCACTAGCTAGTACATTCATCAATCCATGCCCCGGTTGCCCTCTCATCTCGCTCTCCCATGCCCTCATCATGGCCAAAGGTAGAGTGCACAAAAAGAGTTTAGCCAGATCATGGCACTGCGAAAAGAGGCACCAGCAAAGCTGCCTTATGCTAGTGACAATGCCGATGCCGATGCCATCGGTCATAAGAAGGATGTACTGTAGCAGGGTTGTGTCAGCACTCGATCAGTGCTGCCTTTTTTTCATCGGTGTTGACTCTCCGTGAATCCGTGATGTCATGCATCAGCTGTCCGACCCGCGCACGCCGAGCTTCTTGACCTCCACCTTGAGCGATTTGAGGTACTTGACGGCCTCGTCGAGCACCGCCGGCGTGTCCATCTGGTTGCCACCGGGGATGATGCCCTTGAGCGTCCGCACCATCTTTTTCATCCGCTCCTTCTTGCGGCCGCCGCCGGTGCACTCGGACCTCGACTTGCTGCCGCCGTAGCTGGACGAGCACGAGTCCGGGGAGCTCCCGTCCCGGTACCCCGGGGTGCGCCCCGTGCTCACCACGTCGTCCTCGTCGCCGTCCTCAGAGCTCAGCAGCGCGTCGATCTCGTCCGTGTCCTCCTTCTGCCGGACCGAGCAGCTGTCGTCGTAGTCTTTATCCCTGTAAATGCTCTTGCCGGCCTCGTTGTGCGCGTTGCCGGCGCCGCCGTACAGGTGGTCGTACTCCGACGATCCGCCGAACTTGTGGGCCAGGGAGGGGTGGAACATGACTCGGCTCTTGGTGCACGTCTGGTCGAAGATGACGTAGTTCTTGGGGCACGTCTCCGACGGCTGGATCTCGAGCTCGTTCAGCGGCGCCGGGGATTCGTGCGTCTTCGGCACGGGGAGAGGGTCCTCGTACGCCGGCACCGACGGGTAGCCGTTGGAGTAGTACCCGGCCGCGGAATTGTACCCGCCGGAGTCGTAGCCATAGCCACCGTAACCGTAGCCTCCGTAGCCGTACCCCTGCGGCGGCGAGCCACCGCCGCCGTAGTACCCGTGGTTACCCTGCATCACGCCGCTTGCAACTGATGCTCGTCTCCTTGTCTTGACTTGAACTGAAACCAAGTTTTATGGCTGGTCTTGAAGTAGAATTTACGAAGACTTCGTGCTCTCTGTTTCCCCCTGTTTTTCTTCCGAAGCTGTTTGAAGAAGGGAGGATTATGTAATGGTCAACCTACGTCACAGGCTTCAGTAGCTGACAGGAGTAGTCGGCCTGTATAACGCAATCCAAATGAAAACACATCAGATAGTCAGATCATGGTAACAGAAAGTTGAAAGTAAAGCAGTAGAACACAAAAACTCGGAGTAGGTCAGTAGGCAATGCCAATGCAAACATATGTGTGAGTGTAACTTTACCATTGTCATTTCTGTACAAGCATGCAATTGTGTATATGTATGTGGGACGAGACTAAAGCGACTTTTGCAAGTAGTAGTACCAACTTTGGCCTACCATGCAGCACAAGACACAAGCGCAAGCAGGGGGGGTGGGGTAATGCTTGGAAAGAACTACACAGAACTAACGGTTTTTGTGAGGGTGCAAACAGGGGAGGGGACAAACACAAAGAGGTCCAACTTGCGATGCATAGTGTGCCTGCTACTAGCAGCACTCCAGTATTTAAAGGTTCCCAACCCAGACGAGAACGCACGTAAAAGACTGGTGCTACTACTACTAGGGCAGAAGCAGAAAGAGGAAAAGCGCCTAAGTGGGGATAGCATTTTTCGGAAAAGAAGGCATGCCGAGATTCGGAACGCGTGCAGCAAAATGCACTACGCGCGTGAACAAAATCTTGACATTGTCGTACGGTCTACTCCTGAACGCGGGCAGCGCGACGTGGCCAAACTGAAACTGATCAACACTTTGGATAATGCAGAGTATAATTATGTATGGTAACTAATGTGCTAAATGCCATATAGTAAAATAAGTTCTAGCACAAGACAGGGATGGCAGGTTGATGACAACACGAAGGAAATAAGACCTGTGCTTGATTGACATACAGGTTGTATCAGAACAAGAAGCGGAGCTAATAGGACGTGCAACTAGTGACATTTCAAACATTTTCTCCTCTCTGTTAGTCCCTAACGGCAATCGCGACGAATAAGCATATGCATTTGTCTTTGACTATACCCAACATGATCATAATCCATAGCAACAAGATACCACAGAGACGATGTAATCTAACCAGCAGGAGGAAACAAGTAAATTAAGAACAACGACAAAGGTAAGTAGGAGGAACAGATCGAGAGACAGTACATGCAATGATCGAGCACCTGGCAGACTCTGGTCGGCGCAATGCCCCGCCTCCGATTCCAGCTAATCAACAAGGCGACACTCACCTGCCAAACATGCCGCAGTTCAGCACCGGTATAGTTCTACGAAGAACTCATAGACTCAGATTTCATTAGCCATGCATGGCGAAGAAATGGACCATGTAGCAGTACTACTAGTACTCACAAGATGACGCGGAACAAGACAACCAGCCGAACGCGCAAGCCCAAACACGGCATCCTTGATCTGCCGCTCGCTCGAAGTATAGTAGTTTGTTTGTGATGAAGCCAATCTAGACAGAGAGAGGCGCGCGGCAGAGCAAGTCGAAGGAGGGCCGGGTAGAACGAACGAGACGAGAGAGGGGACGGATGTTGTGCAATGGCGAGGAGGGGCACAGGGTTTATAAAAGGGCCGATGTTTTTTCTTTCACCGGGGGGTCTTTTTGCCGGCCTCACCGTGCTGTCTTTAATTTATATTCCCTTGCACTTCTTTTGAGTAGATACAGGTGCAGATACAGAGAGGGGTAGGAGGAAGGGGAGGGAATCGATCGAAGAGGAGGAGGAGGAGGAAGGAGAGAAGAGGAGGAACTAATGAGAGATGATACCGAGCGTGGCTGCGTGGGCACTCGATTGGGGGTGGTGGGTGCGCGTGCCTCGTGCCCCCGTCTCCTGCTCGGAAAAGCCTCGGCAACCCAGCTCACCCGGCGCGCGCTCTCTGCTCCTGACGCGCCGGCTCCACCACCTTCCCACGTGTCGCCCACCCGACAGGCCCAGTTCCGCGCCGCTTCGCGTCTGCTGCCTTTGCCGCAGTACCAGACCAGACCGTCCACGCCCGAGGTGGAGGTGGGTGGCCAGCGTGCATGCGTGCCGTGCCGTGCGCCAGCGGCTCCGGCGCCACCATGCCATGCCGATGCCGAGATCAGATCATCAGATGCCACAATACAAACCGCACGCACCACTGCTGCGCCACTGCCGCACGCCCACTGACTGGCTGGCACCAATGAAACGAATAGGACAAGTGGGGAATCCGATCCTCTGACGCCACGCCCAGTAGGCCTGCCCCTGACCACCCGTCGATCCAGTCGCCCGGGCCAGCGAAAAGCACGGCTGCTTCCGAGCCGCATCATGCGATCCAGGCTTAGCCACTTAGGTTAGGTTGCATGCAACGCGCTCGGGATGTATCATGAGGTAGCTGTTCTTTCAGAAGAAAAAAATATGATCATGAGCTTGCTCGTGCCGAGTGCTCGAGCTAGGCTATTGCGCAGCAGAGGCATTGCTGTACGATGGCCTACTTTACAAGTCTTTATTTTTAGGGGGCCTACTTTACAAGTCTTGTACTGTTCAGTCGCACATTGTGATTCCCTGTAGGCAAATACTACTCCTGTAAGTTATGTTTTTCTTTAAGGTACAAACTTGGTTCGTTTGATATTCATTCGTGTGCTCCAAACCGGTGCCTAAAACCTTGACACTGCTGAGGCGAGAAGGCTCAAGACCGAGAGGCTGTGGCATCGTGGCCGTCGGATCGCCTTCATGTGCTGTGGTGCCGCGGCCGAATCGTGTCGGATTCTGGTGGACAGCCGTCGGATCCATGGCGCGCGTGACAAAACGCATAATCCACTATCCCCGGCGCCAGCCCCACAGGCTCCGCGCCCCGACCCTGTCGGAACAGAGCCGCACCTGCTACCTCTCTAGCTAGTAGCTACCCTCTACCCTATATTCCTATAGGCCGCTGCTGACCAATGGGGCCCGGGAGGAATCCCAGTCGCTGACAGGGTAATCCTGGCAAATGAGGGCTGCGGCCGCACGGCGCCTGGGGGCAGCATCATGCCGCTGCCAACGGGGGCCACACTAGAAGGTGTACTTCACATGCTGCGTACTAGCTTTGTCTACATTAGCCTTGTGCGCACTGATCATGTCCATGATTGATTACTGCTAACCCGGCTATGTACGTGAATCAATGAGTAAGACCAATCTACTACAATGGCGCTAAAGCTTGTCAGGAAAACACTCTGATGGCTTGTACATGCGAGATTAAGGCTCCATTTAGCGTCGAGGTAAATTATGGTAATTTCGGTGTTAAACCGTTTTTACAAAATTGAGTGTTTGGCTACATGTTTATTATTTAACCAATTTATGAATGGACATATTTTCGTTGTGAACATGTAAGACGAAACGTGACAGGGCAACCATTAATTAACCGGATATACCTATTTAATTTGATTTATGAAGAAGACCTATAGATCTTTTTGCGAATTCTTATCTACAGCAGCTTAAAAAGTAATCGTACCACAACACAATATAATTCATCAACCACAAACTGGGCCTAAATATCTAGTCGGAGTGTTGGAGCAATGGGTAATTTTCAGAGTACTGCTTTTGTGGTGAAGAAACTGTGGGGGTCTAGGATTTAATTAGACTTAAGAGTGATATGTCACCTAAATGCCCGAGTAACCATCCAACACAGCATACATACGCACACTATTGGACGGTCCGAGACCAAACCAACATATCATACGATTACCATACGTCGTATGCATTCACGTTGGTCAAGCTAGACAAAGATGTACATCCATTAAGAGTCCAAATAAATTTCGAAGTACCCTCATAGAGCCTTGGCGCCCATCTCGTACACCGCTAACCATAACTACTTAGAAGAGCCGAGCACCTGTGCCCACATCCTAACCTAATCGGCCGAAGCACATAGCTAGTGGGTCACTCAAGAGTCTGATACAGGAGTCCACACCCTGCCTAACCAACATTCGCATCACAACTAGCTGGTCACTCAATTAAAGTAGTTACAATAAACCCACAAGAGACCAACACCAACTCTCCACTGTCGCCCACATACACTTCAAATCATACAAGCATGGTGTATGGAGGGATGCATCAACAACTTGATAATCACAACACGTATTCTAAAGAGAGATTTACCAAAGGTAATAAATCGCTTCATTTACACATGAGCAATTTAGATAATTACAAACAAAAGACCAGTATGCCACAATGAACAACTTAATACATCAAATTCAGTGGCGATAACATAAATAAAACATAAACCCAATAGTCCATGGGACCATCATCAAAGCCCATAAAATACCCATAAGATCATAACCAACTTAGAAACAAAGTAAGCGGTAAACACGATAATCATCTACACCAATTCATCTGCCAAATTAATATGGAATGGAATTCCAATGAGTACTTTCGTACTCGCAAGACTTAGTTGCACTTGAATTATTAAAACACTCTAACATACTAATCCAAAATTTAGCATGGCATAAGACAAACTGAACATCAACATGATTTAATTTAAAAAGGAGACATAAACAGGATCATAAAAATAAGCATAGTATGAAGGTAAATCCGGGAATAACCATGTTCCACCAATGACATAATCATGTCAACACAAATCCACAATTCCAACAATGACATTATCAGGACATAGACATGCCCACCAATTCACAATTTTTCAATTTTTCTCAACAGAGGAAATCAATCATTTACAATGTACCACGTGTGCCCCGGGGCCTCCCCCGACCAAGGGTAGCTAGTCCTCGAGTGGGTGAAGAACTAACAGGCACGACATGCATGATATACTCACGAGAAGATCCTAGTAGCTGGTAGGTAGCACACCAACAGTTCATCCTAGTGACCTCCGAAAATAAATCTCAATGTAAGGCTCGGTAACTCCTTCCAACGTAAGGCTCAGGAACCCATCACTTGCCACTGTGTGACCCTAGGAATGCTACCACATATCTCTCTTACTTCTTGAGTTCAAGTTGATTAAGGCATTGATTTAATATCCAAATCTCACTCGATCAATCAACATACACCCCTATGCATGCTAGTGAACATGTCGACCAATCGATCAAAATAAGTACACATGCATATAATTAAATGATAGCATAGTAAAGCCAACTACTCTTTGTTTGCCTGATAGTCAGATGAAGTCACATATTAGTTCTGATTTTTTCATGAGGAATTCTAAATAGCTGAACACCAATAAGAAGCAAGTAACCTCCAAAAAAGAAAATCAAGTCTAAGGAACTATTTTTAGGAATGCAAACATATACGAAATGCATGCTGGGATGAATTTAAATGAATTATAAAACTAATGTAAATGAGTTATTATTCATTTAGGATTCACTACAATTGGTTTATTTTTAGTTGTGTTATAAGCTTAATATGGATGTATGCATGACTTTAGATATGCAACTAAGGAAGATGTGATGACCTTATTAGTTAAGGATGGTACTAGTGGATCATAAAAATGTCAGATTGGCATAGTAGCATCACACATGAGATGCATATGACATAGTAATGTGTAAGTCATGATCTTTTGGGTGTTAACAAGATGAACAGTTAAAAATAAAATTTAGATGTAATATTTTCGTATAGATGACATGCATGAGTTATACACTAAAAAGCATGGTTAACAGCAAGATTTTTATGGGGTTCTACTACATGTATGCAGCAACTTGCATATAAGATTCATGAATTAATTTTACCATTAGTATAGCCATTTACATTAGTTAAAGTTGCATATTTTAATTAAAAGAAAACCTGGATAGCAGGATGGTTTCAGCTATAGCTGACAAACAATTTAGCTGAATTAGGCAAACAACTACTCGAAACAAAGATATCAATGGCGCCTATATTTTCCTTTTAGGTTCAACTCATGATAACCAAAGGAAGGCCATAGAATCAAGCTCGGAAGGTTTCTGCCATATAAATAACCTACAACAAGCAACTACCGGGAGACACCCAAATCGGCTAAATCTATCGGATCGCCACTAAGGCATCACGACCATGAGTACTATGAAGTTACCCTTCATGCGTGGACATGAGCAGATTGATGACGAGTTATGGATCGGGCTTCGATTCGAGTTTCTTCTCTTCCATTTCTTCTTCCTCATCTTCTAGCCTTCTTCTCCTACGTTCTTCTTCCTCTCTTCTTCTTTATTCTCATCTCATCACAACTAGATGAACATGGCGGTGGCACGGAAGGGGAGGAGCTCCGTAGTGGTGCAGCAGCCGGCTCCGGCTCGTCGTCGACAGCAGTGGCAGAATCAACTCATTGCCAAGGTAGCTGCAGCGGCAGTGGCCATGCTCCCCTCAAGGATGTGCACGTGCACGTGCGTGCATGGCATGGAGGGCATAGGCGGCTGGCTGGCCCGAGGGTCACCGGAAGTGGCATGTCAGCCATTGCTGTGAGCAGCCACTACGGCTCGGCGGCAGGGAGGCGACAACAGTTACGGTGGCCCGTGTGATGCATGGGGACGGGCGTGCAGAAGGAGGTGGTGTGGGGTAGCGGCAAGAGAGACGTCTCGCCAGCCGCTGCTAGGGGTCCACCGGAGCTCACAAGCCAGCGATGAGTTGGCCCACAGTGCGGTAGCGACAGCAGTGAGTGAGCGACGAAGGCGTGCAAGGAGGGGAGGTGGCAGGGCGTAGACGGGCGATGGGGCAGGCAGCAACGGCCAGCTTGCCGACGACGAGGTCCGTCGGCGGTGGCGCCCACCCGTGGTGGCACTCCAAGGGGAGGCCATTGGCGGCCAGGCCTGACGAACTGGGGAGCGCGAGGCAAGGGGCTGGGCAAGGAGGAGCAGCAGGGTGGCCCTATGGCTTGCCACGCCAGCGGCTAGACCGGCGGGGGGTGGTGGTGATGTGAATGGGGCTGGGCTTAACCCGATGCCTCCTGGCCCTTTTATGTTTATTTTTGTTTTTACATGTTTAATTAATATTACCCGCATTATCTCAACCCTAGAAATTGATTAATCTTCACACGATGACTCAGGTGTCTGAATCCTCGAACAAATAGTCAATTTTGACTATTTCAATGATATGGACACAACCACGGAGTCCAATGGTCCATGGGAAGCTTGGATTTTAAATTCCATTTTTTTCACTTGAAAATTCAAATTTTAATTGGTTTTATTCTCTAGGTTCAACCCTAGGTATTTAAATCTAGAAAAATTCACAGACGCTCTTCATAATATATATTCTTAGGTTAACTGATCTGTATTTGACTGTCAAATAGGTTCAAAGTTCAAATTTGCCCTGATTGGGTTTAAACCGTAGACAGGTGAATAACGACTCCTTAAATCATGAAAGTTTATATATGATGACTCATATATCAAAAACTTTTGTGACAAAGCTCTAAAGGAAATCACCACCAGAAATAGAATTTTGAGCCCTTGACACTTAATTCAATACAAAGTCCTTATAATTCTATTTCAAGTCGTTTAACAAGTTTTGTTTGGTCTCATTATCAAGGTATTTAGAATGCATCTGTGGTTAAATGTCAAATTCATGCTTACTAAATCCGAGGCTACATGAGATCAGGAGATATATGGCTTTAGTCTTGAAAAAGTTTTAGTACGATGCATGAGTTGATACATTAAAGGGTAAAAGTTTTATCTTAGTCCATATTGTACCACCTTAAGTCATCATATGAACTTGGGCTGTTATAGAAACCACATTGAAATTGAACAAGATGCGGCCTGAGAAAATTATGTCCAACAGGTAATGCGATTTATATTTATTTTTCCACGCAATTCGTAGTTTCTACCCTATTTGACCTTTAAAAAAGGAGATATTTCTTTTTCCATGCAATTAGTAGTTTCTACCGTATTTGACCTTAAAGAAAAGGGATGCATATATGGCTAAATTGTGTTTTCAATCCAAGTTCTTATTTTATATAGGGAATGTTCTTTCTAAGTTGTCTAAGATTTTCTTAAATCTCAATCATATTTCTATATATTAGATCAACATCCAAGCATCCATCTTTTGCCACACCTCACGACATAAAAAATTACAGTGACATTTGCTAAGTGCCTCTTTGGATCGTAGAAATAGATTAAACACAGAAATTTAACAGAAATGTAAGTGCAAAACAATAAAAGGACATCTATCCTACGCGAATGAGTGTAAAAAGAAGGTTGGAGTGGATGTTGCGATTACCAGGAAATTGAGGGCATAGGAAATCAATCTATAGGAATTTAGTAGCATCATTCCTTTGACTCAAATGGTATTTATAGAAAAAATTCTTAAGGACTAGAGTCTAATAAATATTATGAAAATACTATAATCCAAAGAGGATCTAAAATTGCACAACTTCTCGAATGCAAATTAGGTCTAGTAAAGTGCAAATTTGTGTGACTGAAGTATATAAAAGATTTCGATAAATTTGAAGTAGCAAAACAGCTTATACGAACCATGTATATCTAAATGCCTCGTTAGGTAGCAATGTACACAAGGACATGTGTTCATTATTTTGCAACCACATCTATACAAGCTACATGTGGATATTCAAATTCAACCAAAGTAAGCAGAATCTTATCCGTATTCGCGAATCATATTATCTCGATTCATATATGAATCTTTGCATTGAATCAATATTCCGTTGCCAGTTGAGGAAAAGCAAAGTAACAAAAGCGTGATAGTTCGACCAGGCCCAAACTGTGTATTAACCGAAAAAGGAGCGATTCGATTCCCTCCGTTACGTGGCATGGAGGTATAATAGTGTGCTTTAATCTTTTGTAATTAACAGCAAACTCGAGTACAGAACAAATAACAAAACATGGGGAACACCTAGCCCCCACATGTCCAAGGACGGGCCAAACTTACACCGCATGCCTGTATCCGCGATTAATTTAATTTGGTTCCCCTCGTTGCATTATGCTAGTACATGCTATGCACTGGATCACAATCGACAAATTATCACACTGCAGTTGCACACGCTCTTTATCTATTATACGCTAAAAGCGCGTCACGGTCAACCGGAGAAATGAGAGGTACCAAGAAAATCTCAAGACACCAATTATTTATACGATGGACCCTTTTTTAATTAATTAATAAACCATAGTCGATTAACCTTTATACCTATAACTAACAAAAAATATAACCAATATATTTTATAACCGCACCTAAAAGATAACAACCGATAGATTTTCATAATTATATATAAACAGATCATAATTGATAGATAATTCAGGTGTACCAAAAATAAATCACAACTAATATATCTTCAACTCTACCTAAACAGATTATAGTCAATAGATCTTCATTTACTTTTCATAACTACACCTAAATAGATCATACTCAATAGACCATCATATATTATACCTAAACAGATCACAACCGATAAATCATCATAACTGAAACTAAACATATCACAACCAATATATCCTTATAACTATACATAAATAGATCACTGTCGATAAATCTTCACAATTATATCTAAACATAACACAATTGATAAATCTTCATAATTGTGTTTTAGATATATCACAACCCATAGATCTCAACAATCTATTGTATATTAAAAGTACACAATGGATTAATCAGAAAGAAGATAGACATGCTAAAAAAATCCAACTAAAAAGCTAAAAAACTTAGCCATTAATTTGGTGCACTCTCTTTCTGTTAGTATATCACAACCAATAAATCTTCATAAGTGTAATAAACAAATCATAACCGATGGATCATCATAACTTTATATAAACAGATCACGATTGATAGATCTTCATAAACATACATAAATAGATCATAGCTGACTGATCATCATAACTGTACCTAAATAGATCACAACCGATATGTCTTCATAACCATACTTAAACAGATCATAACCGACAGATCATCATAACTATACCCAAACAGATCACAACCAACATATCTTCATAATTATACCTAAAGATATCACAATTGATAGATCTTCATAGTTGTACCTAAATAAATCATAGCCAATAAATTTTTATAACTACAACTAAAAATCGTAAGGCCATTGGATCTGGTATATCTTTACTATTAATGGACTGTAATTGATAGATCGTAATTATATGTAAATATTATCTGGTCATTGGTATGACGTATCTTCATTATTAATGGTCCACGATCAATATATATTTATAATTTTACACGTCATAAAAAAGCTACCCGAACTTTTAAGTCCATGTAGTGATCTAATATGAACAACCGCGATTTGAAACTTAACCATAGGCGTCGATCTAATATCGCATACAGACAATTGACTCAACCTACCAGCTCAATACAATGACTGCCTCACCGCCGGCTTGCCACCCAAACTTTAATTCCATGTACTGATTTAATATCACATACAAACGACTAGCCACCTAACATACAAACCAATGATCGCCTCGACGATTTGAAATTTAATTCTAATATCACTTATAAACGACATAATCGACCATAATATGATGTTATTGCAAATAGTATAATAATACGTAACTACGTAAGTCTAAAAATTTAAAGATGACTAAAGATGTTTATCACGTAATTGCGCCGGACATCAACTAGTCGTACCTAAAGCTATCACAAAAGGCCATTGATATGGTGGATACTCATAATCTCTTTCGTGCACTGATTTAATACGCATAACCAACCTGTCAGCTTAGTATAAACAATCAAGCAACTAGCTCACAGTCCGAACTTTAATGTCGCGTATTAATCTAATATGACGTATAGACGACCCATCGACAGGCTCACAATCCAAACTTCAATTATATGTACTAATCTAAGATCATGTACAAACAAAACATCCGACTGTTAATCTGGTATTCCTTTAAATAGCACAATAATACATACATATGTGGATACAAAAAAATTAAAAATGATTAAACACGTTTCCGTGCAGTTACGTGGGACACCGTGCTAATTTCACTCAACGAAGAATGAATTTACTATTTGTTACTCCGCGTCAAAACGGTCAGAAGAATGATGAAATATATGCTACCTCCTTTCGAAAATAGGTGACGTTTAGAAAATCAGCGGTCAAAATTTTCTAACTTTGACTACTAATAGATCAAAAATATTTAGATTGGTGAGGTAAAAGTAGTATCATTAGATTTGTCACAAAAAATATATTTAAAATATAAATTTTTATAATTTTTTTAGATATGTACATATAGAAAATAACGGTCAAATATATATGTTAGAGACCATTTGCAAGCTATTTTGGAAGGGTGGGGAATATAATATTGGCGCAACGATTAGTGTTACGTACCACGTTACGTACACCTGCGTAATATGGAGCACGAACTAGCTAGTGTGACGACGTGGAGTCATTTGCACCGCGAGGGCGGCCCCCACGCGTCGGGGATGGGTGGATTGCGCCGCGCACTAGTAGAGCACCGCTTCTGTAGCGGTACAAGGGGAAAAACGAATGGATGGCGCCATCATTTCCGCTCGTAATGTACGCGCCGCTAACCCCACCGTAGACCACGTCGGGTGCACGCACCCCCTCGAGGCGCGCAGCTGTCGGAAGCGAAGCCCTCGCCGATGCATGAACGCCACCATCATCATCATCGCCGCTCATCATGCCGTCCTCGTGCCGAGGCAAGCCAAAGACCGAACACAGTGGCAGCCGCGACAGCAGCAGCGAGCCCTCCCCCTGATTGGTGGTCGCCGGGTTCGCCCCGCCTCATGCGGATATAGTAGTAGCAGCAGTAGCAATATTGTACTCATGGCTGTATACGGCACTACTATTGCTCACCACCGGCTACTACCACTAGCTAGGCACGCACCCGGTCTTCCATTCGATCGATTCACGCACGCACGCAGCGGCAGGTAGAGAGAGGCAGGCTCCGCTATTATGCCGCGCCACAGGCGCTGATGCGGTCGCGAGCCCACGCGGTACGCCACGCCACGCGCGGAAATACATGAACTCAACGGCAACAGCACACATGATCGCGTGTCACGGCCGTGGCGTGGGGGGAGTGACCGGTCCGATACGGCGCCTCTACTCCTCTCGTCTCGTCTGTGTAGCCCGTGTGGTAGAGTTGGGTTGGGCGCGCGCTGTGTGAGGGGCTAATCGAGTGCGGGGGCGTAGGGAGGTGAGGTGATATGATGGCGCCCGATCCGGCACGGTTCCAGTGCCGTCCGCGAGATCTTCTTTGGGCGCCACGAAATGCGCCGAATTATGATCGCGCACGCGGCCCAGCCAGCCATCCGCTAGCCCCAGCGCGCGCCAGCAGACGCGCGCGCATATGCGTACGTGCATCGATGCATGCATTGCTAGGCGCGCGGCATCGGTGTTTGCTCGATCCTCTGTAGCTTAGTTTCGTTTTAAAATTTGAAAAGCCAGCAAAAGTTTTGTACTCGGGTACACGTTGGGGTTCCCGGAGATCATAATGGGAGTTTGGAAACAATGCACGGATGCCCCATCATGGGCTCTGTTGACCGGACGGCAGGCGGCTCGTGGCCAGGCCATGCAATGGATCTTGGTCTCGGATCTTTTATACTCCTAGAATGCTTTCCGTTCTTTCGTCGCTTGCCCCTAGAGAGAAGAAACAAAAGTTTAAAGAGGGACATGATGGATCTCGGATTGTTCTCTCTTCTCGATCTACTACTGCCTGGCCTGGCCTGGCCTAGCCGCCTGGGCTGGCGTACGTCGGCCTTCGGGTCCAAGGCGGCATCATGGCGTGGCGTCGAGCGGCCGTGCTTCCCAGGGCGCGCGCGAGCCTTTGAATTGTAGTACCACCATGCTTTGAACGGCCGGGTTGAGGTTCGTGCCGAATGATTAAGCCTGTCTCATCTACGACGTGTATGTTCCAGCTTCCAAAGTCTCAGCGGGAAAAGAAGAAAAACAACGTTGAGCTGTCGTCTTAGCTAACCTCTACCTGTTACGGAGTAAGTTCAACCACGTCACACATCAATTTCCATATAAATCTAATGGTCATAAAAATTGACTTATATCTGAGACTCTTTCTAAGAAAATACTACGCAAGATACGAGCAATACAAATAAATTATTTCTCACCTTCTCTCTCCTTTGCTCTCAAGAACCGTCTCTCCTACCCTCTTTTCTCCATCCGCCAGCAGTCTCACCAGCTGGAGAGGAGGGAGGGGCTAACGCTCCTCTTAATATGTATGCTCTGGTCTTGGCGGCCAGAGTTTTTGTAGGGTGATTTGGTGATAGGATGCCACATATGAGCTTCGATCTCTAGCGTTCCTTCGTCTCCTTTTGCTTTATCAATAAATATCCCTATATTCCATTTTCTACCACAAATCTGAGCGAACTGTCTAGATCTGGCTACACTAGTGGTGCTGCATAAAAAACTTTGGGCTGACCGCCATCCCGCGCTTCAATCTCTTGCTCATCGGATCATTCTAGGACCAAGGTTATTCAAGCCGGTGCATATGATCCCATGTCATATCTAGCACTGGCGTTCTCAGCTCCTTCCGCTGGGTCCGTTGCGAGCTTAACACATTCAACAAACCTTCACCATCCCTCTCTCTCATCTCCTATGTCTCACCATCAGGGCTCCTGCCCTGTTCGTTTCTCATTCCCAGGATTCTAAGTATGTGCAGCATAGCTAGGGATGAAAATAGAATGGAACTTTCCGAACTTATAGAGAAAAAACGGAGGCACAACTTTTTTCAGAAATTTATCAAAACTTGGAGCGGGAAGAGCTTTTCTAGAGGATACAGTAACAACATTGAAATTCCTAGAGATCCATTGTACAAAATTTTCAAAATTGGCTAGCCCATTACGCTAGCCTGCCCGTCAATGATCTCAGCCATGAGTTTGTCGATAATTTACCCTGTGTCTCCACTCTCCCCACAAAAGCCGCCCATCAAACCACCACCTACCTCCCAAACTACTATCCTGATCCGCTGTCTGATCTCTCTATGCACCACTGCACCATCGTGCCGGTGTCGGCACCGGCCGTGCAGTACGCCACCCCTAATGTCAGCTGCAACCTACTCGGAGACTCCTCTGACTAGTTGCTACCTACTCGGAGGTTGGATACAACCTACTCGGTTCGTGGATACAATCTACTCGGGTGGGTGGCAAACGCTTGACACAAGAGAGATTTTGTGCAGCTCAACGTTCCGCTGATTTTCTTGTTTCATTCACCTCTTATTTAAAGAGAAACAACAACTAACCGCCATGCTAAACTTGCGGCATGATCCTGTGTGACTTGCGCCATCCCACGAGTGCGGATCAAACGTTCGGTTAGCAAGACGTGCCCCTAGACGTGGTCATGCACGTCTCGAGCTCCTACATGCATGGCCGCACAAGTCACGCCGTGCGCACTACTGCTACGGAAACAAAATGCGAGAAAACACAAAAAAAGATACATGTGCACAAAGTTTACTAACATTATTCCCCCCTAAACCTTTGTGCACTTACTTGACTTCGATCAAAGCTCCTAAAATCTGACGTGCCCGAGTGCCTTTGTGAGTATGTCAGCAAGCTGGCCATCCGTGCTGATGAACTCGACTTCATCTTCCCGTTCTCGACGCACTCGCGAATGAGTGAAATCTCGTATCAATGTGCTTGCTGCGGTCGTGGTGGACAGGATTCTTGCTAAGAGAGATCGCCGAATTGTTGTCCATTCTGAGCACAACACTTCTGGCCTCTTTGTTCTTCAGCTCATCGAGAAGTCATGCCAGCCAAACGCCCTGGCATGCCGCTGTCGTTGCGGCGATGTACTCCGCCTCACACGAGGAGAGTGCAACCACCTTCTGCTTCTGTGATTGCCAACTCACCAGGCTGCGGCCAAAAAAGTAGAGTATACCGGTGGTACTCTTGCGGGGGTCAATGCTGCCCGCCATGTCGCTGTCGCTATAGCTCGTAAGGCATGGCTCCTCTGACTTCCTCACGTACTGGCAACAAAAGCATAGCGTGCCGGCAATGTACCTGAGGATGTGCTTGACAACGGCGAGATGCTCAGTGGTTGGCGTCTCCATAAAGTGGCTTACGTAGCCTACAACATACGTGATGTTGGGCCGCGTGTGTACCAGGTACCGCAGACTTCCGACAAGATTGCGATACGCCGTGGCATCCGTCAGTGACGACGTACTTGTCTTGCTGAGCTTGAAACATGGTTCCATGGGAACGTGGCAGGGATTGCACCCCGTCATGTCACCCTTCTCAAGGATCCTCGCTGCGTACGTCGCCTGGTTCAGCGTGATGCTGTTGTCGTCTTGGCTTACCTCGATGCCAAGGTAGAAGCTGAGCAAGCCCAAGTTGCTCATCTTGAACTGCGCCTTCATGTCTTCCTTGAATGTGCTGATTTCCCGCGGATCAGCACCCGTGATCACTAGGTCATCGACGTAGACGTCTACGAGAAGGCGTGTCGAGTCATTGCCACACACGTACACCTAATGCTCCGACTTGCTCCGAAGAAAGCCGAGTGCTGAGAGACACTTGTCAAGCTTGGCATTCCAAGCGCGCGGGGCTTGTCGTAGAACATAGAGAGTCTTGTCGAGCCTGTACACCTTCTGTTCTTCACCGTCGACAACGAACCCGAGTGGTTGTGTGATGTAGACTTCCTCCTCGAGTTCTCCATTGAGGAAGGCCGACTTGACGTCTATGTGGTGCACCGGCCAGCCCTCATGCGCAACAAGGGCTACATGCAGTCGGACGGACTCGAGTCGTGCTACGGGTGTGAACACTTCCTCGAAGTCCACACCCTGCCGTTGCACGTACCCTTTTGCCACGAGTCGATGTTTGACGACGTTCCCGAGTGCATCCTTCTTCACTTTGAACACCCACTTCAGGCCAATTGGCCGATGGTCGGGTGGGAGATCGACAAGGTGCTAGGTGTGGTTGACCTCGATGGAGGTCATCTCCTCGAGCATTGCCTTGCGCTAACATCTCTCCTGTTCCGCCTCCGTGAACGTGGTTGGTTCGTCACCAGCCGAGAGCAGGAGATCTTCCGAGTCAAGGTCGAGCTCGACTGGCGCAGTCGTGTCGTAGATGCTCGACAAGGTTCTCGAGCGCTTCGTCGGCATGTCCGGCAAGGTTGTCATCGGCACACCCGACGAGGTTATCGTTGGCGTCTCCGACAAGGTTGTCGTTGGCATATCCGTCATGGTCTTGTCAGGCGTTGCTCCGGTGGCCTCAAAAGTTGATGCGCGTCGCACCGTACTCGGGGTATGCTCCGAGTTGGCACGTGGTGTCGTTGCATCACCCTCGACTTCTTTGTCTCGCACGGTGTACACTGCATATTCAACAGTGAATATGTCACCAGAGCTACTCGTACCTAGGTCACCGTGTGCTTCTCAGTCCCATTGTGCTGCCTTGTCGAACACCACATCTCAGGAGACGTGGACGCGGTCGCCGACTGGATCATATATGCGGTACGCCTTAGATCCCGACTCGTACTTGATGAAGACCATGCGTGTGCTCTTGTCGTCGAGCTTCTTCAGGTTGGGCTTCACCACCTTCATGTGTGCTACGTGCCCAAAGGTGCACAAGAAGTGCATTTGTTGTCGTTCACCGTGCCAGGCTTCATACGGCGTCATGCCCTCGACGCAATGAGTCCGGGCACGGTTGAGGATGAAGATGGCAGTAGTCACCGCCTCTCCCCAGAAGCTCCCGGGCATATTCTTTGCCTTCATCATGCTATGCGCCATGGAGACGATCGTCTGGTTCCGTAGTTCGATGACGCCATTCTGTTGCGGCGAGTAGGGCGCCGTCAGTTGTCGTTCGATGTCGTGGTCGGAGAAGTATGCTCCGAGTTCAGTAGACGTGAACTCGCCGCCACGGTCGGTACGTAGCGCACGCAGCTTGCGTCTCTTCTCCACCTAAACGCTAGCCTGGAACTGCTTGAGTGCCGTGGACGCCTTGTCCTTTCTCGAGAGAAGGACAAGCCACATGTAGCAGCTGCAGTCGTCCATGAGTAGCAGGAAGTAACATTTACTTGTAGGCGTAGTCGGCGTAATTGGCCCACAGAGGTCTCCATGCACCAGGTCGAGGATGTCCTTCGCCCGACTCCTGCCTTGCATCGGGAAGGAGCTTCGTTTCTGCTTCCCGACAAGGCAGCTCTCACACACTTGATCGACTTGATCAATGCATGGAAAACCGTGAACCATACCTCTCGTGCCACCGCCACGAGTCGTCGCAGCGCGCCGACATGCACACCGGCTGTGCAATGGTGAGGTTGAGCATGTAGAGCCAGTTGCTGGTCCGCTTGACCTTGGTGACAAGTTGTCGTTGTTGATCATGCAGGGTGAGGACGCCATTCTCGATCATCGTTTGGCACCCGTTCTCATCGAGTTGGCCTAGACTCATAATGTGACTTCGTAGTCAGGGTATGTAATACACCCTCGTAAGCACTCGGTGCTCACCATCGTGGCATGTGAAGATGATCGTGCCGCACCAACAGATCTCCATGGTGGACACGTCACCGAAGCGCACCGCCCCAGTCACACCAGTGTCCAGTCACACCAGTGTCCAGCTGGTCCGCCAGACATGTGGTTGCTGGCGCCGGTGTCCAGGTACCACGAGCCCTCCTGCCGGTCTTACTCGTAGCCAAGATGTGCTCGAACACGTACCTCATTGAGCATGATGTGCTCAGTGACGTGCTCATTGTCATCATCGATGGTGGACACGTGAGCCATCAGCAGCGTAGGCTCGTCGTCATCGACCTTGGTGAGGTTGGCACGCTCCCTGTGCTCCTTCCGAGGAGCGTGACAGTCATGGGAGAAGTGCCCTATTTTGTTGCAGTTATAGCATTTTACCTTGGTTAGGTCGTGCGATCCACTTGTTGTCATGTGCCCCTGCGACCGCGATGCGTCTCGCCGCTGGTTCTCGTTGGCTCTGCTCCCGCCCGAGCCTTGCTCGTGCTGTCGTAAGCGCACCATCCACTCCTCCGTGAGAAGTAGCCGCCCTCCTGGCGTCACCTCGTCGTTGAGGCCGTAGCACTCCACGGCTGCACGCAGGCGACCGGTGAGGTCCTCGACTGACAACGTGCGTAGGATAAGAAGCATCTCGATGGACAGGGCGATCTGCCTGTACCGTGGGGGCACAACTCGTAGGAACTTCTTCACCACCCTCTCTTCATCGAGGGGTTCCCCAAGTGTGCGGAGGTTGTTCACAAGCGCCGTGATGCGCATGTTGAACGCATCGACGGTCTCGTCGTCCTTGAAGGAGATCCCTTCGAACTCCCTGCGCAGTCATTGCACCGTGGCCTCGCGAACACGATCGACGCCCATGCGCATCACCTTGATTGTGTCCCAGGCCTCCTTTGCTATCCGTTTGACAGCAATGCTCCCGAGCATGTCGGGTGGCATGACCCGCAGAATGGCGGCCGGTGCCATCTTGTCGTGACGGAACGTCGCGTTGCCATCGATGGCTTCCTAGAGATCCTGGGCCTCCAGGTTCACCTACATCATAAGTGCCCACTCGATGTAGTTGGTAGCCGTCAGCATTGGGTAGACAACGGAGCCGCTGCTCTCGCGTACAGCGCGCTCGGTCACCACCAGCTCATGCCCACGGCGAGCTTCATGCCTCGTCCGACTCCTTCCACGCTCACGTAGCGGAGAGATCGAGTCTGCACGAAGTGGTACAGAGGCCATGATCCCAGAGCTCTCAACGTGGCTCTGATACCAAATGTCAGCTGCAACCTACTCGGAGACTCCTCCGACTAGATGCTACCTACTCGGAGGTTGGATACAACCTACTCGGGATCGTGGATACAACCTACTCGGATTCGTGGATACAACCTACTCGGGTGGGTGGCAAATGCTTGACACAAGAGAGATTTTGTGCAGCTCAACGTTCTGCTGTTTTTCTCGTTTCATTCACCTCTTATTTAAAGGGAAGCAACAACTAACCGCCATGCTAAACTTACGGTATGATCCCGTGTGACTCGCGCCATCCCACGAGTGTGGATCAAACGTTCAGTTAGCAAGACGTGCCCCTAGACGTGGTCATGCACGTCTCGAGCTCCTACATGCACGGCCGCACAAGTCGCGCCGTGCGCACTACTGCTACGAAAACAGAATGCGAGAAAACAAAAGAAAAGATACATGTGCACAAGGTTTACTAACATCCATCTTCAACCAATGGCACCTCGTCCTCCACCCACCGTGTTGCCATCTTCCATCCCAAAGCCATCTCAGCCAATCGTGGATGGTCCTTCGCCCACTAGCCATTGCGTTGCGGAATGAGCGAGAGAGTGATATGTGTAGTGGTGGAGCTTAGGTGAAAAATAAAGAGGGGCCAAAGGTAAATACAAAGCTAGAAGATGGTGAGGATAAAGGCAAGAATCCTCGGGGCCTATTTGATCCGAAGGAATTCACAGAAATTTTGGAGGGTTCTATTCTTTAGATATTTTTCCTATAAACCTTGTTTTATTTGTAGGACTGAAAATCATAGGAATTTTTCCTATGGACTACCTTGCATGCATTTTTAAAGAAAAATTTCCATCGAATCCAACTTCATGAAAGTTTCCTTCGAGTCTATGAAAACTATGACAAACTCCTAAACTTCAAGAAACTTCTTGTGTTTTTCCTGTGGTGGAACCAAACTTCTATTACTTATTCATGTGATTTAAATTCCTATATGATTCAACATGTCATGCATTTAATTCCTGCATGTTTCATATTTCTATGTTTTTTGAATCCTGTGTGTTGAGATTGTGTCGAATATGTGTACTAGGTTACATATTAGAATTGGAGTCTAACTAGCGGATAGAGTGAGTAGAGTTTGAGTCGAAAACATCTGTAAACCAGGCTCCTATATATGGGGGGCACCGCTAATTATAACCACAAGCCAATTCAAATTCGCCGGAGCCAGCGTGCAGAGGACGGTCTGATCTGCCTTGTAGGGCAGTTTGACCAATCAGCCCTCAGAAAGCGTGCTGTTGGCGGGATTGCCTGGGAATAAAGGGAAGGAGCACCCACAGTCAATTCTCGAGAATGTATGCTTCGATCGAACCTCATTAACAAACATCGTTGTCCTCATTAACGGTTTCAAGGAATCCACGATTTAGTGCCATAGTTTTGTGGCAACGGCAAGATCGACATCAACACGTCGAGATCGTGGGTGTGACGACGCAGGACGATTGGTAGTGAGACCTCTCGAGGAGCGGTCGAATCGACCGTTGGAAGACCGGTCACAGGCGGTGGCCGGCAACGTGCGGCTACGACACGACAGTTAGATCACCCAAATGGGGTGGTCAAATTGGCCACCAGTCATGTCTGGCTTGGGCTCAGATCGGAGTCCGAGCCAGTTAGGGCGTTGGCGGCGGTAGGCTCGAGCGATCAAACTTTCCTAGTGGGCTAGTCAGACCAGCCCGAGGAGAAGTGCTTGACTCAGACTTGGGCTAGAGTTTGAGTCATCCAGAGTGCCCGATGGCGGCACCGGCTGGTCAGAACGGTGGCTTCGGCAAAGTTAGCTTTCGGTGGAGGGCGAACCACCGACGGCTCACCGGGCCAAGGAGGGCCAGGGCCTCTGCTGCACGGTGACGTGCAAGATCGGGCCCAGGACATGGAGGTGTCAGATGGGCCCGACGGCTTCGATTTGATGAGGACGTGTACTGATCCAAGATGACATGTACACGGGGGAGAGAAGGCCGGATCGGAGGACATGTGTGGCTTGGGATATCCACAAGGAGTCTTATTGAAGCTGGAGGTGGAGTCAGATTCAAAATCCAGTTTGAATTGGAATCCAATTTGGATTCGAGTTCGAGTCTGAGAAAGTGGAGGGCTCTGGGATCTCTTTAAATGGAGTGGCAAGGGGGAGCTATGGAGTAAGAGCTTGAAGATTCGTAGCCCCTAGCCAAGAAAAATCGAGAGCAAAGTCTTTTGCAAGTGGCCCGCATGGTTTTCGGAGGCAGCGAAGGCAGCAGCTCTCAGGCAGTCAGACGAGCCACTATGGGTGGTCATACCGGAAGTTCATCACAGTGGACCAAGGCAAGGATGATTCAGCGATTGAGGTTGGCAACTTTGAGGAGAGCGGTCAGACAGGTCTTCGGGCGGTTAGATCGACGCATCGGATGAGAAGGCCGGCAGCGGCTCCGGGTCGGACCGACCAGAGTAGTCGGTCAAACTGGTGGAGCGGTCAGACCAGCTAGAGGAGTTGGTCAGACCGTTCTAGGTGCAAATGGCATCAAACTTCTGATTTAAGGTGAGAAATTTGATGGTACGAGGAATTTCGCACTATGGCAGGACTTGCTTGCACAGGAAAGGTGCTTGAAGGTGATTAAGAAGAAACCTGATAAGCCTGTCAAGATGCACAAAGATGACTAGGAAGATATGAAGATCAAGGCTGCCGGGACCATACAGATGTGTTTATCCGATCAAGTCATGTACCATGTAACAGATTTGGATTTGCCTGATGAAATCTGGGAGAAATTGGAAGCTCAATTTATGTCCAAGACACTGACCAACAAGTTGTATCTGAAGCAAAAATTATATGGGCTAAAGATGTAGGAGGGGTCAGAGCTTGCAGAGCACATCAATGTATATATTCAATCAGGTAATCACAAACCTAACTTGGCTAGAGGTGAAAGTTGATGATGAAGATAAGACTATTGTTCTTTGTGTTCTTTGTCACCTTACTATGGGCATATGGTTACTACTCTGACGTATGGCAAGGATATCATCACTGCGGTGGAGATTATTGCAGCTTTATGGCGTTTGATCAGTACAAGAAGAAAAATAGTGCAGTGGAGGTTCCTCATGGTGAAGGGTTGCTAGTCAGGTATGATCATAATGAGGAGGAACCAAGATAAGGATGAAACTAGAGGTTCCAAGGCTAAGTCAAAGAGTAAGAAAGGGCCACAATGCTATAATTGCAAGGAGTGGGGGACAAATAAAGAGAAACTGTCCAATGGAAAGAAACACTGATAGAGGCCCCAATGTAGTTGTGGACATTAGTGAAAATGATTTTTGTGAAGTACTCATACTTTCACATAATCAGTCTACAACAGCATGGATATTGAATTCGATAAGTCTTTTTCATATGATAGCAAATAAGGAATTCAGTGATCTTCTGCATGTGTACAGGGTATGTTGAAGCTAGGTTTCAATTGACGTAGACCTGGGTCAACACTAATAAAAACAATGATTTGAACCTGCACTCTTTCCTATTTAATCAGCTGCATCTAAAGATATAAAGAAGGAATCTTTTACATCTTGGGAGGATCTTTAGGATAGTCCTAATGCTCCACCATGTACTATATCTAAATCATGCCACCTAAATAAAAATCTGATGTGGCACCCTATTTAATGAGGAAAGAGAGAGTAACCATATCTTAATCTAGATATGGATCTTAGCACCAAATCCAAGACATTTCATGATTTTTTCTCACAAAATACATTAAATGAGAGCTCTTTTAGATACAACACTAAAATACAATCCATTAAGCAGGTTGTATCTAATGCAATAAGATACAACCTAACATACAATGTATTAGGAGTGCCTTTATACACGTACTCCTAGTCCCTAATGGAGACGTCATACAGAATTAAACGCATTGAAATAGGATGCATGCAGACTTTATTCTCATGCCTGTAACTACTGAGACTGACTCCTCGCATTTTAAAATGAATCAGGACCAAACTAACTCAGATATATTGGTATTGCCCGTATTAAGATCTTTTGACTTGAAGTTCTAAAACTAGGTATTTCCTCTACTAGAACAATCCGAACAGAGATGGATCCAATTAAAATAGTATATTGGTTTTTGATCTGTTTAGCATATGGCGCAACACCCAGTAAACTTGCGCCATCCTTGGCCTCCGATCCTTTCTTTTTCTCTTTTTGTAAATTTTGAGTATGGAAAACAACAACAATTATAGAACCAGTACCAGTTTGTAATCGAATAGTTGCAATGGCACTAGTGGCCACATCAATTTTACTTTATCTTCGATCTCTATCGACCATCATGTCAATTCGCTTATAATATAATTATCTGCTACAATGCATGTGACGTAAACTATGTATCTGTAATTCTTTCTTGTAGCATTTTGTGGTGATATCTTGTTGTAACTTATGCACATCATCTTCTATGTTTATTTGTATGTATGTTATCGTAAAGGAGGTGAATGTGTATGAAATTCTCGGAATAATTCTTGTATGTCTGAAGGTTGTCTTTTTTTCGAAGTTTGAGGTCTCATCCACTCAATTGTTTCTTGTAACACCGAGTGTGATGGAGGGACTATTCTTTTTTAATCTTCACCTTACTATTTCTTGTAACACTAGATGTTGAGGAGCAAGAATATTATAGCAATCTAGGTTATACTTTATTGATGTACTTTGCCTGACCATTTTTTATAACAGTAGACGTTAATTGGGATCAATGACTTGACCAATTCCAAAACGACTGATCTTCGCTCGTACAGGCTTAATTCTGGGGTCAGTGCCACTGCGAATAAAAGAGGCCCTCAAACTGAGTAAAGGTGGGCCAAATTGATGTGATTTTAGAACGGAGGGTAATTATCCAGATAATTATGGGGTAGTCCTAGATACTACTTCCAAGGCCCACCCTGACCCCCGGCGTAGCTTGGCCCATGGATATGTGGGTGGAAGAAGAGATGACCCATCTGTCGGGGACAACGTGGCACATGAGTTTTTAGGTGGCGCAACATCAACTAGACAGGCGGGCCCCAAGCAGCCAGATGGAGGAAAGGTGACTAAATATGGTTGGACGAGGTGCAATCTAAACCTTAAGTCTGGTTAAAAAGATTGAAGTTAACTGTGATACATAATGACAATTCGGTACAAATGCTTGGTTCATAGTGGAATTTAATTGCTCTAAAAAAATGGCAGCAGAAGAGACCAGTGAGTCATCATCAGTTGCTTCCACGTCCGGCCTGGGCAACGCTGCTGGCTTGCTCATCCGTCAGGCGCTCCTCGTCAGCGGTGGGCAACGGGAAGCGGCAGTACGGGCAGACGCGGCTAACCTTGAGCCAGCGGAAGATACATCGCTGGTGGAAGGAATGGGAGCAGGGCATCGTCCTCAGCTCGTCGCCACCCTCGAAATCATCGAGACACACCGCGCAGCCCTGTTCCCTCGTCTCACCCACAGCCGGCACGCGCAGGCCCGCCATGGCCTTGCTCGAGGCCGGGACGGTGAAGAGAAAACCAGCTTCCTCATGCCAGTGCGCGCCGTTGTATGCACGACCGGTCGCGGCGCCGTCCTGCCCCTCCGGCCTTGATCTCGCGAAGAACGCCCCCTGATGCCGGTTACGAGCTTCGAAGGTCCGCTCGTCCAACACATAATCAAAAGCTCTTATGGTCATGGGCTCCATTTGCAAACTCGAGAGAAGCTCTGGGCTGCTGATCAGGGAACGGAATGGTGACGATCAGGCGAGATGGTGATGGAAGTTCGCAGGACAGAAGGAATGAAACTTGATTTGTCGTACCAGACTATTTATCGTTGGAGTGTATCTGTGCCAGTTTGCCGATTGCCAACTTGGGCTCCGACGTCACACAAAAGCCGAACGGACACGTTACAGTCTGCGCATGTCACGCATGGCCGGGACTCGTCAAGCATTCCGATCTTTTGTAGGACTATATAAACATGCCAAAAAATATCTCCATAGCATGCACGTGAACAAAAAACTGGGTATCAGATGTGTTGTATATTTACTAGGGGTGAAAACGGTACGGATAATTTTCGATCCGATTCGGTGCCGAATCCGGTTTTTGTAGGATATGATAAGAGATTTTTGACATCCAAATACCATCCGCTCTGATTCCGAATCCGATGTATAAGATATGGTATAGGATACGGTATTACTAATATCTCGCCGAATAGGATTATCCGATTTTCTAGCCGGATAATCCGGCACTCATAAATATGATTATCCGATTTTCTAATAGAATTTTAGGTATAGACTTGTAATTTTAGTGAATGTTAACTTTGTTTATGAGATGATTGTTGTGCGTATATGTCCAGTGCAGCTGCTTGCTAGTATTTTATTTGTGAATGTTTACTACCTCCTAGTGTTTACTGATTGATCATCAAATATGTAATCTTTTAGTCACTACCTCAGAAATGATCTCTGCTACAAGACAATCGCTGACGGGCACTTCGAGGTCCGTCGCTGATTAGATGAATCGCTGACGGGCGCATATGGGCCCGTCAGCGCTGGTCATGCACTGGAGGAGACGGCCAACTTCTACTGACGGGCACAAAAAAAGCCCGTTAGTAGAAGCTGGAGCGGAGGGCAAACCTGGCTTCTTCACTGACACATACCATCACTGACGGGCACGTTTAACCCGCCCGTCAGCGCTGGTTTGCTTTTCACTGACGGTTGCTGTGTTGCCCGTCAATAGAAGCAGAAACGGAGGGCCACCCACTACTGCAGAAACAGCTATAGGCGCCACTTTACCAGTGACGAGCACCAAAAATACTCGTCAGTGGTAACCGGAAAATTTACCAGTGACGGGCACAAAAAGCCGCGTGTCACTGGTAAAGGTTTACCAGTGACGGGCTGGATTTCCTACTCGTCACTGGTAACTTAGCAGTTACCTGTGGCGGGCGCAAAAGCGAGCTCGTCACTGGTATGTGATATACCAGTGACGGTGCTGCTGTAGCGCCCGTCACCGGTATCTCTCGCTTACCAGTGACGGGCCTTTTATTGTGCTCGTCATTGGTAATAACTTACTAGTGACGTGCATTATTTTGTGCTTGTCACTAATATTTTAGCCCAAAAGCTCACTACATCATTAAATATCGATAACTTTAGCCATTCCGACCACGGCCTCCGATTCCCCTCACACGCCACCGCCTTCCTCACGCCCTCTCTCTCTCTCCCTCATCTGCTCCCAGATTTCCCCAATATCGCTACCTCCTCTCCTTCTTTGATCCCGCCGCCGGCTCCCTTCGGCTTTGCCGCCGCTCTCCTCAACTCGGCGCCGCCGCTGCCCCCTAGTGCCACTGCCTCCTCTGCCTCCAGGCGCGCCGCCGGCTCGGGCGGATGCCCCATCGCGCACTCCTCTCCGCCACCCGCTCGGGTCTTCCTGAGCAAACCGTCGCCTCCGCCCCAGCCTAGCCCGCTCGACTTCACCGCCGCCTTGCCGATGCACCTCTACCTCCGGCCGCTCTCGCCTCGGCCGCTCCTCCATCGATCCGGCCGCCACCGATGGACGGCGGTGGGTTGGCCGCACCGCAACCGCGGTGGTGCGCCGCGGATCAGGTAAGCCTGCCCTCCCCTTTCTCCTTTCCAAAAATCCCTAATTTCTAGGGTTCTTGCTCTAAGTCATTTCGGTTGGAACATTTATTCCCTTGCAATCTGATTCACCAATGCTTTAGGATCCTAGTTCATGTATGGCTCGGTTGATTGGCACAAGTGATTGTTATTTAACCCTAGTTTATTTTCTAACCAAAATATTCCTTTGTAGCTCCTTTTCTTTGTGCAGGTTGAAGATCCAGAGCTGATGATGAGAAAGGCCAGGAGAAAATTTTGATATGCATGAAATACCGTGTATTTTTTTAAATCCTGAAAACGTTACCAGTGACGAGCTGAATTTAGAGCCCGTCACTGGTATGTAAAATACCAGTGACGGGCGAGCCGCCCGTCACTGGTATCCCATTACCAGTGACGAGTTACCAGTGACGGGCCGGCCTGCTCGTCACTAATGGGATTTTTGGGCCCGTCACTGGTAGCCCATTCTGCAGTAGTGACCCTGGCTGCTCCACTGACACATACCTTCACTGACGGGCACGTTTAAGATGCCCGTCAGTGATGGTTTGCTTTCCACTGACGGGTCACGTGGTGCCCGTCAGTGAAAGTGTGCTCCAGGAATGCCTCCGGGGCATGCTTATCACTGACGGGTGGCTTACGTATTGCCCGTCAGTGATACGTCTGCGACTATAAATTATGCTTGGCGGCGCCTGCAGCTGGCTGTTGAGCTCGCGCGCTTCAAACAGCCAGCTGCAAGCTCCGGCCAGTTGCTGTCTCCTTCCTCCCCTTTTTTTCCCAATTTTTCCCTTAGCCTCCTCCCTCTTCTCCCCCTTTGGCCTCCTCCCCCTCTTCTCTCCCTCCTCCTCTAGATCTAGATCTAGATCAATCTTGTCCCTCCTCCTTAATTTGCACCCCTTTTTCCCTCTCTCTCCCCCTCCCCTCCTCCCTCCCTCACTCCTCAATCTATATCTAGATTTCTTTTAACCCCTCTACTCCTCTCCACCCATTTTCCCATCGATCTCTTAATTTCCTCCCCTCCTCTCCCCTCCCCTCCTCTCTCTCGAGTCCGCTCCTTGACAGCCCTAGCTAGCGAGCTCTCTTTGGTACGATGTAGTACATGAAAGAAAAGAATAAATTTTGTGTTCGTTTTGTTAATTTGGACTATAATCAATCAGTTTGTTGTTGTAGGGATCGATGGATCGAAGTTGGATGTACGGCGAAAGGGCAACATGGAGTTTCGTCGATACTCTGAATGGGTTTCTAGATGTGGCCGAGGAAGATAGGGAGAAAAAGGGTGCGAACAAGATGTGTTGTCCGTGTTTTGTATGCAAGAACACGATAATGTTCAGGGAGAGAGGCATGTTGCAGCTACACTTGTTGACTAAATATTTCATGGAAGGTTATACACGTTGGACAAGTCACGGTGAGGAGGAGACAGAAATGTTAGCTACTCGTGAATGTTTAGAAGAAGATGCCATACATGGAGACGCAGAAGAAGATGAAGACCATATTTCGGAATGTAGGGATGACTTGATGGGGGAGGCGGGAAACAATTTGGCTGAAATGTTGAGGGACAGTCACATGGCGGACCAGGTGGTCGAAGACCCCGAGGATGAAAGAGAGGTCACAAAGTTTGCGAAACTGATGGAAGACTCGACAAAACCACTGTATCCCACCTGTGATCCTGAGCACACGTGTCTGTCAGTCACGCTAGAACTTCTAAGGATCAAGGCAGCCCACAACTGTCCGGACGCAAGCTTCGATGAGACGCTGGCTTACCTTGCGACAGTTTTTCCAAAGAAGAACGTGTTGCCTATGAGCACCGAGGAAGCCAAGAAGGTGGTCTGCTCACTTGGATTGGATGTAGAGAGACTCCACGCTTGTCGAAACGACTGCATTATTTATCACATGGAGTATAGAGAGCTGCACAAATGTCCGGTGTGCAACACATCTCGATATAAGCGGGGCAGAAACCAAGACGATGACGAGGAAGAAGTGACGAGTGGTGCCCCTGCAAAGGTTGTATGGTACCTTCCAGTCCTCCCCCGTCTGAAGCGTTTATTCGGTAACAAGAAGGAGGCAAAGCTGATGCGTTGGCACGAAGAGGGAAGAAGAAAGGACGGAGTGTTGAGACACCCAGCCGATGCTTGTCAGTGGAGGGCAATCGACGTCGAATATCCAGATTTCGGTAGTGATCCGAGGAATATCAGGTTCGGTATGAGTACGGACGGAATAAATCCATTCGGCAACATGAGCAGCAGACACAGCACATGGCCCGTTGTTATTTGGATCTATAACCTCCCTCCATGGTTATGCATGAAGCGGAAGTACATGCACCTGTCTATTCTCATCCAAGGGCCAAAACAACCTGGAATGGATCTTAACGTGTATCAACAGTTACTGAAGGACGAACTAGCTACGCTGTGGGAAGAAGGGGCTCAGGTCTGGGACGCGGACAGAGAAGAGTTCTTCACTCTAAAAGGCCTGTTGTTCACAACGGTGCAAGATTATCCCGCGTACGGGAACAACGCGTGTCAGTGCACCAAAGGATACGAAGCATGTGTTAAGTGCATGGAAGAAACGACGAGTGTTTTCTTAGAGGGCTCTAGAAAAATTGTGTTCATGGGACACCGAAGGTGGCTGACCATGAATGACCCATGGAGAGAGGACACGGAAAGGTTCGATGGAACAAAAGAAATCCGTCCAAAGCCTCGCGAGAAGACTGGACAAGAAATCTATGATCTCTTGAATGAAATGAATGAAGTTGAGCCAGGAAAAGGAAAGAAACAACCGCCAGAAAAGGGCATCTGGATAAGGAAATCCGTTTTCTAGGAATTACCTTACTGGCCTCACCTAGACACACGTCACAGCATTGATGTAATGTATGTCGAGAAAAATGTCTGCGACAGCTTGCTTGGTCTCTTGCTCAATATTCCGGACAAGACAAAAGATGGGCCGAAGGCACGAGCAGACATGTAACACATGAATATAAGACTTGAACTGTGGGCAACCAGAGAAACGACCAAGACGGGGAAGAATTGTATCAGAGTCAAGACCAGCTGTCCTGCTGCTTGCTACACTCTGAGTAGAGAAGAGCTCCATAGCCTCTGCAAATGCCTCTATGGTGTCAAGGTTTCTTCGGGTTACTCCGCAAACATCCGAAAACTTGTTGACATGAAGACTCATCGACTGATTGGAATGAAGTCTCATGACTGCCATGTGATGATCACACAGATACTGCCTGTCGCAATTAGAGGTATCATGGAGCCAGGTGTCCGCAAGACGATCACGGATCTTTGTAACTTCTTCAACACTATCTGTCAGAAGTCAATCACGGTGCAACGTTGCCTGAAACTGAAGGCCGAGATCACTGTCATACTATGCGAACTTGAGATGTATTTCCCTCCAGTATTCTTCGATGTCATGGTACATCTCATGATCCATATCGTCCCGGAGATACTGGACCTTGGTCCCGTGTTTTTGCACAACATGTACCCGTTTGAAAGGTACAATGGGGTTATCAAGCGCTACATTCGTAACAGAGCGCATCCGAAAGGTAGCATCATCCAAGGCTATATTACCGAAGAGGGCGTCGAGTTCTGCACGGATTACATGCGTGATCAAAAACCTATAGGTGTTCCAGTTTCGCGTCACACAGGCAGGCTCGACGGTAAAGATGCGATCGGGCATAAAAATTTACATGTGTATCGATCGGAAAGATCAGATGACTACAACAGAGCAGATTTCGTGGTGCTGCAATACTTGGCTATGGTACGGCCTTATATTCAGATCCACATGAAATAGTTGCGCGAAGCGAATCCAAAAAAGGGCACAGTTGTGCTCACGAAAGAACATAATGCAAAGTTCTCTAGGTGGCGAAAGGACTACTGGTACGAAAGGGAGCCGACAAATGGAGAAGAAGAAACCATCCAAATATTGTCACAAGAATCCGATAGTAAAGTCGTGACGTGGCAATCGTATGATATCAACGGATACACATTCTATACCGAGGCTCAAGACCGGCGTAGTACGTACCAGAACTGCGGTGTAACGCAGGAGTCTAGAACTGGTCATCAGGGCAAGAAGTGTAGGTACTACGGCGTGATCGAAGAGATCTGGAAACTTGACTACACTGTGACCAAGATCCCCATGTTTCATGTCAGATGGGCGAAAGACGTCAGAATCGAAGATATGAACACCAGTACCATGGTTATACCTCCACCGATCCCTATGGAGTCACGACAAGTCAAATCAATCAGTCCCAAAGATGAGCCATGGGTGTTAGCCAAACAACTCGCCCAAGTCTTATACATAACCGACCCAAAGAATAAGAAGCGTATTGTCATGAGGAAAGGGAAAAGGAGTATTGTCGGAGTCAATGGTGTAGTTGACGAAGAGGACTACGACCAATTCGACGATCTGGACACGGAGGAAGAAGATGTGGATGATCGAACGAGCAAAATGTGCAAAGGTACTCAGGACGCGTGTCCCTACATAAGACGCAGTCACGCCGAAGGACTGACGTATACCAGCAAGAAGATCAAAGCTACTACTGAGAAGCGTGTCGAAGACGACGAAACCTAGCTTCTCTTGTTTTGCACCGTAGAAGATTAGTAAATGCCATAGGTCTTATAATGTTTTGCTGTTTACCCTCATTTTGTGTATGTTCAGAGTTTTCAGTTTGTAATGGTACATGCACGTACGACTGTTATCTCTTGCCTGATGATCTTCATTTGTTAAACAAGAATTGATCAGAGAATTTGAGGGTTTTAGAAAGTTTGTTACTTTCTGTGAAGTTTTAATCTCTGTTTTAAGAAATGAGCTAGGAAATACTACATTCGTTTAAAAATAGATAATGTTTTAGAAAGATAAAATAAATATGCAAAAGACATATTCACCATACACAAACTACATAATGGTAACCTAAAATAATTTTCACTGACGGGCAACGAGACGTGCCCGTCACTGCTGAAGGCATCCACTGACGGGTCTAACTAAACCACCCGTCAGTGGAAGTATGCAGAGGATGAGTAGAGGTATACTTCCACTGACGGGCATATTTGACCGCCCGTCAGTGAAAGTACTTGAGCCTAGATCTGCACACTACTGCTGACGCGCGTCTTAGCTTTACCCGTCAGTGGAGGTTTAAGGCTATATATAGCGGACTTAGCAAAAATTATCCCATTCTCGCGCGTTCAGTTTCGAACCAGCTGCGAGAGCTACCCTAGTCCCGCCGCCAGGCTGCCGCGCCGCTGCCTGAGCCCCCGCGGCGCCGTCTCGACTCCCCGCGCCGCCGCCCCGGCTCCCCGCGCCACCGCCCCGAACCCCCGCGCCGCCCCGACTCCCGAGCCCGCCGTTCGTCCCACCGACGCCGCGTCCCACCACCCGACGACGCCGCCTTCCAGAGTCCGTCCAGCACCGCCTCCTCCAACGTCCAGCCGAGCAAGCCCCCTCCAGCAGCGATCGGGTGCAAAAACTTCTCCTCCTTTTCTTTTCCCTCTGTTTCGGTGTGGGAAGGGGATATGAGGTTGTTTCTTAGTCAATTCATCACCTGTTTTTTGTGTATGTGGTGGCCAAATATGGATGGGGAGTGGTGGAAATCACCATTGGGCCTGACAATAGACTAGGATGCTTTACTCATTGCTTTGAGTGGATTCACCACTATTTGCATGTCAATGCTAATATTCAAATTGCAGGGCTTGTGGCTGTTTGCTAGGCTATGTGAAATACACGAAATAAAGCATGTTTTATGAATAAATTGATCAACTCTCTGGTTGATCTGATTTGCTATGCCGGTGCCTTTATAAAATACTGGGCAGGTTTGCAAGGGCCTCTAATAAGGAGATGCTGGAGGAAGGTGCATGGAGACTATAAGAAGAAGAGCTTCGACATTATAAGAAGAGCACATCAGAAGATGGATGAACACTAGTATATACAAAAGTGTGTACAACAGGAGCTTTTGTTTGGAATGTGCAGCTTTTAAAGAAAAAACTAAGTTGAATTGAATTGCCTCCTGTGGAATTTGTTCTCTATATATATTCAGCTAAGATGGCGAAAAGGATTGGAGCTTGATGATGGGGAAATTTGGAATGTGGGAACAATCTAAGCTCGTATTGATGGCTAATTGGGTTGTGAATAATAAACTAGTTGAGAGAGACAGGTTAAGACGAGATTGAGGAGGAATGGTTGGGTTTGTGGGATGTATAGACTGAAGCTTGAGTTATTCAGTTGAGGATCAGACATAAGTTTCTAGATCAAGAGATTTGTCCTACTGAATTCCTTTTATGTCACAGCTACTTACTGCTATTCGATTATTATGATATTTAGTTGGGATTCTTGGAGATTTTTTGTGTCCTAATTGTTGCTTGGTTCTTATGTTAAAAAAATGATATTGTGATACCTCTACTATTCTATACCGTTGTCAGGTTGGTCTTTTTTTGCATTTACAAGCCTCTCTTTCACCTCCCCTACACCAATCACCTTGGTGTCATCTGAATTTGAGTTACTTCACCATATCCATAGATGCACACCAACGTGTGCTTGTTAAGCAAGATTTGTCACCTTAATGTGAGCCACATGAAAAAATTGCAAGGGTTCTCGCTCACCCTCTCTTGGATGTCCTCTACGCGCACCATGGCTCGTGTTCATGATGCTCCTTGCGTGTTGCAACGATTGTTTGTAAATAACTCCATTGGATAATCATTAGAGCTTTTGTGCCGTTGGGAAAAAAGGGAGACTCATCAAGTATTCATGATAAATTCATTTAGTTCAGTTCAATTCTGTAATGGCTTGGTCTAAGAAGAATTTAGAGGAAGTTAGTTCCTGATAAGAACAGATTCTACACATACACATTGGGTATATTTTTCTATGTGTATGTAGTTTACCCAATGTCTCCTACAAAACTCCTGTGATGAGAAATAGATTTGAGGGTCACTTATGCTATCAATTTCAGCTACTAATATTCATGTATAATTGTGTATGCAGCTACGATCATTTTTCAAGTTTCTTAATATATCGGAAAATGGACTCGTCGCCAACCAGAGAAGTAGCCCGCGTAGATGATGACAGCGCGGCGTCCCTAGACGTGGCGGCCCCTATTGACGCCCCGCTCCTAACCGATCAAACAGCCCCTGAGTCGGCCAGTGAACCTGCCGTCGAGGCGGGGAATGTACCTTCGGCACCTGCACCTCCCATGGCATGAGATGAAGAGAGTGCGTCTGGCTCGTCAGACGCTTCTCGATCAAGCGAGTCAGGATCAGAGGAACAGGAGGCGCCGGAGCCGTCGTCAGCAGCAGAGAAGCCGAAGAGACGGTACAACCCTAGAGGAGGGAACCAGCTGACGAACGAGACATTCGTCATCACTCGAGTCGGCGTGACAGATGTTCCTGCAAGTCCCGAGAAGGCTGCGAAGTCGTTCAGCAACACATGCGGGTGCATTGTCTGCGAGCATGTCAGGATCACATGCCAGGACTTTAAGAAAATGATGGACGGCCAGAAAAAGGTCCTCTTCAACAAGCTCTGGGATAGTATACTGTCCCAGAGGCTATGCTGCGCTAAGGACATGGCGATATGAAGCAAGGGAACTGCTAGACGCTGATTTCGATACTGTAATCAAACAAAAATGGCCAAAGGTAGAACTTGAACACTGGGAGGAGTTCGTTGCTGACAAGAAGAGTGATGAATTCAAGGAGAAGAGTCGCCGGGCGAAGGAGCTGCGCGCGAAGAACAAATTCCCCCACCACCTTGGCAGCCGAGGTGTTCCTAGGAAGAGACCGATCTAGGAGAAAGAGGACGCCGCGCTGATAGCGGCTGGGAAACCGGTTCCCTTCGCTGATATCGAGCAGGAACGCGCCCAGATCTGGATGAGGGCGCACACAGTTTTGGACCCAGCCACTGGGTCTCCTATCATCACGGACCCTGAGCTTCAGGCGGTCTCCGAAAGATTGGTAAAATCTAAATCCGATGTCTTCTTCAAATATACTGTTGTACTTCCAGTTCGCTAACGGTCTGTACGTTGTGCCGTTTATGTTGCAGAGGCAGTTGTCCCAGCAGCCTACCAGCTCCCAGGAATCCGTCCAGAGCCAGAGGTGGGAAGACCATCTCTCGAAGGCTCTAGGGACGAGGGAGAAGACAGGGCGTGTCCGAGGGATCGGGAGCGGGGCTATCTGGGACGTAGTGTTTCCTCAGGACCGCGAGGCTGCCCGCCAGAGGAGGAGAGGAAGGCAAACATCTCTAATACAAGAGATGATAAGGGCAGCCCAGGAGGCTAGCAAGTTGGCGGCCCAAGAATTTTTAGCGTCTAGAGGCTACGATGCGTCTCGGCCACCTGTCCATCCTCATGGACATTAGGGCTCCTATCCTGCTGGATGGAGCAGCTGCGCCTCAGCCTCCGACAATGCCCCCGAGTTGCCAAGTCCCGTCGAAGACATCACTGTAAGTTTCGTCGCCACCATGAATCACTTATATGAGGGCTCTAATTAATAGAATTGTGCAGATAACAATGCTCTAATTCGATGCATTGTTTATTATGCAGGGCCCCACGAAATGCCACCTCAAAATCCTTTTGCCTAGCATGAAGAAGACGGTTGTACACGGCCTAGTCTTCCCAACGGTGGAGGGCGCGACATGCCACAACGTTGCAATACCTTCCCACATGGCGAGGGTGTAGGTGGACCGCATCGTCGCTGAGTTCAGTGACGTCGCAGTCCCTGTCGCCCCTGAAGAGGATGTCACGAAGCTAGGAGACTGCAAGGGGTACTACATCCTGTGGCCGAAGAGCCAGATAACTATCCCCGGGGTGTCCTCTCCTAGTACGTCAACTATCCCCTCTCCATCAGCCGGAGCCGGCCCGTCTCCGCTCGGCCTGTGCAGTACGCCAGTTTCGTTCGATGATCGGGACGACGATCTTGCCGGGCAGTAGCACACGACGATCCTTCCATCCCAGGAGGAGGAGCAACCCAAGACGGACTCACCGCCCCGTGAAAAGTGCTCCAAGCATTGCCATGACCCGAGCGCAGCGGAAAAGAAGGTCTTATCTCCAAGCACGCTCAATGCCGCAGTGGGCGAAGCATTGACGGGAGGCAAGAGGGCCTCCTCTCTAGAGCCGGAGAGGAAAAGAAAAAGACCACACAGGCGGGGCAGCACCGCTGCGAAGGAGGCAAGCAAGGATAAGAATAAAAAGGCCTTATCCTTCCAGACATCTGCCGAAACTGTCAAGAAGCCTCGACGATTAGTGTACGAGGCAGGTGAGCCCTTGCTCCCAGATGATGAGGTGCAGAGGTTGCTCGCGCAGATGAAACTGCTTTATGACACGATCATGATGAGGTCACGCAACCGGGATGATTATGAGCTACACTTTAAGGTCGAGGTGCCAAAGGATTTCGGTTTCTTCCTGGACAGACACCATGACACCTTCGACATCAATTTTGAAGATATCTTTAATTTGTTCAACCTCTTCCGGCTCGACACTGTGCTCGTCAGGCTGTGGGTGCTTCACCAAGCCCAAGAGTGTAGGCGTTTGCCCAACTGTGCTTTTGGAATAATCGATCCGGTCGTCATGAACGACTACTATGTACGAGAAGCGAAGCCGGTCCTAATAAATTTCCTCACTGAGTCATTGATGTACCATAAGGACAAGGACTACGTACTCATGCCCTACAACCCCCCGTAAGTTACTTACTACCGTCCCTAGTTTGCTTTTCTTAAGCATGTATCCCCGTCTGTTTATATTCATTCGTTACCTTTCACGCAGCGACCACTGGATCCTCATTGTCATCCACAAGCCTTCCAGAATGATATACTATTTTGATTCCTAAAGAAGTGCCAAGCGGGACTACTCTGAAATTAAGGGAGTTCTGGAAGCCGCGTTTGGAATACAACCTGTGAGGGGGAGGAGCAGAAAGCAAGAGCAAGAAGCTGATCCACAAATTCAACTTCCCTTGCAGGCAACAGCCGGAAAATAGCGTTACATGTGGGTACTACGTCTGCGCTCATATAGACACGTTCGTCATATCCCGCAACCCGCAATGGAACTAGGATCAATTCAATAACTTCATACACGACCTAGCCGACGATAAGTACGACTGGGGGAATGACTTTGCCCGCATCTAGAAGACCTTCGCGTACGTTATCGACAACAAAGTCATCCGGCCAAGCGGCGATTTCTACGCGGGAGTCCAATTACCCGCTTACCGCCGCACTGGAAGTACTAGCCAAGCGTCATAGACGTAGATTAGTAGGGCTAGTGAGAATAAACATTGTTAAATTCATTTGTTTTTCGGCTGAAATCGTTGTAAACTTGCTTGAATGTACTTAATATGTCTGATATTAATTGCTATATATATATATATATATATATATATATATATATGCTTAATATTTGTGATGCTAATTGCTATATTCAGATATGAATACTAATTGCTTCATATTGCTATATTCAGATATGAATACTAATTGGTATATTCAGATATTCAGATACTAATTGCTTCATATTAAAAAAAACTGTTATAACACTTTCTCTGACGGGCTCTCCAAAAACGCCCGTCAGGGAAGACTAACACCACTGACGGGCGGGGAATTATCACCCCTCAGTGAAAGTGGGAGCACAAGGCCGCTGCATGGCTTTCCACTGACGGGCTCTGGTGCACCCGTCAGTGAAAGTGTGTGGCTATTGACGAGCGGAATGCCCGTCAGTAGAAGTTTTACTTCCACTGACGGGAGGTTGCTGACGGGCCCGGTACCCGTCAGCGGTGTCCATTTTGCGCCCGTCAGTAGTGCTCTTTCCTGAGGTAGTGAGTCTTACAACTTGTTAATTGTTATATATCGTTAATCAGTGTGTGCTTTGTAGTTTATGTATCACTAGTACAGAAATCCATATCCAAGGCGGTTGAAATAGCACATCCGAGGCGGTTATAGCAGTCGCCTCCACGGAGTGGTTGCGGATATGGGGGCATGCATTGGAGGCGGTTATGCATCCGCCTCGGATTAGACTTATCTGAGGCGGTTGAAACGCGGCAACCGCCACGGATAAGGAGTAATCAGAGGTGGTTACATTTTATTAACCGCCTCGGATAAGGAGTTATCCGAGGCAGTCAGAATAACTTAACCGCCTCGGATAACTCCTTATCCGAGGCAGTGAAGTTAGCTTAACCGCCTCCATTAGGAGATATCCGAGGCGGTTGTTAAGTTGCAACCACCTCGGATATGTTTTTAAACAGGCATTATTTTGCCTGATTTACTAGCCTCCCTGAAAAAGCAAACAGTTCTTATGAATTTTCTATAGCACAGCACATATAAACAGATTTATATAGCACACTATTCAATCATTCATTCTCGCATCAATCACAAGACATAAACTTCAAACATTCACATACATACACATATAAGTAATATTACAAAACTTGTTCATTTGTGACATATACTCAATTCACAGTAATGATATTGATCAAATTGAAAAAAGTAAACATCTCTTAAGTTCTTCACATGAATAGAACCACTTGCCGCAGCCTCTGTACACGATATCTGTTGATAAAAAAATCTCATTTGTTAAATAGTGACATTCATAAGAAGATAGAATTATTTGACACCCGTATATACGTTAGCACCGAGAGAAAAAGTAAATGACATTTACAAACTCCAAGTGTACTTATCATTGGAGACCACAAGTTCAAAAGATAACTACAAAGTTTGAAGCTTCCGAACTAGAAACCTAACTAATGACCTAACTAGAAACCTAAGTAATGATCTAACTAATCACAATCCTAAGTTCCTAGCTTGCCGCCGAGATACTGAAGCGTCCTTGGGCACTAATGACCTTGTTGTTTAGGAAGCTAGCGATGTGCGATCGGATCTGGGACATGTCCATGTCTTCTAACTGTTTGATTGCCATGATTTTCGCCTCTTCCTGTAAACATGAAGCTTACGCTCAGGGCGAATAGCATGATTAAACACTAGACATTAGTAGTGGCGATGGTTTCGTACCGCTAGATCACCGTACTTTGGTTGCTGCAAAGGGCTAGCATGTGGAAACACACGTAATACCCACAGACGTCGGACCCTTCGGGTTGTTGCCAGCACTACAAAAGGGATATCGATTAGGTATAGAGGGCAGAAGTATGATGGCATTAGTTCGAGGAGTCAAGGACATTACAAAATACCTTAAACTTGGAGTCATGGCGTAACTCGACGGCCACTCCCTCCTTGTGTCTCCCTCCTTGTTGGACGTACGTGCCGAACGCTCTATGTGATTGAAAACAATTAGTATCGAACTGTCTTTTCCTTTGGGATGAAAAAAGAATAGGCATGGACGAAGTCGAAAGTTTTGGTACTCACTCGTCGAGTAGACGCATGATGTCCACGTACGCTTGCTTGCGATGGTCAGCGCTACGCCTCATGGAATCAAGGTAATATACCTTATTCCACTTCGGCACGATCACGAGGAGGATTCAATGGCCCCTGGTTATACGATGCGAAGTTATTACGTGTTTAGCCATCGAATGATGAGAATTTGCAAAGGATGTGGCTTACCCGATGTTATAGGCAACCTGGATGGAATCTCGTGCGGAGTACTGATGGAGTAAATGCACGACGTAATGCCACACCAGGTTCTTATTTGCCGCGATGCTTTGGGCCGAGAGCAAATGTGGGTCGCCGAACCCCACAGAGTTGCTCATCTTCCTTTTATCGGTCAGATCAATCATGTATCTGAGTATAGGAGAAGAATGAGTTAAATTGCAGGCACTTAGCGGTAATAAAACAAAACGGTGTTGTGTTGTAAGGACTTACAGCGTGAAGCATCGCATGAGCCCGGCGTCCAGCTCATGGTAGTGGAACATGTCGAAGATGTCAGAGAAGTCCACGGGAAACATGTTTCCTTGACGGTGCTTGAAATCGTCCTCCTTGAAGCAAACTACGACGCCGACTTCTGTATCTGGGAACAGCCTGTTCGACATCTCGAGGTAATGATCATGAAGCGTCCGGCAGTCGATGCCCAGGCTCACGTTAGCGTCCACCATAGGTTGTCCCGACACGAGTTGGCAAGCTAGCTCTGCCATAGGATATTCAACATCATCCGCCCATTTCGAACCTGACTTCTTGCCTCTGACTACTTTCAGCTTGGATGTGGCCCCTTGACTCCTTGTTCGAACACGACTTGGCCGTGAGCTCTCCACTTGTGGTACTGCCGGGAGTTCAGGGGCTGTCGGCATTGGCTGAGGAAAGGTGAGCTGCTTCGAAACCTCCGGTGGAGATGGATCAACCACCGGTGAAAACCTCATCATCCCTTCATCCGGCGAACATAAAGGATAGGACGGTGCGGTCGGTGCTGATTTGAGGACTATGTCCTTCTTCGGCCACTGGACAAATGACCCGACCGCCTCGCTTAGCAATTGCATCTCATCAGCTTCTCGCGCGTTCGGTAAGGGACAGTTAGCGAAGGTCGGGTTGATTGACTCGACTTGCACTCGCGCGAAGCCTGCCGTTAACGGGACACCGTGCATCACCGTTCCAGGAGGAGATGGCCACACCTGACCATACGCGGCATCCATTGAGAAGTTCGTCGTAGCAAACTGTATCTGCATCTTACACCGCGCCGGACCCCCAATTTGGTCGATGGGAGAAACATCGTCCGCACCCGAGGCGCAGCTACTCCGGCGGGCACCCGGGCTTGCGGCTTGCACCCTGTCTTGTAGGTACTGTGCTGAAAGCCTCTCCTCCATGGCTCTCATCCTTTCTTCAAATTGTGCCTCAAGGGACGATTGTATCTCCACTTTCATCTGCTCGGCTCTAGCTTTCTTCCTCTGCCGACATGCCTCCTGCATATCGCCGGTGAAGGTTTTGCCCCATGTTGCTAGATTTCCGAAACCCCTGGTGCGTCCAAAGGGCTCCCTGGTGCCGATGGTCTCGGAGAGTATGTCTTTCTCCCGACTTGGCACAAACGAGCCTTGAGAAGCCTGCTCATTCGGCCCCACCATTCTCTGATAGACCTCCTCGTCTTCTGGGTTTCGCCAGACGTGTTGACCACGAGGATCCACCTTCGACCTCGCCTTGCACCAGTCCCGGATGCGGCTGTCGCTGAAATCCGAGAACACCGGCTGCTGTCCGTGCTTCTCCGCTTCCTTGTCCTCCTTCACCCATTTCTTCTTAGCACCGACGTACCCTGAAGTGCCGAGATAGTGCGGGTGCTTGTTCCTCCTAGCTAGCTCCTGCCCCTTCTGGCTATCGGCCTGGAACTCTTCAGAAGACTTCAAAGCGCAGAATTCCGCCCAATCTTCTTCGGATACATCCGGGTATGACTGGCAAGGCGACTTATCTTGCTTGAGATAGTCCCTCACCAGTCTGTGCTTGAAATTTCTCCAGCACTTCCCAGCCGTCAGTATAGTTGCTCGGTAGAAATCGGCTTCGACCTCTTCCGGGTACATGAAGGAGCCCTTGGCTTCATCGAACAGGGACCTCCGCTCCTCTCGTGTCAGCTCGCCCCAATCGGCGAGGGTGATCCTAACCCTAGAACGGGCGACCACCCTGCATAACACCCGCCACTTCTTCCGGGTTTCTTCCGGCTCAGGAACTCCGGTCACCGGATCCAAGCTCTGAACTACCCATCTGCCCTTCGGCCTCCCCGATGGCTTCCTTGCTTTGCGAGAGCCCTTTCCTGACGATGTCGAAGGTCTTGGCGACCCTGACGGCGATATCATAGGGGAGGGCGGTGGAGAGTTCATCTCGCTTGTATTGAGGAGTAACTAAACAAGTTCTACTATCAAGTTAGTAGAGCGTATGCGAAGTAATTAAAATCTTGATCTAACAGGATTTATAGAATAACATGGCACCATAAGAATAACCCTAACTCGAGTTCTAAACATGATAACAGAAGTCTAGCTACAGTTAATTAGTTAATTAATTAATCTTCTAATATTCTAACATATGTTCAAATATTCATATGAATAACGAAAACTTCAAGATCTCCAGTCAAGTATTCGTTCCCTAGTCATCAGATACTCCTCAATTAATCAATCATCCATCTTAAGTCAGGCTGGATCCCAAATGGATGGTATGTTAAATTATGAGGTTACAAGTGTCTGAATTAAATAGGCTACAGAGCTGTTAAGGTATTTTTGAGGAATCTTGTTAAAGGTATCGAGATTAGGCTAAAATATTCTTGGGCTATCACTCAAGCTAAAGCCTACACAAAGAATCAGACATGATTTTGTAACTAGGAGCATCAATGTGAAAGCCATGCTTTAACAAACTCATTTGTGCGAGGCTAAGAGCCACCTGAACTCAACAGATTTGCTCAGAGTGCAGGTATTGGAACGCCCCTTTCAAAGGATTAATATTAGAAGAAATGAATCTTCTTTTAACCTTTTAGAGCAAAAATTGTTACTAGGATTGAACTACTACTACCCATAAGAACCAATCAGTTCGGTCCTCACAGTTATACATCAAAAAGATGTGAACATGGTGAACTCCTTGTGTTGGAATTGTAAGGTGAATAAATATTTCGGGGCTGTTAAATCAAGTAAATTCGCAGAAAAATTAATCAAAGTGAGATGTACTCGTAGATTAGTAAAAGCTGGGTCAAGATTCGATGCCAAGCCGGCTAGAAGAAATGACATAGATAGGTAGCAGAGTTGGAGGTGAGGAGAGACCCGGTGGAAGGAGGCTGGTTACTCACTCACCTTGCGGTTGGAGGAGGAGGCCGGTACTCGAGGAGGTGCCGGTGGTCGGGGATGACGCGGTCGGCTGTGGTTGGGGGTCGGGGATGAGGAGGCGGCCGGCTGTGGTCGGTGGTCGGGGAGTAGGAGGCCGGTGTTGAGGAAGAAGGCCACCACCGGGGAGGAGTGTGAGGGGCGCCGGTGCTCGGGGAGGCCGGTGATGGGGAAGGAGGCGGCGCTGGTCGGACGAGGCCGGCTGTGGTCGGTGGTCAGCGGAGGCAGCTCTGGTCGGCGGCGGTGGCGCTGGTCGGGGAGGCAGGAGCAATTTTGAGTTAATGCGCGCGGGTGAAGGCAATTTGATGCGCGATATCGGAGGTGGTTGCGTGGATCTGACCGCCTCGGATATGTGCATATCGGAGGCGGTTTCACGGATCTGTCCGCCTCGGATATGTCATATCGGAGGCGGTTTTTTAGTCGCAACCGCCTCGGATATGTACATATCGGAGGCGGTTTCTTTAATATAACCGCCTCAGATGCTGAGTAGCCCGGATGTCTGGTCCGGAACCTCCGAACCGAGACTCCGGGTGCACTGGGACCAGTACTCTAGTAGTGAATTCCGGGCATCCCGGATGTCTGGTCCGGAACCTCCAGACCAAGAGTCCGGGTACACTGGGACCAGTACTCCAGTAGTGAATTCCGGGCATCCCTAGCTAACATACAGTCTCTGCCGCTGCTAACTCCAGATCATCTAGTTCGAACATGTCCATCACCTTCTGTGAAATCTTGTTGAAGAAGAAGCACAGGTTGGTGATACATTCTCGGACGTTAGGTGGTAGAATATTCCTGATTGCAATTGGGAGCATCTGTGTCATCATAACATGGCAGTCATGAGACTTCATGCCGATTAGTTTCAAGTCCTGCATCGAGACGAGCCTCTTGATGTTGGCAGAGTAGCCCGACGGAACCTTCACACCATGCAAGAATTTGCAAAACTCGGTTCTCTCGGCCTTCGATAAAGTGTAACAGGCAGGGGAGATGTATGTCTTCCTGTTAGACAGAAGTACGGGTGCCAGCTCGGGCCTGATTCCCATATCAACCATGTCAAGTCGGGCCTTAACGCCATCCTTCGTCTTGTCCTTCATGTTTAGCAGTAGACCCAGCACGCTGTCACAGACATTCTTCTCTATGTGCATCACATCGATGCAATGCCGGACGTCTAGATCCTTCCAGTATGGTAGGTCCCAGAACACCGATCGCTTCTTCCAGTATGCGGACTCATCTGCAGCCTTTTTTTTCTGACCCTTTCCAAGCACGACATTGACATCACTAACCTTCTCGAATATCTCTGCACCGCTTAATGGTATTGGTTTCACATCGTTCTCTGTTCTCCCGTTGAACTGTGACTTCCACCTCCGGTAACGGTGCCTTATAGGCAGGAACCGCCGGTGACCCATGTACACCACTTTCCCGTAATTCCTGATGTTGACGAGATGGCTCTCGGTCAGCAGGTGTAGGCACCCCGGGTCGGAGACCAAGGTGCTGGGGGAGACTCGGGGAACGAAGCCAAGCGTCCGCGGGACTTTTTCCAACTACCGCAAAAGTATCGAAGAATGTGTGTTAGAAGCTTGTATTCCTCTTTTTTCATACGGGGTGCCAACTTGCCCTTATATAGGCAAAACCGGCTTACAAGTGTAAATACATCGCTACCCCTCTAAAGGTTACAATCTTTCCCTAGCTCGTGTCACCGTACATTTGGCCGAACTCGTGCTTTCCACCTCGCCGCTACCTACTACATGCGCCGGTATATCCGTAGATTCCCTTCACCGGTACGGCTCGCCTCCGTCCTTGTCGTCCTTTACCCCCGGCGGCGTCGTCCGTACCCGGTGGTCTCGCCTCGCCTTCCTCCTCGCTCCGGCCGAGCCGCCCTCTTACCTCGTCCACGGGGGCCGAGTTGCTTCTCGCCTCGGCGGTTAAGTCGTCCGACCGAGATGGCCCCCCGTTGGCTCAGACTCACCTAAGACCTCTGCATAACACCTTACGTCAATCGTGACACGAATAGAGAATAGGGGGTACCTCGTCCTGGTGCCTCGCCCGGACTTCCCCGACAGTAGCCCCTTGCGGGGGCGAGCGGCGGGGAATTCGACGTCGTTCGCGCCCGCATCCTTTAGTGGGAGTCGGGGAGCCTGGGACGAGGTGCCCCCTCCAACTCTCTCGATCCCCAATTTCCTTGCTCACCAGCTTCCGTAAAGGACGCCTTATGTCACGGGCCGTTACGCCCCAACCCGCTTATCCCGCTCCGCGTCCGTTACTTCGCCTCGTTGTTCGGGCCACCCCGGGTCTATAAATACCCCTCCGTCCCTTTCAGCCTGACAGTATCTGCCTTCTCTGCTTGCAACTCGCCGCTCACCGCGCCCTCGTCTTGAAAGCTTCTCGCCCGGTTCCCTCCTTCAGCACGATTCGCCGCTCGCATTGGGTCGCGATCAAGCGCCTGCAGGACGATTTGGCATTCGAGGCGGAGGAGACGATCATGTCGACCAGCAAGGCCGCCGCGGTCACGAAGCAGAAGGGGAAGAAAGGAGCCGAGGTCACCTACACCCGGTGGCTTGGTACGACTCAGGCGTCGGACACCACGCTATCTCGCCTCAGCGCGGCGGGGTGCTTCCCCCTGGGGTTGGACGAGCATGGGCCGGCCCTCCCCGAGGAAGGGTGTACGAGGGCTAAAGCGCCGGAGGGCCACATCGTTGTATTCGCCGACCAATTCAGGGCCGGGCTCACTTTCCCTGCCGCGCCCATCGTCCAGCTCGTCTTGGACCACTTCGGCCTCGAGATCTCGGACCTCAACCCGACCGCCATCTCCCGTTTGGCCATCTTCGAGTTCGTAATGAAGTCGATGCGGATGGACAGCACGGCGGCCGCCTTCGCTATGTTCCACGAACCGGTGATGACTACCTCGGCCGTCCACAACGGGGCCCACTCTCTCTTCGGGACGATCGGCTTCCGGGGGTGCCGAGGTTCCGACACCTCGTACCCGGCCATGGCGTTAAAGAACAAGTGGATGAACTGGAAGAGCGAGTGGTTCTTCTACCGGGTCGGCGACCTCGGCTTTACTGGTGACAAAGTCGCTCCCGGGTACACTACTCGCACGCCGCTCGCCTCCACGGCGGACTTGGCGAGGCGCGACGCCCTGAAGGTGATGAGCCATCAGCTTTCGTCGCGCGACTTAGTCGAGGAATACCTCCTCCTGAGGATTCGGCCGCTCGCCACCGGCTGGAGGATGAAATGCAAAGCCACCCCCGACGGACAACCTCACGGGCCCTGCCCCTTTTATGGGTACGAGCCGACGAAGGGGTACGACCTCGCCCGGGCGGAGCGAGACGCGAATCTCCTCCTGGGACGCTACTTGCCGTCCGAGGCGGGGATTGTCTCGAAGATGATCGCCGTTCGCCGGAACCGGGCCTGCGAGTTGTTTGGCTGGGACGTTCCTGCTCGCCCGGACATCGCCCCGGCCGGTGACACCAAGACGGGGGAGAAGAGGAAGCGGCCTGCTCCGGCCCCGAAGGCGAAGGCGGCCTCGAAGAAGACAAAGCCGTTGAGCATCGCCGCCGAGCTTGCGGACTGGGATGACGACGACGCCGACAGCGACCACCACGAGTCGCCTGCTCGTGGTGGGGCGAACACCGATGGGTCCGAGGACGACGAGGAGTCCGAGGAAGGGTCGCGCGGCGGCAGCGACGAGGAGCCCCCGATGAAGAAGCAGGACGACGTGGCGACTAAGCCCGGACCTGGCGCAGGCAAGGGGCCGATGGGCGGCCTCTTTACGGCGGTGCACTCGACGGCCGTGACGGCGGCGAAGTTCTCCTGGGAGTCGTCCTCCTCATCTTCGTCTGATGTTGAGATTGACGAAGTCGTTGGGGCCGTCGAGGGCGACGTCGCCGAGGGGTCCCTTCAAGATCCCCCGGTTTCTCAGGTGCGGTCGCCTGCCGAGGAGCCTCGCTCGGGCGAAGCTCCGCCCGGGTGTACGACGACGGAACACGCGCCACTGGCGGAGACTTCGAAGGAGCGCTCACCCGGCGGCGCGAGTGGCGAGGCCGACCCGTCGAAGGCGTCGATACCCGAGAAGGCTTCCGCCCCAGACGTCGTGACGGTGCTGTCCTCGACGTCCCAGCGGGGGAAGACGAAGAGCGGGGGTTCCCTTGATTCGGCTCAGCCGTCACGCCCCCGCGTGGAGCTGTCCGGTCGGCTCGGGCCAGAGTTCTTCGCCACCTCGCCGCTGGAGCTGGACCTCATAAGTCGCCCTGAGGCGAGGCTGTCCGAGGAGGACGTCGCGGCGAGTTTTGTCGGGATGTCAGCATCCCAAGTCGGAGCGGCGGCACGAGCCGCGGCGCTGAAGGTAATCTCGCCAGCCCCTTGTTTCTTTCGGTGGATGAATACCTAACTTCTCCTTTTTCAGTGTCTGTTCGTCGCCGAGAAGCTGGCGCTTCTGGAGGCGCACGCGGGCGACACCGACAGCCCGTTGGCCGAGGAGCGGGCTCGCACCGCCGACGCGCTGCACGCCCTTAGCTCTGCGGAGGACAGGTCGGCCGCGCTCGCCGTGCGTCTGGACGAGACTACCTCCGAGGTGGGACTCCTGAAGACTAAGCTGAAGGAGATGGAGAGGCGCGCTGTTCGCGCGGAGGGCGATCTTGCCGCAGAGCGCGAAGGGGCCGAGGCGTTGAAGAAGCGCGCCTCTGAGGCGGAGGAGTCGCTCGCGTCCGAGCGTGGGAAGGCCGAGGCGGCGGCGAAGCTGCTCGCTTCGGAGGAGAAGAAGTCCGCCTCAGCCGAGCGGGAGGTCAAGCAACTCCACGACGACCTCGCCTTGGTGCACGAGAGGCTCGGTTTCCACGCCGACCAACATTCTCGGGCGCGCCGACTCGTCACAGGGTTGTGTCACGCGGCGCACGTGACGAGCGAGGTGGTCGGCCTCGACGTTGCCCCCTTCAGCTGCGACGACGCGGATGCTTATACCACGGAGGGCTTAAAATGGGCGACTCGAGTCTGCCACGACTCTCATTTGGCGGCCCTGCAGTTCGCCCAAGACAACGCCCGGGCCGCCGCGGAGCTCCTCCTCGGCTGCTCCCTCCTGGCGTCTCGCCCCGGGTCTTCAGTCTTCTCGGCCCCAGGGTATGTCGCCCCTGAAGACGGCCGACGTGGTCGGGGTCCGCCATAAGTTCAAGGGCAAGGCGGACGCTTTCATGTCTTCGGTCTGGTCTTCTCGCAAGAAAGGGCAGAAGTATGTGGAGGCGATCCAGAAGTCCCGGAAGCGGCCGAGCGTGGGGGCGAGCTCGAAGGGCACCGAAGGCACTTCGGGTGGCAAGTCGCCCGCATCGTCCTCGCCGCCAAAGGTTTAAAGTTTGCCTTCAGGGCTGGTTTGGTTTTTCCTTTTTTGTCGCTGCGTCGACGTGCCTGCCGCCTGTGGCCTTTTTGTGAACTCGCTGCGTGGCGTAGAAATCTTTTTGGCTAAGTCATGAGTTGGCCTCGTTTATTTATATCGATGTTCATTTTTACCGTGCTTGCTTGCAGACTACGTCGTCGCGACATAAGTCGCCTGCTGGGCGACGAGGTTCTCGCCCTTTCATGGCTATGTCGCATAAGCATTGCTCGGCCGCCCTGCTGGCTACTCGGAAGGACGACGACGGACCCGGGAGGTCCGCGGGGGATGTCGCCCTGGGGGTCGTTGCGGCCCGAAGGAGCGGGCTTCTTGCCGTGGTTAGCGAGGAGGTCGAGGGTGACGATTCGGCTGAAGACGAAGGGGACGGGGACCTGATCCTTTTGGCCCTCGCCGCCGAAGTGCCTAACGATGCCGAGTAGGGTTGTTGTATCGTTTAGTTCGCCCCATATTTTTGGGACGTCGACTTAGTGATTTTCCTTGTGTTGTTGCGCCGGACGCGACTTTGTAATCCATCCTGGATCGGCGGGGGCCTTCTCCCATCGGAAATAAAGGGGCGACCGTGAAGTAGTCGCGGTCGCCTCCTCTTGTAACTGCAGATCTATTCACTTATTCACTTATTTTTGTATGCTGGACGAGGTGTGTGTTGGACGCGTTGCGCGGTAGTGTAGGATCGTCGAGCATCTCATCGTTGAACGTCATGTCGCCGGTTAAGCTGACACGGTCGACCCCGCGTGCCATACGCTGCTTGTGACATTGTAGACCGGAGGGCCCTTCCCCCACCAGAAATAGGGGCGACCGTGAAGTAGACGCGGTCGCCCTGTTTTGTAATCGCATAGGCGGATATGCATTGCTTTGCGTTTATTTAATGGGCGAGGTGCTCCTTGTTCAGACGATGCGAGGTCATGTAGGGCTCGCGTACGATGGTGGTGAAGCCAAGGGGGTTGACCTCAATGGCGCGGTCTGGGGGGGAGCGCGTTGCTGCTAGGTCCGGCCGAGGCTCTGGGCCGTGTCACCACTGAGGCCGAGGCGCGGAGCCGGGCCGTGTCGTTAAGTTAGGGCGCGGCGCGGGGCCGTGTCGCCACTGAGGCCGAGGCGCGGAGCCGGGCCGTCTTGTCGAGTCAGGGCGCGGCGCGGGGCCGTGTCGCCACTGAGGCCGAGGCGCGGAGCCGGGCCGTGTCGTTAAGTTAGGGCGTGGCGCGGGGCCGTGTCGCCTCTGAGGCCGAGGCGCGGAGCCGGGCCGTCTCGTCGAGTTAGGGTGCGGCGCGGGGCCGTGTCGCCACTGAGGCCGAGGCGCGGAGCCGGGCCGTGTCGTTAAGTTAGGGCGCGGCGCGGGGCCGTGTCGCCACTGAGGCCGAGGCGCGGAGCCGGGCCGTCTCGTCGAGTTAGGGCGTGGCGCGGGGCTGTGTCGCCACTGAGGCCGAGGCGCGGAGCCGGGCTGTGTCGTTCAGTTAGGGCGCGGCACGGGGCCGTGTCGCCACTGAGGCCGAGGCGCGGAGCCGGGCCGTCTTGTCGAGTTAGGGCGCGGCGCGGGGCCGTGTCGCCATTGAGGCCGAGGTGCGGAGCCGGGCTGTGTCGTTCAGTTAGGGCGCGGCGCGGGGCCGTGTCGCCACTGAGGCCGAGGCGCGGAGCCGGGCCGTCTTGTCGAGTTAGGGCGCGGCGCGGGGCCGTGTCGCCACTGAGGCCGAGGTGCGGAGCCGGGCTGGAACATAGCGAGCTATCATAACCAAAATATGCGGTTTCTTACAAGGACGATGTCCTTTTTAGCTGACGCAGCAGCAGTTTCTTGCGGCGAGATCAGACGTAGTATTTCCTGAGATTGTCGCTGTTCCAGCTGTGCTTGAGGTCGACTCCATCCATGTCCTTCAGGCGGAACGACGATGGCCGAGACGAAGAGACGACTTCGTACGGGCCTTCCCACTTGGAGGCGAGCTTGCCGTCGGCTTCGGGATTGAGCTTCCTCTTGAGCACCAGGTCGCCCACCTTTATCGGTCTTGGCTTTACCGTCTTGTTGTAATGTCTCGCCGTGGCGGCTTGGTACTGGTCGATGTGGAGAGCGGCGTTTTGTCGGACCTCGTCGAGCCCCTCGAGGGACGTGAGATGGTTATCGTCGTCCGGTGACTCGCGCGTGCGAAGGGACTCCAACTCGACCTCTGCCGGGGTGACGGCTTCTTCGCCGAATAGCAGTTTGAACGGGGTGTGGCCCGTCGCCCGGCTGAGCGAGGTGCGAGACGACCATAAGACGTTGGGGAGTTCGTCCGCCCACTTTCCAGTGGGAAGCTCGAACATGCGCCGCCGTAGGCCGGAGAGGATGATGTCGTTCGCCCTTTCCACCGCGCCGTTAGCTTTAGGGTTGGCGACCGAGGCGAAGCAGAGCTTGATGCCAAGGCCGGAGCAGAATGTTCGGAAATTTGCTGCGTCGAACTGCGTCCCATTGTCCACGGTAAGCTCGCGCGGGAGGCCGAACTGACAGATGAGATTTTTCCAGACGAACTTCTGCACGGCGGCCGAAGTGATTTTCGCCAGTGGTTCGGCCTCTATCCACTTGGAGAAGTAGTCCAGGGCGACGACGACGAACTTGGCGCCTCGGCTCTCCGTTTTGAAGGGGCCGACGAGGTCCACTCCCTAGCGGGCGAGGGGCCACGAGGGCGAGATGGGCTGCATCACCGACGCCGGTTTGTTAGTGCCTCGGCCCATCCATTGGCAAGCGGGGCAGCGCCGTACCAACGTCTGGGCGTCAGTCAGCGCCGTAGGCCAATAGAAGCCGGCGCGGTAGGCCTTGGCGATTAAGGACCGCGGGGCGAGGTGTGAACCGCAGAGCCCCTGGTGGATCTCCTTGAGCAGGCTCCGCCCTTCTTCGAGTGCGAGGCACCTCAGAAACGGGGCGCACACTCCCCGTTTGTAGAGCGAGCCCCTGTGGATGATGAAGCTCCGTGCGCGTGCAGCGAGGCGCCGAGCTTTGGCCGGGTCTTTGGGTTCCGTCTCCGAGAGGAGGTACTCCTCGATCGGCGCCCTCCAATCTTCGGGCGAGGCGGCGTCTGTGGAGATGACGTTGACCTCGGACACGGCTTCGACCGAGGGGGCCCTCAAGGTCTCGCTGAACGCGCCAGGAGGCGGGGTGGTGCCGCCGCTCGCCGCCCGGGCCAGAAGATCGGCCTCGACATTGTCCCCGCGCGGGATACTCTGGATTGTGATCCCGCTGAAGTGTTTCTCGACGGCCCTTACTGCCGCCAGATACTTCGCCATTTCCGGATCTTTTGCCTGGTAGTCTTTCCCGACTTGGCCGGCGACTAACTGCGAGTCGCTCCGGACGAGGAGGCGACGCGCCCCAGCCGCGTGCGCCTTGCGGAGGCCAAGCAGAAGAGCCTCGTATTCGGCGACGTTGTTTGTTGTTCTGAAGTTCAGGCGGGCCGAGTATAGCAGCTTCGCTCCTCCCGGCGACACCAGGACCGCGCCGGCCCCCGCTCCTTCCGCACACCAGGAACCGTCGACGTACAACGTCCAGACAGAGTCGCCTGCGATGGGTTCGAAGTCCGGGCGGGGCACCCATTCGACGATGAAGTCGGCGAGGACCTGCGACTTGATAGCGGTTCGAGGCAGAAACTCGATGGTGAACGGGGCGAGCTCGGCAGCCCACTTGCTGACTCGGCCAGTGGCTTCTCTGTTGCGGAACATCTCGCCAAGTGGGAACGATGTCGGGACCCGGACGGAATGGGCCATGAAGTAGTGGCGAAGCTTTCGGGAGGCCATGATTAGCGCGTATGCCAGCTTCTCGAGCTCGGTGTAACGCAACTTCGCCCCTTGCAGCGACTCGGAGACGTAGTAGACCGGGTTTTGGGTCCGCGCTTGCTCCCTGACCAGGACGGCGCTAACGGCGGAGGCCGTTGCGGCGAGGTACAGCAGGAGCACATCGCCCGGGGACGGGCTCTGGAGGAGCGGAGGCGAGGCGAGGTACTGCTTGAGGTTCTCGAAGGCGAGCTGACACTCCTCCGTCCATTCGAACTTCCCGGAGCCCCGTAAGGCTTTGAAGAACGGGAGCCCCTTTTCGGCGGAGCGAGATACGAACCTTCCCAAGGAGGCGAGGCGACCCGTCAGCTTCTGAACTTGCTTCGTTGTGGTGGGGGGACTCATGCTGAGGATTGCTTGTATCTTCGTTGGGTTGGCCTCTATCCCCCGCTTGGAGACGAGGAATCCCAGCAACTTCCCCGCGCGCACGCCGAAGACACATTTCTCAGGGTTTAGACGCATATCGGACTTGCGCAAGCTGTTGAAGGTTTCCTGCACGTCGGCCGCGTGTGACTGGGCGAGGCTGCTTTTTATGACGACGTCGTCCACATATGCCTCGACGTTGCGGCCGACTTGATCGCGCAGGGTTTTGCCGATCAGCCGGGCGAACGTCGCGCCTGCGTTCTTAAGGCCGAACTGCATTCGCACGTAGCAGAACGTCCCGCACGGGGTGATGAAACTCGTTTTCTCCTCGTTCTCCTCGGCCATCCACACCTGATGGTACCCGGAGTATGCGTCGAGGAAACTCATGAGCTCGCAGCCGGACGTGGCGTCCACGAGTTGGTCGATGCGGGGGAGGGGGAAGTCGTCCTTTGGGCACGCCTTGTTGAGGTCGGTGTAGTCGACGCACATGCGCCACTGTCCGTTTGCCTTTTTGACGAGTACCGGATTCGCCAGCCACTCCGGGTGCAGTACTTCGCGAATGACCCCGGCCTTGAGCAGTTTTGCGACCTGTTCGCGGGCGGCGAGCTGTCGGTCGGCCGACATCTTCCTCAGCCGCTGCTTGACTGGGCGAGCCCCCGGCCGGACCTGCAGCTTGTGCTCGATTATGCTCCGGGGGACCCCAGGCAGATCTTCGGGCTCCCTAGGCGAATATGTCCGCGTTCTCCCGCAGGACGAGGAGGAGGGCTTGCTCCGTCTCGGCCGGGAGATCTGCCCCGATCAGGACGGTCTTGTGAGGCTCGTCTTCAGATAACGGAACAGACCGAGTTTCCTCGTCCGGTCTGGGCTTGGGGACCCACCACCCCGTGGTGGACGACATGAATTGGTCGGGGGCGAGGTCGATGCCGAGGACCTCGCCTGAGGCGGGCGAGGCGTGGCGTGGTGTCTCGGCCACCGGGACGACGTCGTGAACGTATCTGATGGTCGCAGATTGCTCGATGCGGCGGGAGAGGGCTTGGTCGCCGTGGACTGTCACGACTCCGGCAGACGCGGGGATCTTCATGCACAAGTATGCGTGGTGGGGAACTGCCCCGAACTTGTTGAGCGCCAGCCGCCCGAGGATGACATTGTATTGGTAAGGCATGTCGACGACGTCGAAGAGGATGGTCTCGGCGCGGGAAAGGCCGTTGCTGCGGAACTCTACCGGGAGTTCGATTCGTCCAAGGGCCCTGATCGGCTCGCCACCAAAGCCGAGGAGGGGGATTCCGGGAGGCTGCAGGCATGCTCGCGGGATACCCATTTCGTCCAATGCGGAGGCGAATAGGATGTCCGCTGAGCTGCCGCCATCCACGAATACGCGCCGGACCTCGACCTCGGAGATGATGGCCGAGATGACAAGGGCGTCGTGGTGCGGAAGGACCACGCCCACAGCGTCCTCCGGGCCGAACGTGATGGGAGTGTTCGTCCAGGGGGGAGCTCGGTCGGCGGATACGCGCCGATGTGCTGGACCCGCCGAACGTATTCCTTGCGCTGGCGCTTCGATGAGAAGGTGCAAGCACCCCCGCCGGTGATCGTGTGGACGACGCGACGAGGTCCATGGCCGCCGGGTGGAGAGCCTCGCCGAGGGGGTGGTGGTGGGAGCTCGAGTGGGGCGTCGCCCCGTGGTTCTTGATTGCGCCGCTCGCCCTCCGCCCGGGGAGGGGGGGCATCGGCCCGCGCGCGGGCGACGACCTCGCATTCCTCTGTGGAGTGTGAGCAGAGCTTATGGAGCTCGCAGTACTTTCGCCGGGGTCTTGGGCGAGGTGCCCCTCGCGGGCGAGGTGCTGGGTCTCCTCGGCCTGGCCCTGGTCGGGTATAGGGCTCCCTTCCGTGGTGGCGCGGAGGCGCGCGAGGTGGGGAGCGGGCGGTCTGACGCCTTTGACTCTCTTGCGGTCGCCCTTCATCTGATACGTGATGTATCTCGTGGCGCCTCGGCCGGCGCCGCTCGGCCTCAGTCTTCTCGTTCCCCAGGTACGCCTGCGTCGCCCTGGCTTCTTCCCTTCGCAGAATCTGCCCTTCCTCGACTCGGGCGTACACCTCCATAATATCGTACAGCTGCTCGACGCGAGAAGGGCGCTTCCTTTCGAGCTTGTCGGCCAAGGCCTCGTTGTTGATGCCTCGCCTCGCTGCCTCGCAGATCGTCTGCTCCGCGACCCCCTTCACCTGGCATTGGACCTCGAAGAAGCGACGTTGGAACGCGCGGATGGTCTCGCCGGGTCACTGCCGGAGGTTGCTGAGGTCCGTCGAGGTCATCTCCTTGTTCCGGCACCCCTGGAAGTGCCCGTGCAGCTTGTCCCGGAGCTGCTCCCACGAGTAGATCGTGCGAGGCTCCAGGCCGAGGTACCATGCCTGGGCGATGCCGGTGAGGGCGAGCAGCAGGCTCTTCGCCATGATGGCCTCGCCACCGCCCGAGGCCATCACGGCGGCCTCGTACACCCTTGTGTATAGGACCGGATCCGTCGTCCCTGCGTACTTCGGGAGGTCGGTGGGACGAAATTTTGGCGGGAACGGGACCGCCATGAGCCCTGGGCTCAGCGGGCTCGCCAGGCTCGTGAGGTCGACGACCTCACCGCGCCCCGCCCGATCTTGCTCCTCGTGCGCCCTGCCTGGGCGCTGGGCACTCGCGCCCGGGCCCGCACTGCCGCCGTGTGTTCCGTCCGGGGCGACTTGCTGGTTTAGCAGCACGGTCGCCCTGAGGCGAGCTGCCTCGCGGTCCGCCTCGCCCATAAGCGCGGCCGCTCGGGCCCGAGCGGCGTCCAGGTCCTTGAGGAGAGACTCGGCCGCGGAGGAGGGGCGAGAACTTCTGCCCGGGCGGCGGCGCGGTGGGCGGCCAGCTGATGACGCAAGTCTTCCGCGGCGGAGGCCTCCGGAGGTGGCGGGGGGGTCGCTAGAGCGCGCGTGGCTTCGAGTTGGGCTCGATAGAGGTCGGCCATCTGCTGGGACTGCGAGTTCGCCCTTTGGGCTTCCAGCTCCGCCGCCTGGAGGCGCGCCTGCAACGCCACCGAGTTCCTTGCCGCCTCGTCGGCCTGCCGGCGCAAGTCGTCCACTGCGTCCGCCAGGGTACGTCCGCTCGAGGGCCCCGCCGGGGGTGGCACTCGCGCCGCGGGGGACGGGACAGCCGCCCGCGACGCTCCGTCTGCAGCGGCGCCGGAGGTGAGCTCGCCCGCACCGTCGGGACCTTCCAGGGGCGGCTCTTGCTGCTTCCACGTTCGTCTCGCCCTCGGCCGCGGGGGGAGGGAGCTGGACCCCGCGCCTGCCGCTCGCCGCCGCCTTCCGCCTTGTCGTGGTCGCGCCCTTCTTCGGTCGAGGCGGCATGATGGAGACCCGCTTCCGGGAGTACTTCGCCCCTTCGCTCCCCACGGTCGGCGCCAACTGTTGACGAGATGGCTCTCGGTCAGCAGGTGTAGGCACCCCGGGTCGGAGACCAAGGTGCTGGGGGAGACTCGGGGAACGAAGCCAAGCGTCCGCGGGACTTTTTCCAACTACCGCAAAAGTATCGAAGAATGTGTGTTAGAAGCTTGTATTCATCTTTTTTCATACGGGGTGCCAACTTGCCCTTATATAGGCAAAACCGGCTTACAAGTGTAAATACATCGCTACCCCTCTAAAGGTTACAATCTTTCCCTAGCTCGTGTCACCGTACATTTGGCCGAACTCGTGCTTTCCACCTCGCCGCTACCTACTACATGCGCCGGTATATCCGTAGATTCCCTTCACCGGTACGGCTCGCCTCCGCCCTTGTCGTCCTTTACCCCCGGCGGCGTCGTCCGTACCCGGTGGTCTCGCCTCGCCTTCCTCCTCGCTCCGGCCGAGCCGCCCTCTTACCTCGTCCACGGGGGCCGAGTTGCTTCTCGCCTCGGCGGTTAAGTCGTCCGACCGAGATGGCCCCCCGTTGGCTCGGACTCACCTAAGACCTCTGCATAACACCTTACGTCAATCGTGACACGAATAGAGAATAGGGGGTACCTCGTCCTGGTGCCTCGCCCGGACTTCCCCGACACCTGAGACTTAGGCTCACGGTATTCTCCATGCATATGACACAACCTTTGTGTCCTTTCACCGTCTGACCGGAGGTGTTGCCGAGAGCGGGAAAGTCTTGGATCGTGCAAAACAGCATGGCCCGCAGAGTGAAGTATTGTCTTTTGTCCGCATCCCATACCTGCACTCCTGTGTTTCACAGTGTTTGTAGATCATCCATCAACAGTTGGAAATACACGTCGATGTCGTTTCCAGGTTGCTTAGGCCCTTTGATAAGTATGGACATCATAATGTACTTCCTTTTCATACAAAACTAGGGAGGTAGGTTGTACATACTGAGAAGTACGGGCCAGGTGCTGTGTCGGCTGCTCATGTTGCCAAATGGGTTCATTCCATCCATACTCAGTGCAAACCTTAGGTTCCTGGTTTCCGCAGCAAAAAGAGGATACTTCCTATCGAAGTTTCTCTACTGGATAGCATCGGCAGGGTGTCTTAGCTTTCCATCGGATGTCTTCCGCTCATCCGCATGCTAGCAAAACAGTTTTGCTTCCTTCGGGTTTGCAAACAAACGCTTCAGGCGCGGGATTAAAGGTAGGTACCAAGCAACCTTCACAGGAGTCCCCTTGGTCACCTCGATGGATTCCTCTGCTCCTTCTACTCCAATCTTACCCTTGTACCGAGAAGCCTTACACACAGGGCATGAATGTAGCTTCGCAAACTCTTTCCGGTATAGGATACAGTCGTTCCGACATGCATGTATCTTTTCAACTTCCAGTCCCAACGGATAAAGCACCTTCTTCGCTCTGTATGTGTTTATGGGTAACTCATTCCCCTCCGGAAGCATGTCACCTAGGAGGCCCAACAACTCGTTGAAGCTCTTGTCGGACTAGCTGTTGCTCGCCTTCAGCTTCAATAGTTCAAGCACGGCATGTAATAGAGTGAACTTAGCCTTGCATCCTGCGAATAGCGGTTTCTCCAAGGCCCCCATCAAGCCTAGGAATTGTTGGTACTCTTTCTCAGTTTCATGCCCTTCAAAATCACGCAACATCTGTTCTAGCTCAGGCATCGAGTCGGGATCATCGGACATATCATGGCCTAAATCACAACCGATATCAAAGGGCATATCGGTTGCTTCTTCATCGGTAAAAATATCATCATCTGATACTACGGCTTGATCTTCACCGTGCTTGGTCCAAGTTGAATACCCTTCCGTAAAACCTCTCTTGAAGATGTGGTACTCAATATGATGGAGCTCAAAAATCCTTACGTTACCACAGTCTACGCATGGACAATATGTGTCAGCTCTACCCTCTCTCAACATGTCCGCCTCGGCAGCTGCCATAAATGCTCTCACTCCATCTCTGTACGCCTCTGTGTTGCGAGCTCCATACATCCACGATCGATCCATCTAAGCCATGCATATGGAAAATTCAAATTTTAGTTAAAAATATGTAGTGCATTGACTTCGTGACATGAGTTCAACATTTCTTCAATTACTAATTAACCTAACTGAATTCTAAAAATAATATCACTAACCTAACTAATTAATATAATTAACTAACCATACTAATTGACTAATATAACTAACCTATATATACGTGTCGACTCTCTTCAATTACTAACTAACCAAAGTACCATTTTTTGCATATAAAAATTAAGCCACAAAAGTTAAGCCATCATTCTTTGCCTTTTCCATTTTAGCCACAAAATTCCTCCAAAATTTGCATATCTTAACTCATAATTGCTACGCATTCGAACATACAATAATGAATCAAATATCCCTATGAATCTAAATGTGATCATATAATTCAATATTCTCAATGTCCAAAAAACAAAGCAATATCACAAAATTATTGGATAAATGATTCAAAAACTAAATACTAACCTTTGCTAATCAACAAGGAAGTATTATCTCCAACTACTGTTCCAAATGTAGCTTCACCGAAAAATAGCCAGCAAATCGCTCAAAAAATCGCCAGCATATCGCCACATTTAAGACATGGTCGTATGTCTGCTCGCGCAGTACAATTAATACTGTGAACCATATTGGAGGCGGTTAAATCCAAACAAGCGCCTCGGATATCAATTATAAAGAGGCGGTTATATATCATCAATCGCCTCTCATATGTGCTGACTTATCCGAGGCGGTTGACAATATATAACCGCCTCGGATATTGGACTTATCTGGGGCGATCAGAAATAAGAAACCGCCTCGGATAACATTGGAGACGGTTACTTATTTCTAACCGCCTTAGATGAGGTCGTTATCCGAGGCAGTTGCTCCCGAGCTCGTTATCGGAAGCGAGTTTTTCGTACTAACCGCTTCCGACATGTGTTATTCGTGGCGCTTTTACTTGACCGCCTCGGGTAAGCCACCTCGTATAGACCATTCTGTACTAGTGTATGTTATTTAGTATTTAATTTACTCATATGATTTTGTTGATCTGGTTCCCCTCAGCTGTTGTGATCTTGTCTGTATGTAATCTATTTCTCTTCGTATGTGCGTACTATCCGACTTTTTTTATCCGTTCCCGGTCCGCATCTGGTCCGTTTTCGTACCATATCCGATTATGAAATTATCCATATTCATATCCATATTCGAACACTATTCGATCCGTTTCTGAATCCGAAAAAAAAATATGAAATAGGATATGGTACGAGTGCTATCCGAATCGAATCCGATTCGATTTCACCCATAATACTTACTAGACAGTGCGCGCGGCCTGCCGCTGCCCGTCCACGCGTTTGGTGGTGCACCCGTTCTAGCTCGTTAGGCTGGATCACTGAATCGGGCCTGAATCAACAGTTTGTAGTTCTGTGCGCTTTTGGAGGTCAACGCAGGAGCTCTTGTCCCTTGGGTGCAAAATCGAATACTCGTGGTTTTAACCTTGTCTGTCGGTACACTACTGTCTCATGTGTGCAAGAAACGTATAAAATGCTAGATCACTGTAAAATAGGGGATATAAGAAAATGAGAGATGATATTAGATACCTTGTAGTTAACCTTACACATATGTTGTCCAGAGAACACAGAGATGAGTTAGTTTATAGGTAATCGAACAGTACAACTCCACAACAAAGTATATATAACAACATAGACATGGCCCTAGTGGCATGGCTTTATTAGCAGGTTCTGACTCTTTGGCACACTCACCGATGGCTATTGCCCACGGTGTTGTCTCCAATAGGTTTTGTTGATATGGGCATTGAAAGCATGTGGAAGCAGAAAAAGGCAAGCACGAACTCTATATTTCATCTAGCAATGTAGGTGAGGAATAGTTTAACTGTAAACATAAAAAACTATGTAACCTTAGCACAAAGTCTCATAACATTGTAAATAAATAAAAATTGGCATTATAAGGGGAATAATCTAACCAGAAAGAAGATTCATTATGGCCCAGTTCTTTTCGGCTTCTCCAAGGGCTTCTCCTAGAAGCTGCCCTCTCCCAGCTTCTCCCAGAAGCCACCCCCTCAAATTCGTCGGGGCTTCTAAACTAGTTTGAGGGGGCGGCTTCTGGGAGAAGCTGGGAGAGGGCAGCTTCTGGGAGAAGCCCCTGGAGAAGCCGAAAAGAACTATGCCTATATAGCTAACCATAAATATTATTTCAAGCATATTAAAGGGGAAAAAATAGCTGAGCTAGTCATTTGTTTTCTTGACTTTCATCCAATACGAAAACTATCTCGTACCGAAGCAACTTGAAAAGTGAAGTATTCTAAGCAAGAGGTGGTAATGTGTTTATTAGCCCACTTCCTTACTTTCTCTTCCGAAATACTTATATAGATTACAAAAGAATCACTTTGATCACCCCAAATTTGCAGTGCACCTCTGTATCTATTGCATGAAATAATTAATCTTAAACACATGGAAGGACACAATTCAACATAGCCATAAGAATAGTAGCGTCTCAATATAAGCACCTAGCCTCAGGGTGGAAGAAGCATGTTTTTTCTATAGTGCACTATCAAAGTATTCGTCCTTGTCCAGAAGTACATCTAATGCCAAAGAAAGAAGTCCACATATACATTAGAAACAACGAAACTGAAGTGAAGCACAAAGCACCATCTAACTTTCAGAGGGGGTGACATTACCTTGAGTGAACTGGCATTGTTCCCCCTTTGGTAAAAGGAGCATAGGGCCTTGAGCAAAAAGAAACAATACAAAACCTGTTACTTTAGTGGCAGCACCAGCGAGGACGAACGAAGTAAATTGGACCAATTGTACCTATGTAGCTGAACTTTAGTATACATAGATAGCTACCTCATTGTCGACAATTTCCATATTGAAAAACTTAGTGACCGTTCTTGGTTGCAGATTGACATCTACGTTGATTTGGGCTGCAGTCCTCCCCTGATACAATGATATATGCTTGATCGGACTGAACTGGCAATAGCCAAACTGGATACACAAAGTTAGCTAGCATAGAGAATATACCTTGCAAGAAAGGCATTAATGTCAGAAAAATCTTCAGTAATGCACATTCTTGAATGATGATGCAGAGACAGGAAGAAAGGGAAAATGGAAGGAAAATATCATTTATGCTTACTGCACCGGAAAACCCAAAGAAATGATTGACGGTAGATAGCTAATATTATTTATCTACTACCAATTATCGTGTCTACTAAAAAATCCATTTGCATATGACAAGAAAACCTTTTTGTTTGAATGAGCCGGTATGAATTTCCCAAGGGAAAGATCAAAAGCGACCGGCCATTTACACTAGTTTTAGTACCTAAGACAAGTTGTCATAAATCAGAATATCAATCAATCAAGTATAAAGAGTTGAGGTAAACTATTGGCAGGAAAAATAGATTCAGGGGACATAATTATTGCGGATGAAACTCCAATACATGCCGTAGCTAGCAGCAAGATGTCAGTTTCAGGTTGAAGACTCAAACACGAACAAATAGATCAATAGTAAGCTACTGAATTAGGACTGAAAGGACAACATTGTTGGCTATTTTTATGGACAACATTGTTGGCTATTTTTATGGCCTACAGATATTTATATCCATAAGTGCACGAAAAAGGTTGTAGCATTTCACCTCAGAAGTATTATAAGGTATCAGTTAGTGGGAAGCAAATATGTTTGAGCAGAGTTATCATATTATCAATATATTGTATATATATCCAACCTCCCGTCCTTAAGGAGTGATGTTTCTAGGTAATAAGATAATAGAATAGGGGAATGATCACCAAATAAGGGGGGTTGCCGACCAACACAAGTAATGACTAATAGATAGCTAGCTAACCGGAGTCTATAGCAGGTAGATAAGATTCTAGTAAGGAAGGATTGAGTAGAGTGGTCTCCTGTAGCAGGGTTGGCAAACCTAGGCTAGGTCGGTAGGGTCGGCCAACCTAGTCTGGTGGCCTGGGGTCAGCCGATCCTTGATAACTAGTAGAGCTTGGTCCGTGGGTGGTGCGAAGGATAGAGGCGCGACCGGCTCTTCCACGGGACTTCTTGGCGCGCACGGAGTCTCCCGAGCGACTAGGTAAGTCCCCCGGGTGAATTTAGTGGGTTGGCCGACCTAGAGGTCTAGGCCGGCCGAACTAGGGTGCTGTGCTAGCAGCCCTCTTACCTGGCCTGGCTTGGTCCGAAGGGTTTGGCCGGCCAACCTACCCAAAAGGGTGATTGGTGCCTTCCCTTTTCCCAACGCCAAGCGATGGGTCAATGAAGCTTTGGGGATGATGTTCAGCGATGATCGATGGATCCAGAAAAGGTCCTCCAGACAATGATTATTTTCTTTATTATATTTTTGATGTTTTTGGAAGAAATTCTTTATTTCTTGCAAAACAAGTTGAGGCACCAAAACTTGTGGAAATAGATTAGTATAGACGCTAATTTGTATAAAAAGAACACACTATCTTGCCTTTTACGAGATCGAAAGAAAACATCGTACGTCAACAAACATATAACAAAAAGGAATTCTAGCGATGTGAGATAGAACGGATGAGTAAAATTAAAGAAGTGTCGTGAGAAAGGCATTAACTTCGGACCATTCACCAGTGCCAAATTAATTCTCGATTCCTCTTTTCATGGCATAACCAGATAAAAGGAAAGGATCGCATACTGAAATCTAAATGTGATTTGTTCATTTGTTCATAAGAAACTTAAGTACTAACACATACATGACAACTTTCTTCATATATTGTTGGTACATCCACAAATCCAACTCAAACAAACCAACCATTCATCATCGAAAGGTCCAGACTCTTACACATATCAAAGATTTCCTTCAAAAATTTCTCATAAAGAACCCGGCAAACAACCGAATCTTCTAGAAAAGAACACCGGATAACCGACAACCCCTTGTCATCATTTCATGCTAAATTTCTACTACATGATCCCAAAGACCATTGAAATGTCCAAACCTAGAGCAGGAAGAATATGAACTCCATAAGCAAGATGACATAAAAACTTTGATAAGCATGCAACAGCTAGCACATTACAACTGATGTATGTACATGACGAAGCAGAGCAAGCAACAGCTAGCACATGAAATTCATCACAACATACGTACACCATTGCATAAGTACAATGGTTAAGCATGCACTGATCCTTCTGTTGCACTCAAGAATCATATTCATGTACACTTAGGCACAGAAGGAGAGGTAGAAGGAATGAACTTAGCTATGATCTTGTAGAGTTGTAGTAACATGAGAGAGCAGAGAATCATAGAACAATGGCGTAGTAACAGGAGCGAGCGAACCTCAATACAAAGATTAAACCCTATGAATTGAAAGAAGATAGATTAGACCTTTCGAGAAGGAGATGGAGAAATAAAGAGGGAATGAGCTCACCGGGGGCTAGAAGCCATTGATCTGGATGCAGCGAGGCATGTTGCCGCTGAACACATCGACACCCCTGGCCGCAAGCCCTGCCTTGCTGAACTGGACTCAGGAGCACCACCGCGTACATGACCACCGCCTTTGCCCTTCAATCTCAATTCACTCTTGAGCAGAGGAGATGATGAAGACATGACCCCTATGGATACATCTGCTGCTACCTCTACTTCCACTACTTCAATTACATCCACTGCTACTTCCACTAGTTCAACTACATCCGCTGCTCAAGCTATAAAGAACAAAAAGTGATCTGTCAAGATCTTTAGGAACATGCGAGGATTCAAGTTTAAGCTCTGAAGAGGAGGAGGGAATGAAGTTCATGTGGCTATGACCATGTCCCACATGAATTGGTGCTGTGCAAGAAGTCTTCCCACGTCACTTTTGGTCCAAGAAGAGCTAGATATCAAATCCTACAAGATCTGGACTCTGGTTCGGATTGCTGAGACAGTCTTGACTTCAAACGTCTATATCTCGAGCCTACGGGCTCCGATTTGGGTGATTTGGACTCTTTGGAAAGCTTATCTCGTGCTCTTTCTAACCTGTCCATCCTTATCTCGAAATTTCTTACAAGCACACCGCAATCGTCAAACTAGTCCATGACTATTTCTGAAGCAGATCATCTCTTCTCTTTATATACCCCCTAGGATTCTCTCTTTAGTTTTTGAGTTTCATTGAGTTGTTTAGCTACTGCTACATTATCACATCTACAAGTCATGTAGGACTACTGCCTTGTTTACATCGCCAGTGGAATCCCAATACACTTTCTATCTCTTGTGCTAATTTAATACTCGTAATTTTAGATTGCAATTTATCATAGTTCTTGTTGATTTTTCAGTTGCTTGCAGGAACTCGAACTTCGTTGTTCAGGTTGATCGTGCCTACGACAAGGTCAATAGCCATCGGACGTTGGTTTAGCAATTGCTAAGACATATTGTCGTGTATGGTATAGTCAGATCGTCAAGGTCAAACTCCACCAAACCGTTAGTTACTTTTGTCTCACCGAAAAATCGGGCCACCGTCTCATCAGGAGAGGAGGAGCATAGGAGGGGAGAGGAAGGGGCGGAGCTCGAGGAGGGCACTTGGGCCAGTGAACCTCCGTCACAACTCTAGCGGCAACCATGTCGACCAAATGATCATGGAGCTGTAGCACCGTGGCCGTGGTTTCACACGGCAGAGGAGGTAGAACTGAGCAGGAGCGCTGACGAATCGAAGATAGAGCCAGTGCACCACCATCAGCTGGTGCCCTCAACTATGAAGCACATGGCAAATTGGTCGATGGAGGCCAGCTACATAAGATGGCGTTGGAACCTGATGAAATGGCATGCGAAATCCCAATTTTGCCCGGCGGAGGAGGCAGAGCCGAGCGGCAGCGCCGCCGAATCGAGGATAGAGCCAGTGTGCCATCATCAACTGGTGCCCTCCACGATGAAGCACATGGTGAATCAGTCGATGGAGACCAGCTACATACGATGGCGCGAGAGCACGATGAAATGGCATGCGAAATCCCAATTTTGCTCGACAAAGGAGGCAGAGTTGAGCGGGAGCGCAGACGAATAGAGGATAGAGCCGGTACACCGCCATCAACTGGTGCCCTCAATGACGAAGCACGTGGCGAATAGGTTAATGGAGGCTAGAGGATCTGAGGAGTGGACTCAAGATGAAGCATGGCGATGGAAAAAAAAGAATTAAAGGGGAGGACTCATTGGATAGGATTAAAGCATGTAGAGGAAGCTGCCTTGCCCCTGGTCTTGCCATAGAGCTGTACTTGTGTACCTGTTGGCGAATCTCCGGGGGCCAGCTACATACGACAGCGCTGGAGCCCAACGAAATGGCATGCAAAATCCCAAATTTGCCCCTAGCTAGAGGAACTACAAGAAGCAACCACTGCAATCTCACCCCGATCCACCAAACACTAAAAACAGACAAACAACGCTAGATAGAAAGTAGGCCTAGGCCACAGTAGGTCCACCAGAAGGCGCGCAGAGTAGCCTAGAGCATGGTGAAAACAGAAGGCCATGGAGTTGAAGGGCAAGCACTGGTGGAAAACAGACGGTTGAGATGGAAGCAGGCAGGAAGGATCTAACGGCTACAATCCTCAAATCTGTGAGGAGTGAGCTTATCTTGCCCCAATTACATCTTTAGATGTCTGTCAAGACAAGATTAAAAGATGTTTCTATGTTGCCTTCGACACTACAAATTCCTGTACATGTCGAAGAAACGAGAGAAAGATGCATGTTAGTTACTCCCTCTGTCCAACAATCTAAGGCGTATTTTCATTTTTGTTTTGTCCAAGATTATTTATTAGCCGTATTTTCCCTCCCGATGCAACTTTGGCTCGTTTCTTCCATTTTTACCCTTAGCTGCCTTGAGACATGCAAGCACAGCGTAACCATTCAGGAGGCATTAACTCATTCTACTACTCCCTCCTTTCCAAAAAACAAGTCGTTTAAGCCTTTTCAGATTCTTTCAAAAAACAAGTCGTTTAAGCTTTTGCAGAACATGCAGTGGACAAGCTGTGTGCATGCAGAACATGCAGTGGACATAGTCATGCATCATTAACTACTCCTTGGTATTCCATCCTAGGCTTAAACGACTTATTTTTTGGAAAGGAGGGAGTATTACGTATAGCATTTGGGAGGCATGCAAGCACGCACGCACACGCAAGGCGATGGTTTGTAACCATTTGGGAGGCATGCAAGCATGCACGCGCGCATGAGGCATGGACGTGGACACACCCGCCATGGCAACGAGGTGGTAGCTGACGCTAGTTGCGAACGTGGCCACGGCAAAGTGCTGGTAGTGCACGGCGACGTGCAGGTCACGGAAACGAATGCACTAAGAGAGGAGAAGGGAGGTGAAGAAGAACAATGGTCTCCAAGCCACTATTTATACGAAGAGAAGAGGATCAGCAAGATTAGAAAGTTTCAATTTGTTTGTCGCTGCATCTGCAGCAATTTTGGCGATGCAATTAGCCAAAAATTTTGCACACAATTGTTGGCGCCACGATTATCGAACTTTTGGCCGACAAATTTCGCATTCCGGTTTGTAAACTGTTGATGATGCAATTAGCGAAACTATGACGCATGCAATTGGTGAAGCATGCATGCATGCAAATTGTCTGTGATGCAATTGGCGAAGCATGCATGCCTACAAATTGTTGGTGAGTGCACTGGGCCCATTGGCGAGCGTCAGACCTGAGACTTGGGCCGGGCCAGGCCGGCACGGCACGGACCCGTCGGACCTCGGGCCGAGTCGGGCCGTGCCTGGCCGAGCCTGGCAACGCTGCCGTGCCGTGCCGTGCCGTGCCGGCCGCCGGACGGAGGCGCCGAACCCGGCCCGCGGCACGCCGGGCGGCCATCGGGTCGTGCCGGCACGGGCACGGCCCAGGCCAGGGGAGGCGGTAGCAGCGGGGGCACGGCGGAGGAGGAGCCGGGCGAGGAGGCGGCGAGGGGGCGGCGGCGAGGAGGCGGCGTGAGGGCGCGAGGGGGCGGCGGCGCGAGGGGGCGGGATGGGGAGGAGAGCAGCGGCGTGAGGGCGCGAGGGCGCGGCGGCGAGGAGGCGGCGAGGGGCGGCGGCGCGAGGGGGCGGGATGAGGAGGAGGGCAGCGGCGAGGGGGCGGCAGCGCGCGTGGAGGAGGAGGAGGAGGAGGGAGGCGGCGAGGGGGCGGCGGCGCGGGTGGAGGAGGACGAGGCGCGGCGCGGGTGGGGGAGGACGAGGCGCAGGAGAGGCCGAGAGGGGGCGGCGAGGGGGCGGCGGCGCGGGAGGAGGAGGTGTAGGAGGAGGAGGAGGCGCGCGGGTGTAGGAGGAGGAGGTGGTCGTGCCGGGCCGTGCCGCCCGATGGGCCAAGAAATGAGGCCCGGCACGGCCTGGCTGTTCGGGCCGTGCCGGCCCGGCCCGTTGTGGTCCGTGCCGTGCCGTGCCGTGGGCCGTGCCAAGCCGGCCGGGTCTCGGGCTGGCCCGAAAAAGCACGGCCCGGCTCCCTGCTCTAACGAGCGTGCCCGGGGCGTTGGCGCGGTGAGCGCGTCGCGCCCGCCAGCCTGGCGGACGATTACACAACGCGTGACGCAAGATGCAATCGATTAATGTGGATTGAGCGACACTAAATGGGGGTAAATTGATCCTTCGTTAGCGTGTCTTGGTACCAGAAAATACGTCTTAGGTCCTTCCCAGTGCTCTATAGTGTACAGGTGCTAAGAATATCACATAGGTGAAAAACTGATGTGGCAAAGCAATTAAGTAGGTGAGAGAGCACTTTGGTGACCCAGGAAGAAACGATGCTAAGCGCGCGGATCTATGCAAAATGTCTATGTGGCATCTATGCATTGGGGAGTTTAGTTGCTAAACAATTAAATGAAGGAAGCTTAGCTACAAAAAGCTAAGCACCTATTTGTACGGGGAAAAATAAGACCTAAATCATGCTATTGTTAGGAGATGGAAAGTATATGCTCTAAATAAACAAACAAACTTTGCTTAAATAGTCACTCTACAAAATCATTCCTTAAACAACGAGGCATATGAAAGAATGAAGACCAGGCACGTACGGGAAATAGGTAGGCCGCGCCGATCGATGCCCTTGGCCTCATTAAAACATCATTTTGACCATTATATCTGTTATAATATATTTAAAATCTCTAATAAAATTATATATTACGTAAGTACTTTTTAAATCAAATTTGTACGTATGATTTTCAAGTATCTAATCTAAATATTCTGAAAGATATTAAATATGCAAAGTTTCAAAAGGTCGACTCTATCCATTGTCTAAAACAGACAATCTCAGTGCATTGTATCTTAAATTGTACTATAAGCATTAAATATGTGTTTAGATACAACTCTCCCAATGACTTGGATCTTAGTTTTCTATCTAAACGAACTGTTATTTAATACATTTTGTGAGAAAAAAACATATTCTGTCTTGAGTTTCGTGCTAAGAGCCACATCAAAATTAAGATACGATATCTCTCTATTTTCTCCTTTAGACCTCTACATCAGCATTTTGCTTAGGTATACAGTACATGGATAGAGTACCAGGTTATTAAACATCTCTCAGATACCTCTAAAACTTACATTACAATGCTCTACTGGTATGATAATACCAATTACTACTTGATAATAGTTCACATTTTTCTTTATAAACTTACATAATTGTGTAATAATATTCCGATTAGTTTAGCTATTACGTAGTAACCGTTCACTAATATCCTGATAAGCGATCACTTTTAACTTGGTAACTAGCACATTGTAAACTAGTAACTGGTGACGACAAAATAAGTTTCGTCGAAATGTATCGAAGTGGGATCTAGTTTTGAAGTCCTCATCGAGATTAACCCAATCGTGAAAATGGATTACGAATCGGATTAACAATTTGAGAGATAAAATATTTTGAAATTTCAAAATTGAGGGAATCTCGCTGATTGCAGCAATTTTGTTGTTGCTATTTTTCATGCAGTATTCAGATGTGCATGCGCCGAGGTATCAAAATACATTTCGGATCGAATAGGCGTAACACGTATGTTTGATAAGACAAACAGGCAAATGGGTGTCAAGTATATTTTCCCCTGGCACATATATAGCGCCTGGTAGAAACCCTGAACCTCACCATGTATCGCTTGAATATCTTCACACATCGATCCATCAGCCCGCTGTAAAGACTTAGTGGTGTTCATCCACTTTCTCTGCGCAACTTGTGCTTGGAAATACGACGTGTTGCGATCACCCTCTTTGAGCCACTGCACGCGTGGCCTTTGTTTCATCCATGTCTCCTCTTGATGCAACGAGTCCTTTAACTTCTGCACAATCTTCCTTTCCTCCTGAGACCGTCCGGCCGAAAGCGACAGGTGCCGAACGCGCTCTAACTGTTTCCGAAGTTTGGCCAGTCTTCTTAAAATTTCCGAACTCCTTAGCTCCCGAAGTACCAAGTTCCACCTGCGTGTGACGAAGAACATCAACAAAACCAGACATGCCATGTTGTCCCGCACCCTTGGACCAACATGCATCGACCAAATTGTCATAATCACTAATCAGCATGATTTTGTCAGAGTCTCGTATCGGAACATATGATGTGCTCGTACGTCCCGTCCTCTCCCGCTCACGTATCTCTGCCAACACAAAGCAGTGATCAGATTCACTAGCACTAATTTGTCGTACCGCACCGCCGGAAAAATTGCAGAAATTCATCATCTGCAAATGCCTGATTCAACCTGGCTTTCACATTAGCTTGTCCAGGCGGCCTATTATCCCAAGTGGACGGGACCCCTGACCATCCCAAATCCTGGAGTGAGCACTCATCCATAACCTCCAGGAATGCGCGCATCTGCCACTCCAGTCTCTCCGTTGCACTAATTAAAGTGCTCAGACCCATACAGGCGTCTCGTGGAAATCTCCAATACATAACCACAATGCCGGACGGACTGCACGTACGGTTCTGAGAAACCTCCAGTTGTGGTGTCTATTTTTCCATCTTGGTTCACCATAGAAGCCTGTGAATCGCCACTCAGGTGCACCCTCCTCCCTCTTCCGCACCATAACATCTATATGGCCGACATTTAAACTCTTGAGCTCAAAACTTAACTCAGGATCGAGACCAGAACAAGACAATACCACCACTGAGCCCATTACTACCAATAGCAAAGCAACCCAAGAAACCAAGGGTTCCTTGCAACTGTTCCACACAGTTTCCCCTAATCTTCATCTCCATTACAAAGAGAAGGGAGGGAGCTTCTTGCTTTCTAAGGCCAGAAAGATAGAACCAACGGACTTCGCGACAAGCAAGACCGACCTATATTGCGGAGCTCACTAGCTGCCTCGATGTTCTCAAGCCCCCGGTAGTTCCAGCTGAGGCAATTCATCGTAACCGGCTGGACAGCTTCGAGGCAGTTGCCGCAAATGAACTATCAGAGGTGGTTGGTGTGCTCTTCTTCTTCTTTGAATCCCTCAATTCTTCCACTGACTGACTGGACAGGAACATCGGCAAGTGTGGACCGTTTGCAGTTCTGGTCCGTGTCCGTCAGATACAGTGCATCTTTTACACGAGTCGCGAGTAGTCCCTTTTCTTCTTCTCGATTGGCACAATGGACCTGTAAACCTTCTTCTTAGAGCCCCCTTGACACTGCCATCACCATCAAACCTCGAAACAGTGTCCAGGACAGATTTGCCATGAGGGTTGAGAAGCGAAGTCACTTTCGATACCATCATCCCGGGCATTATTCTCACTTGTACACGAGTTCCTGGCCTGGGATTTATCCTTCCGCGTCCATGGATTCCGGCTGGAGGATTTCTTCTCAAGCACATGAGCATCCCTTCCCTCTCTCGGTAGGAACATGTAGATTAACATCGTGTGGTAGCAGGGCCGGTCCTGTCTTTCCAGAGATCTGGAGCAAACTTCAAACAACAGGCCTAGCAGCTATGACAGTGTAAAGATATTTTTGAGCTAGCATATATGTATACCACCAAAATCACTATGAAAAAGCATAAAAATCTAACTAGACATTTATCATATAAATTTTTATTAGCAAATAAGGTCTACCAATCTCAGCAACAAACTCTTAATTATGTGTGCCAGTACCGCTGAGATGAGAAGTACTTATAGGAGGGAAGAGATCTATAGGCAAGAAAAGGCAGCCGCCGACGTGCGTGGTTAAAATCAAAGAAATTAGGATGGGAAGAAGCGGTGCGGTGTGCATGCCCTTGCGTGGTAGGCTAGCTGGCTGGGCCTTTTAGGATTTTCTTTTTTCTTCTTTGATTGTTTTATCAAATATCAAGATATTAGGCCTGATAGTTGACTAGTTGCTAGATGGCTATATAGTATGTATAAGTTTAGGCCTCTATTTAGGCCATTGTCCTGCTTGTCCTGGCCAGGGCCGGCCGTGTATGGTAGTTTTCCCCATCATCACGAACACTAGGATAGAACAGATGAGCTCCGAGTGCCCCAACATACGACATGAGAAACAGAAATACAACGAATCTTCATAATGTATATCATACCGATCACAAGATTGGCTCTTAGCAGAATCAATGGTGATCCCTGTGCTCAAAGGCTTGTTAACATCAATCCATACTCGACCTCCCTGGTAGTTCCCATGTACATGCCCGCCATGAACGTCGCTATTCAGTCGCTGCACCTCACCGATCCTCCCAGCAATGATCTTGCCCCATCTCTCGTTCAGGAGGGTGAACGGTAGGCTAAGCACTCTAGCCCAGATCAACAACCTATCAGAAGGAAGCTCCGACGGCCTCTTGCAATCCACAAAATCCTCTAGGACAACTGCATGCTTGTTCACCCTGCATGATGAACCTTCCCAGATCCGATCCCGGTCTCATTCCGTACCAGATGAGCAACGAACAGGCACTACTACAGAATAGCTCATTACAAGCGGTTCGAAAACCTTAATGCAGGGGATTTCTCAAACCACCTGTAAGCAAGGGCCTGTGATGATCGAACCCCCTTATCACAGGCGGTTAGATGATGGAACATCACAGGCGGTTCAAAGAACCGCCTATGATGAGAGAATATCACAGGCGGTTCCTCAAATGAACCTCCTGAGATGAGAACAGTTATCACAGGCGGTTCTCCGTAGGAACCGCTTGCGATATACCTCAATCATAGGCGGTTCTATATTAGAACCGCCTGTGATCTATTTTACAGCATACCTAATTATTTTATATTATTGCATAACATCAGGAAACAAAACACATAATACATATACATATCTCATTCATTCACAGTAATCAGAATTGAATCATATGAAATAACAAAAGCTTGATACATATCACATAAATTGAGTCACAAAATGAACCCTCATCAAACTCATTAACATCACCCAAACAAAGTAATTAAACTCTTATTTTCATCCACCTCATGTCACAAAGTTCACAAAGTATTTAGATTCTGAGTTTTATCCACCTCATGTCACAAAGTAATTAAACTCTTAGTAAATTTCGTATCTATATAAAAGTTCACAAAGAAATACATCACTTTTTTACTAAGACGAACTCGCCTTCCTCCATGTCGTAGGTATGGAATTGGCCATAAGGATCAATAAGGTCTCTAATAAGAAACACGGTGATGTGTTCTCTTATCCGGTCCAGATGAGATGAATCCAGTAACGTCTTAGGAACGCCTTTTTGCTGTCGATAAGAATGTATATTAAAGCCATGTACTTATAATGAAGAGAAATATAATAATACTTATCGCAATAGTGTCAAATCTGGATTTTCTTTTCGCTAATGTTAGTGAGGATGATTCCATGTTGTGGCAAACGTAGAAGCCACAAATGCTTGTTCCTCCTTGTTGTTGGTGGCACTAGTAATATATACAATTGATTAGTAGTTGAAGATTATCATTATGATAATTTATGAAAATTTGTATTGAGTATAGAAAGATACACTAAAGCCCTTGTCATTTAAAAGGTGCTGATTGTCGCCTTTTCCTCCATTCTTGAGATAGCTCTTCCACACCCTACATGAATCGAAATGGTTTGTCTTCGGCATTGCAACACGAAAGTAGTGAACGGTAGGTTTGTATATGTTGGAAATATGCTTACTTGCTCATAAGTCTTGTATATGTTGGAAATATGCTTACTTGCTCATAAATCTTTCAAGTGTTTGGATGTCAAAGTTTGCTCGTAGTAACGAATCCATAAACATGAACCTCGGATGGTGTCGTATAAGGACAACAAGAATCCAATGCTCTCTGTATTTATTCTCAATGGTTAGTAAATTCACGTTATTTTGGTAAAATTACCAATAGCCTGTGATGGTGAAGTAGGTAGTGCAACACTTACGCCTGGTCGTACGGAAAAAGTATGAATTCTATCTTGTTGAGCAAGTAAGGTGTTTAGCACGTACTCGGCAACAAAGTCTTCCGCATCTATGATCATCCGCACGAAGACAATGCATGGGTCGAGGAACCCTACTTTTACATGTTTCCTTTTGGTTTGTTCAATCATCATCCTACACATAAAGAAGGTATGAGTTACATATATGTGGATATAGTACGTATAACACGAATGTTGACCGTGATTGCGAACACTTACAATGTGTAGCATCTTATGAGAGAGACTTCGAGGGACCGGAGGTTGTAGAGTTCCCACAAGTCCACGAAGTTCATAAAGAACTGACAGTTCTCGAAGTCATGGTGGAAATGTCCCTTACTAATGTCCACCTTTAAAGTTGTGGTCCGTTGATTATTTGGCTTCTTGACCTTCTTGAGGTAGTACTCGTGCAGCTCGCGGGTATATTTTCCGAGGTCATTGAGTGCCTCTGGCAATTCGAGCCATGGCTCTCCTTCAACGTATTTATCGGCCAATGGCGCGAAGAGGAACTCTTCTTCGATGTAAAGGTGTGGTTCCTTCAGCACCTTCGCCTACGACTTAACGCCTTATTTTCTTTTAACGATCAACTTTGACGACTTGGCGGGAGACGAATGGGCCCTTCTTGGAAGCTCGGGGGCCAAGGTGATTTGCATCGACATCGTAGCGATTGTGGTGTCCTCATTACATGAAATATAAGGCTCTTGAACCACGGATAGGTCTACCTCCCGTGATTCAGCTTGGTCGATGGAGGGTGCCTGTAATACCCAAAGTCGATAATTAGGTTTTGATCGGCATTCATGCATACATGGCATCATCATCACCACACCTTGTTTAAACTTAGTTGTATATCGATTTAATTTTATAGAATATGTTAATATTTCATCCTCGGTGGGTAATTGTTGCAAACACCAATCAACATGTTTGAAATTATATAACATGTTAATATCTCAACCTCGGTGGATATGTTAACAAACACCAATCAATTTATTTGAAGTGTCGAACTTCGATAAAAACCCTAGCAAGGGGGTGGGGTCAGTGAACCCCGTCGATGAGCCCCTCTGAAACCTTCTCCCTCCTAATCTTTCCCTCTTTCCCCAAAGTTGCCCCGAAGATCACATGGAAACCTAGCTCGAATAGACCATCCGAGAGGAAACCCTAAAGCGTCGAGGAAACTAGGGTTTGAGCAAAAGTGGACCAAAGGTGGATGAAATCTTTTCAAACTGTGGGATTGGGCATGAAATAGTGAATACTAGGTCCGTGCCAAGTTTCACAATTTTTGGAGCACTTTTAAGACCTAACCCTAGTTCGAATCGTCGATTAGGTCAAAACTAGGGTTTGAACTGGAACCCCATTCAAAAAACTCCAAATTGATTCAAATTTATACAGTAGGTCCTACATAAAGTGTAGAGCACCCTGTAAAAATTTCAGAAATTTTGGATGAATATTTGTACATGAAATAACGTGGGGAGTAGTTCTGGTATTAAAGAAAATCAAAAAGAAAAACTAAACCCTAACCGACCCAGGCCGACGCCAATTGGGCCGCCCCCAGGCCGGCCCATCTTCCCCTCTGCACCCCGCGTGCGCGCACGCCTCCTCTACCTCCGCCAGGTGGGCCCCGCCTGTCGGTCTCCCCTCTGCCACTGCCACGCGGGCCCGCCTCGCCTTCTGCCCCCGCGTCAGCGCCTCTGCGCCACGTCGCCGCCACTCACCGGCCGAGCGGGGCGGCGCTGCCGCCCGTTGTCCGCCCCTCGGACCAAGCCGCCGCCCCATAAAAGGGGCCGCCCCGATAGCCATCTCGCCCTCGTCTCCTTCCCCCAAACCCTAGAGCCGCGCCACCTCCTCTCTGGAGCTCCCCGCCGCCATCTTCCCGAGCGCCGGCGACCCTCTCCGACGAGCTCCCGACGCGACCTCGGTCCTCCGCCGCATCCCCTTCTCCTTCTCTGAGGACCCCGCCGACCTACTCATCCTCCTCCCCCATCTTTCTTTGTAGATCGGAGCTCGGAGCCCCCTCGTCGCCGGTCACCGAAGCAAACCCGCCGCCCTCGCCGTTGCTAGCTCCAATCCGGTCGCCTCCGTCGCCCCCGAGTAGCTCCTCGAGCTTGCGGTGAGCTCCTCGAGCCCCCGCCATCCTCCCCGTGCCCTAGAACGCCCCCGAGGCTCCTCCGGCGAGCTCTCCGGTGGAGCGCCGCCGCCCCAAGCCCTCCCCCCGGTCGGAACAGTGAGGGTGTGAGAGAGAGGGAGGAGTGAGAGAAATGAGGCCACGCGGCCTCTTCCTATTGGGCCACGGGTACTCTTGGGGACCCGCATGTCGGTGGGGGTGGGTTAGTAGGGTAGATCTGATGTAAGATGGGTTCGGGTGCGCGTAAAATTTCAGGTTTGGGCGGGGTAGGCTTCGGGTACGGGTAGCAATTTAGCTCAGGCCGAAAAAGGAAAGTAGGGTTAGGGTTTAAATTCCATTTTTGGACAGAAATTCAAATGACCATATCTTTCAAACCATGAATCCAAATTGGACAAATTTTATATTTCTGGAAACCTTGTAAAATTTCCTACACTTTGGCTGGATCAAAAGTTGATTTGGGTTACATGCACAGGGTGATACTTAGGGTAGAAGTTTTGTTACGTCCGAGGCCCCGTTAACCCTAAGTTCGCGACCGTAACTCCGATTTCGATGAATTAAACCTTTCTGGAATCCTCATGAGAATCTCTATGATTTGGGACCAGTAGATTTCCAATAGGAGCACATGCATGGGGAGTTACCTAAGAAAAGTTATCTTACCACCGTCGGGAGTCGATAAACCCTAGGTACACAATTGTAACCCTATTTACATCAACCTCGCGACTGACACTACTTACGTTACGACGAACCTAACCAGCACCTTGTCAAGCCCTATCATCGATGTTATTAACCCTAAGTCATCGTAATCTTGCATAAAATGACATGCATGCATATTTAGGGTTTTTGTACCACTTCCACTAGGCTTCACGTAAAAGTGGGCAACCCTAGTATTCAATTACCCTCAAGTCATCTTAGTAATACATATTTAGCATTGCATATCATGCATACATGCTGGACCTTATGGATTCCTTTTTGCTTCTTTTCCGGTACTTGCGTTATTCATAACAGAGGCTGAAGAGGAAGACCACTTGGCTTACGACACCGAGCAAGAGCTAGATCCTAGCACCCAAGGCAAGCAGAGCTTGTTGCATTGCATTATTAATATTGTTCGTATATTCCTGATTGTATGCTTTGTTCTTTCGAGTATCGTTTGTATAACTAGCATGCTAGGGTATGTGATGGGAATTGGTCGGAGTCGATGGATGGCTGGAGTATGATCTGTCGTATGTCAATGGTAGTCCTAAATCAACATTTTTAAGTCAACTGGAACCTTGATAATAAGTGAGATGGGAGAGCCGAGGGTGGGTGCACGATGGATAAGGTGGTATTAATTGAAGTGATGGGGCGACCCCGGTGTATGAAGTTTTGAGTGTGATAATCGCCATACCACCGGAGGTGACTTCATCGTGCACTTTTCCCTTTCCACGCGAGGACGTTAGCGACAATCGACGCTTTGGTGTTGATGGACGGGCCTACCCCTTGGAGGCTAGCTACCTCAAGGGAGTGAGGCATCCATATCACCTTAGGAATCGAGGTGTCGGTAACGGTCCGAGAGATTAAAGGATAAAGAGCTATGATGGATGGACTGGATTTGGAAATGTGTGGTATATTGATTTTGGAAATGGATCAAGTGAGATCTTATTGTGAAATGACTGTGGATCTGGATGGTGATCTTGGATTGGATTCATATGGGAAAGAGATATCGGATTGTGGGTAGTAATACTTGTGATGTTATTTAAAGTTCGATGATCCTTTCTTATGTATATTGTTACTCTGAGAAGCATCATGTTTACTTATTGCTGTACTAGTATGTGTAGGACATTTAATCAAGCACGATTAAGTCTTGCGAGTACGTTTGTACTCACCTAGGATATTCCTAGAGCTTGCAGGTGAGCCGGTGGTCGAAGATTATTTTGACGATGTCTAAAATTGCTGTTTCCTCAGTTGGTTAGTCGATCTATGGGATAGGTCGTGGCTTTTGTTCAGCGGTCACTGTACCGCTGTGGGACTCATTTACTGTTCTTCCGCTGTCGTTTATTTACTCCGTACTCGGATATGACTTCGGATATGTCCGACTAATGTAATATGTTGTCCCATCGTGGACTGTTAGTAGTAATATCATATTGTAGAGCTTTGTGATGATATCCGAGTTGTTAAACCAGGCTGCCCCTGCACAATGTGTGAATGTTATGAAGTGTACGGGTATGCCGTGAAGAGTCGAAGCCGTACCTTGTTCTACTAAGTCGAGCAAGCGTTGGTTGAGTGACCCGCTGGCTGAGATGCTGTGCCGGCCAGGCAGGGTGTGGGCGTGTTCTACCGGGCTTTCGAGCGACCCACTAGCCTCCGAGCTAGGTTAGGGTGTGGGTTGAACTGCCGGGCTCCTCCGACCTTGTTTGTCGTGGTAGGATTCGGGAACGACTCTGAACCTTCACCGGGTCATGGAATCGTATGTGGTTCTGGGAAGATTGGTCGCTTCCGGCCGGCTCGCACGTGGCGGGTGTCGGATCGTTCCGCTTTGGTGCGTACGGCGCAGGTACCGTGCCACCGGGCTGACGAGTCCTTCGGTCCTTGGCGACTTCGCGTTCCCTTAATCATATGCAATCTCGGGTCCGTGACTGTGCCAGTCTTCCAATACTACATTCCTCTTGGGCCATTGGATGAAAGTTCCTTCGGCTTGACCCAGTCTCATAATCTCATCATTTGGCGGAAACTTCAGCTTAATGAACTTGCAGATGTCATAGACACAGTCCACACTGACCTTTGCATTCCCATGCTCCATCGGGACACGGGTGATGAGATCACCTTCATTGGATGGACATGCCATCCATGTTGTAACCTCTAAAGGCTCGTCGTCAAGAAGCCGCACCAATAGCTTGCACCGCGTCGTATCCTTGAAGGTAAAATGTGGTAGAAGATAGAATAATTAGCTAAATATGGATTGTGATAAAATTTTAAGTGGAACTTGAGATTGAAATATATTTACCAGGATCTCATCGATAGGATACGAGATGGTGCGGTCAACTTCACCACCGGGGATGGAGGCTTGGCTACTCTTTTGGTTACCAGCAGGGCTTCTTTGCATTTGAACGTCCCCTTGTGAGGCCATGGCCACCATATCCTCAAGGGCTCTTAACCGAGCATCAATCCTCCTCTCGACTGTCACGGTGATTTCTTCTGTTGGAGCGGCTCTTTCTCTTGCCTCGCACTCAGTTTTGGCCATGCTCTTATTCCTATATCTATGCAAATCATCTGGGAATCCATCTCTCCATGTAGCATAAACACCAGTGCCCCTCGTGCGACCTAGATTCTCCTTGGTGCCGATGGCTTGGGTAAGAATATATTTCTCCCTTTAGAATTCGCGAGGGGAGAATTGAGTCGAAAGGTTCTCCTATGATAGAAGAACAAGTTACTAAATATAGTATTTAGGTGGTGGATGTACCGGGAGGTAGATAATGTAAATGACATGTTACCAATCTAGAGTACACCTCCCGGGTTGCTTCGCTCACGAAGGATTGGGCGTCCGAAGATGTTGCACCTGGATTCCTCTTAGCGTACAACCAATTCCGTGCGCGCCGTGATTCTATGCTAGGAAATGATGGGGGCTGGTCATTTAGGCGTGCCCTCTCTTCCTCGTCCATCCATTTCCGTACTTTCGGTGCATACCCTGAATTACCTAGCTTGTGATGGTGGGTGTTCTTGGCTGCCAATGCCTTTGCTGCTACACTCTTCGCCCTAAATTCTTCTATTTCCCTAGATGCCTTAAATTGTGCCCACATTTCACGATCTATCCACTTGTGGACGGCGAACGGCTTCTCGTCCTTTGCAATGAAGTTACGGCGGAGAATAAACTTGTACTCCTTGCAAGCTTTATTAGCGACTTTCAGGGTGGCGACATCGGAGCAGGCCTGTAGCTCTTCTGGGATCACGAAATGTGTGTTGATATCTTCAATGATAGCTCTACGGAGATCTCACCCCACCTTCTTTGGAGGAACCGCCTGTGATATCAATTTTTCATATTTTTTCTGATTTTATTTGGATATAGTGTGTAATTTGGAAATGTGTGTAATTAGGCTTTATTTTTGTTATTTATTTCTTTTTCCTTTCTTCAACGATACCATTCATATATATTGGTATGTCCACATTCATATTGGCAACTCTAGATTCATATAAATTGTACATCACATTATGAATTCCACATGATTCGATATATTTAATTTGCTACAAATGTGAGTCCTTCTCGATGATCATGCGCACGTACGTCGACTGTCATGCCATCTCTGGAGAAAGGCATCTCCTCAAACTGGTTGTACTCATCCTCATCAACTACATCATCTACTCCAATAATGTGTCTCTTCGAGTCCCTTACTACGTGATGCCTAAGATTTGAAGGATCAGAAATGTAGAATAACAGTCAAACTTGATTTGCTAAGATGAATGGTTCATCTTGGTACGCAGTACTTCTGAGATTGACCGTTGCGAAGCCGTACTTACCAACTTTTACCTGTGAGAGATTTACCCAGTTGCAACGAAACAACGGAATCTTAAACTTCACTTAGTCTAGCTCCCAGATCTCTTTGATGTACCCGTAATACGAGCTCTTCCTACCAACCTTATCTCGAGCATCTATGCGAACGCCGCTGTTTTGGTTTGTGCTCTTCTAGTCCTGATCTCTCGTATAAAATGTGTAGCTATTTATATCCATCCCTTACCATGTCACAGCTATATATGATGGACCTTCTGCCAACCATGTGAGCGTTGGGTCAGAAGACGATAACCCATGAGGTTGCTCATATAACCATTTATTGAACCGACGATTGTGCTCTTTCATCACCCAAACTTCCGTTGCTTTCGGATTGTGCTCACGTAGCGTGGCCTTGTGTCGGTCGATATATGGGGCCACTAAGGCCATGTGTTGCAAGATTGTGTAGTGTGCTTAATCAATAACCTTCCGGTCAGGAACGGCATCTTTCCTGCCAAGGGTTCCGATGCCTCGAAGCCTCCCTTCATGGCTAGATTCGGGCAAACCTATCGGTTTTACTGCAGCCATGTAGTCGACACAGAACTCGACAACCTCTTTGGTTGCATATCCTTCCACGATGCTTCCCTCCGGACGTGATCAGTTATGTACGAAATATTTCAGAATTCCCATGTATCTCTCGAAAGGGTACATGCTTCGTCGGAACACAGGTCCACACCACTTTATCTCTCTCACAAGATGCACAGTGAAATGCACCATGATATCGAAGAACGAGGGGGAAATACATCTCAAGCTGACATAAATTTTTCACCACCTCCTCCTGAAGAGCATCTAGTTCCATGAGATCGATGACCTTCTGAGATATTGTGTTAAAGAATGAACATAATCTCGTGATTGTCTCTTGAACCTTGATAGGTAGGATATTCCGAATAGCGATCGGGAGCAGCTGAGTGATCAATACATGACAATCGTGAGACTTCATGCCAATCAATTTTAACTCTTCCATTGAAACAAGTGCTCTTATGTTCGAGAAGTAGCCGGTCGGAACTTTAACATCGTGCAGGAACTGGCACAACTCTTTTCTCTCAGCCCTTGACAGATTATAGTAGGCAGGTTCACAGACACATTCGTCCTGTTTGAGTCTCTTTTGGGTGTAACTCTTTTCTGATTCCCATGTCCAACAAGTCAAACCGTGTTTTGAGGCCATCCTTAGTTTTGCCCTTTATATTCAATAACAAACCTATAACGCTATCACATACATTTTTTCCTACGTGCATGACGTTGATGCAATGAAGAACTTGTAGGTGCTCACAATAGAGTAAGTTCTAGAATATCGACCTGTTCTTCTACACAGCCTTCTCACGTGTAGCCTTTATTTTGCTTTCATTCCCATATGTAACTTTTATATCCTTTACCATGTCACGTACGTCCGTACCGCTAAATTGCTTCGGAGGTGTACCGTTCTCGATTTGTCCATTGAATTGTTTCTTCATTCGACGGTACAGATGGCCTCTTCAAAGAACCTACGGTGACGCATGTACACTGTTTTCCCCGAATGCTTAAACCACTGGCTAGCTATATCATCTAGGCAGTTTGTACATGCTTTTGACCCTTTCATACTCTACCCCGAAAGATTAGCAAGGGTTGGATTATCATTTGTGGTGTAGAACAGCAAGCTGTGCAGATTGAAGTTCTCTCGCTTGTGAGCATCAAATACTTCTAGGCAACTCATTTCCCTTTGGAAGCATGTCCGCTATGAGACCTAACAACTCTGTGAAACTTTGGTCTAACCACTCGTTGCTTGCCTTCAGTTTTAACAATTCAAGCATTGATGACAATTTCGTGTACTTACCCTTGCATCCCTCAAACAAAAGTTTCTCTGAGTCCCCCATCAAGAGTTTAAATTTCTTGTACTCCCGTGTATTACTGTTTCCTTCTGCATGGCGCAATATCTCATCCAAATGGTAAAGATCATCCGACAATGTTTCTTCATCTGAATCATAATCGACATCATCTACCATATAATTATCTTCCTCCGCGATGTCGTCGTTACCACCTTTCTGGATTGTCTGCTGCTCACCGTGACTTGTCCAACATGTGTAACGCTCTATGAAACCCCTACGAATTGGGTGATCTTGGATCTGCTCTGAGTTCTCAAACATGTGTACATTGTCGCAACTTATGTTCTTCCGCGACTCTTATGAAATCTGACACGCCACTAAGGTACTGTTCACTTGAGCAGTTACCATCATATATCCAATTTCGGTCCATCTACAGGACAAATTAAATAAATTTAATTAATTCGTGTACAATATTGATGCTCACAAAGTGTGTACCAATTAGTCTATAAAATATTAGTTAATATTATCGTTACTATTCGGTTTTGAGTACATGTAAGTAATAATTACTAATAAGTATTTTTACTTCACGACCAACAATTACTGTCGTTATGGTTTTTACTACATGTGAATGATTATTACCAATACTTTATTTCATTCGTGAAGATATGACCTACCAATAATTACAAATTTATTTACGACAAATACAACTTAATATATGACTTATTTGATAAACAAAATTTTAATTAATCATGCCATTAATACGTGGGTTTTTACTATATCAAAGCATTCTTAAAATTTCATTCCATACAACCTTTCGACAATTACAACGTCTTTTTACGAGACAAGAGAAATCAATTCTAAAATAATGAATTACTATATGCTATATACAGACATCTCTCTCTTTCATAAAATCTAAACCACTCAAATATATCATTTTGCCACCATAAATTTGCTAGTTACATCTTCAATATAGTAATTGAAACCATTGTATGCCTCAAATTCAAGAAAGTCAAATAAAATTTGCCATAACGAAGCTAGATCTATATTCTCTCTCTTTACCACATTACATCTAGCAAATTAATCAAACTTTTAAACCAATCACTAACCTTAGAATAGAACATTGAAGACAAGGAGCTTGGTCTTTCAGATTGTAATAAATGGACACCTTATCACAGACGGTTTTAAACAAAAACCACCTATGATAAGTCCATCATCATAGAGAATCGCCTGTGATATGTCATCCACATATTGTAGACAGTTCTATAACGGAACCACATGTGATATGTTGTCATCACAGGCGGTTCGCATTCGCATTTGCGAACCACCTGTGATCTACTATAACAGAGATGGATTTTTGTGATCCGCCTGGGATGAGGGGTCTCGAATGACCAGTTCTGTAGTAGTGAGGTTAGGGACCAGAGAGCGGACCGTGAGTCCTCTAGGGTTTCCCCATGCAGGACGTAGCACATTAGATATAGTCTAGATGTGTAGGGGCTTCAGAGCGAGAACCTTACCCACCAGAGCACAGCGTGGCCTCACATCACGGTCCTCGGTCACTAGACAAGCTGACTCGTCCTCCGTGAGATCCAATCTTTCCATCACGTTTGTGACCTTTCACGGCCACCTCGCTGCACCACTGCTATCCATTTCCATCAGAATGATGGCGGGCCTGCCACGACTACACAACCCGATCTAATCTGCGGCACCAAGGATGGGTAGAGGTGCAAAGGCCTCCCCTTGATTGTCCCAAGCGCGCAACACACGAGAGAGAGTGAAGGAGAGAGCACCCCGACATGCGTGAGAGGGAGGAAAAGATGGCCACCCACGGGTAAATCACCATGGCGGTAGGGAAACTCTTTTATAGCATACACGCCACCTATCATAGTCCCGTGATCCAATCAATTTGTGTCAACTCCGAAGGTATGGCTATACTTCGTTTCGTATTTCCTTGTATTGAATCTATTTCTCTAATTTCTGCCTTAGGTATTCACCTCTTGGCCCCACCCACGTCCATATCCCTCCTCTCTCTTCCACTCTGTCTCTCTCCATTCCATCTCCACAGCGCGCGAGGTGCTTTTCCTTTCCTCCCAGCCGTGTCACTCTCTGGCCGCCTGCCCTGCGTGCTCCTCTGCCTCGATGCACTCATCTCCCTCTCCCTCCCCCGCAACAATCTGTCCGGACTTGTGCTCCCCTCCCTCCTCGGTTACCTTCCCCACCTCCGCTCTCTCGACCTCTCTGGCAATTGCCTCGCCGACCGCATCACTGTCGAGCTCTTCGTCCAATGCCGAGCTTCCCACATGTCACCGCCGCTGGGCTGCAGCAGCGTCAGGATCCAGTGGTGGGGACCTCAGATCTAGTGACGGGGACCTTGGATCCGTAGAGGGAGGAGCCAGGCGGCTGGCTGGCAATGCCAGGCCCACCGGTGGTGGAGCAAGGTGCTGGGCTCGTCGGCCGGGTAGACGTGCTCCCTTTGGTGATGCACACGGAGGGGCAGGGTTGGCTGCTGGGGTGGTGTTGAGCACGGTGGCGTTGGTGGCTGTGTATGTGGTGCTGGTGCAGAGCATGGCCTGGGAGCTCCTTCCCGACGAGCTGCTCGTGGTGGCACCCTAGGGCATGTCCGTGCTCCACCCGCGGCTTGGCTGGGGCGGCAGGGAGCGACGCGTGCCGGCAACCTCGTCATTGTGAGTGACTGCAAGGGCTGACAGACCTGATGAAGGCGGCGGCGGAGGTGATCGGGAGCGGCAGCCTTGGGTTGGCGTAGAAGGCAGTGATGGCCAACGGCGTGGCAGTTGTGGTGAAACGCGCCCGCGACATGAACCACGCCACCAAGGACGCGTTTGAGGCCGAGATGAAGCGGCTCGGCGAGATCCGGCATGCCAACCTGCTCCCGCCGTTGGTGTGCCACTACCGAAGGGACGAGAAGTTCCTCGTCTATGAGTACATCCCCAAGGGCAACCTGCTCTACGTCCTTCACGGCGACTGTGGCATGCACTACGCGGGGTTAGATTGGCCGATGTGGCTTAAGGTGTCCGTCGGAATGCTGAGTAAAATAGATTAGAAATCAGGGCAGCAAGAATGGAAGAACTGCCGAGCAGATCATGTGCGAATGTTTGAGATATTTGAGTCGTTCAGTTCTTTCATCCCGTTCCTCGATTGCTGCTTGTCTTTTGATGTGTTCCTTTGATTATGTTGTTGTAGATCAGTTCTAGAGTTGGGATTAGCTACGGGAATTGGTGGTGTTTGTTGGTTTTGACGCATGATGTTTTGACGAAACCGATGCCTCATATCATGTTGTTTTGTATGTTTCAAAAATGTTTCGGTAATGCGAGAACAAAAAAAATGTTTGTTTCAATAATGTTTCTCAATTATTAAAGTTTGTTTCAATATTGTTTCAGTAATGCGAGAACAAATTTTTTTTTAAGTTTGTTTCAACTACTTAAGTTTGTTTCAATATGTTTCAGTATGTTTCAGTAATGTGAGAACAAAAAAAATCCACATTACCACTAAGATTTAGGTGAGAAAGGATAGGGCATAAAGTATCATCTTCAATCACGTGGCAGAGAGAAAGCTATATCGTATGGCTCTTCAGTGCATACCAGCAAGAGAAAATACTAGCAAAGAACTCCATAATACCAAAAATTACTGCACTAATCCCTAGATAATACCAACGGTAGATTCAATTGTGACATATGGCGTGCATGGCAAAAAATCAGTGTCCCCATGGTGGCGTCAAACCCCATGGTGGCGTCAAAGATCATTGGAACCCTAGCATTGCCAAAGCACGTTACGATTTCAGTACCTTTGGAAAACTTGACTCCACAATACACACATGCACTGTTCCTTCTAGATGCTGCCTACCTGACACTACTATAGAAACCATTTAGCGGGACACCCCTCTACAGACTGTTCCGCCGAACGGTCTGTGGAAAGAGTATCACAGATGGTTCACATCTTCAACCGTTTGAGAAAATGATAACCGGCGCTACCCAACAAGCATGATGCTTCAGTACAGATGGTTGAACTGACGAACCGTCTGTAAAAGTAATACAAACGGTTTAAACTACGGAACCATCTGTAATATGGACGGTATCATAGATGGTTCATACTAAAAACCATCTATACTACTAATGCAGACGGTTCAATATGAAAACCGTATGTAATATGGACAGTATCATAGATGGTTCGTACTAAAAACCGTTTGTACTACTAATGCAGATTGTTCAATATGAAAACCGTCTGTAATATGGACGGTATCATAAATGGTTGATTTATCAAACTGTCTGTATACTTATCACAGATGGTTCTCAAGCTGGAGCCGTTTGTACTGTGGCACTATAAATGCACTCCCCAGACACAACCTACCTCGAGCTCAGGCTTTTGCTGTCTGAAACAGAGTAGTGTGTGGCGATGGCGCTGCTTGGAGAAGTGGCCGTCTATTCAATGTCATTTGTTAGTCTAAGGTGAGGGTTATGTTTTAATTTGGTTTTAGTTCCTAAATTTATTGTATTTTGGATCTTGACCTAGCTAGATCTAGAATTTGATCATAATGGATATAGAATTGTTTTAATGTAGTTAGACATGAGGCTTATTTTAGATTAATTTACATACGTCATTTAGTACATGAATTTTGTTATAATTAGCTCCGAAGTTGAAGAAATTTTACATAGTTGGATATTGCTCTCTAGAATTAGATAATGCATAATTACATAAATTGATAGCTTAAATGTAGTGTTTTAGATAAATCTACACATAATTCAGTTAATTTATGCATTACCATAAATCGATCTAGGGTTTTAGAATAATTTACGTATGTCTTCTTTATTACATGAATTTCATTATACACATAATTTAACAATAAAAAGTATTTAACAATATGTTTTAATTAATTTTAGCTCCTTTCTTACATATGACATCAATATTAATTACATTTTGGGTTTTATGAGTTTACTTACCTTTCTCTGTCAGTTCAACATGATGGTTGAATTTGTTGGGTGCATAAACTTATAATTGGGAGGTAGAGGGTTCAAAACTTGGTTCTTGCAAAAGATATTGTATCAAGTTGTTGTCTCTATGTTTAAATTTTTGTTGCATTAATATTTGTAAAATTCATAACTAAATCATACAAACTCCAAGTGAGATTAATTTTTTTTAATTCATGCTAATAGCCTCTTTGCACCGAGAGTAAAGCCAGAGAGAAAATACTATAACTAGCAGAGCCAATAGTACTAGCGTGTGCATACAACTTAAGCAGAATTATGCTAGAATGCAGATATGTCACTACTGCAGAACAGGTCACCACTGACGGTCGCCAAACCCCCTCTACTGACGGACAGGGGGCCCGTCACCCTGGAAATGTCAGTGGAGGGCGTCACTCCACTGACGGGCATAAGGACCGTCAGTACTGTTTCTTACTACTGACGGGCCCATAGGGACCGTCAGAGGAGATATGTATTCCTGCTAACCGATGGGCACCTGGTTGTATCATTACTGACGGGCTCGTCATAACAGCCTGTCAGTAGAAGTATTACTTCACTGACGGGCTGTCCGTAAGTGCCCGTCAGTAGAGATATGTCGACGGGCACCTGGTTGTATCACTACTGACGGGCTCGTGATAACAGCCCATCAGTATAGGTCTTACTGCACTGACGGGCGGTCCGTAAGTGCCCGTCAGTAGAGATATGTATTCCTGCTAACAGAAATGGATTTGTGTTAGCTCATAATCACATTTAGATTATTCATAATAATAGACTATAGTATTACATTATTCCTAATCACAGGCTATACGAACTATTCATTCACAGAGTCAAATCTCTTAATCGCATAACATTTATAATCACATATATAGTATGTACACTCAACGACGGTCACAAGTATGAAACAATTGTTTATTCAATTATAGAAACAACGATTCTATTGATTCCCGCTTAAGTTTGGCTTAGGAAATTGGGGGCCGGCGTAGAATTCACCCATCGGATTGATGACTTCAAGGTTGATGAGTCTGGCGAAGACTTTTTGGATGCGAGCAAAGTCCTGTCACCAGTCGTACATATGACTTCCCAGCTCGCTCCAAGCCTTCAGTTCTTTCATATCTTTCCAATGCTTGTTCTTGTACCGGACAAAGAGGTCCATATGGGCGCAGGTGTAGTACCCACATGTCACGCTATTTTCCGGCTGAACTCTACAAGGGAACTTGTAATGGTGTATCAGTTTTGTCGCTTTTACAGGTATTTTTGTATGCCCGAGAACTTGGCTCCCGAGGCACCGAACGGACCTCAACAGTATTGTCAAACAATTCCTTCTCTTGCCTCCATGGGTCGTTCTGTTTCAGCCACCTTCGGTGGCCCATGAACACGATTTTTTTGGATCCCTTTAGGTGTAAACTTGTAGTAGACTCCAAACACTTCACACATCCTTTGTACCCATGAACACACTGGCAGGACTGATATCCGTACACGGGTAGTCTTGGACCGTCGTGAACAATAGCGCTTTCAGATTGAAGTACTCTTCTTCGTATGCGTCCCAGACCTGGGCCCCTGGTTCCCACAGTGTAGCTAGTTCTTCGAACAATAATTGTTGATACATGTTCAGATCGTTCCCAGGTTGCTTCGGCCCTTGTATGAGAATAGAGAGGTGTATGTACTTTCGTTTCATGCACAGCCATGGAGGAAGGTTGTACATCCATAGAACCACGGGCCAAGTGCTGTGTCTGCTGCTCATGTTGCCGAATGGATTGATCCCGTCCGTACTCATACCGAACCTGATATTCCTCGGATCTTTTCCGAAATCATCATATTGGGCGTCGATTGCCCTCCACTGCGAAGCATTGGCAGGGGTGTCTCATCACTCCATCATCAGTTTTTCGCCCCTCGGCGTGCCACCGTAGCAGCTTTGCCTCCTTCTTGTTAGCGAATAAACGATTCAAACGGGGAAGGACCGGAAGATACCATACAACCTTTGCTGGAGCGCAACTCTTCACTGGGTCCTCATCATCGGCTTGGTTCTACCCCTCTTGAATCTGGACGTGTTGCACGTGGGACACTTGTATAGCTTCTCGTGCTCCTTGCGGTAAATAAAGCAGTCATTCAGACACGCATGGAACCTCTGCACCTCTAACCCAAGAGGGCAGACAACCTTCTTGGCTTCTTCGGTGCTCGTAGGCAGCAAGTTGTTTTTTGGGAAAAACTTTTGCAAGAAAAGCCAGTGTCTCATCGAAGCCTTCGTCCGGACAGTTTGTGGGCTGCCTTGATCCTTAGAAGTTCCAGCGGTGACCGACAGACGCGTGTGCTCTGGATCGGGAACCGTATACAACGGGATTTGTGAGTCTTCAACTAGTCTCGTGAACTTAGCAGCCTCTCTTTCATCCTCGGGATCTATCACCACCTGCTCCACCATGTGAACGTCCTGCACCATATCGGCCAAATTGTTTCCCGTTTCTTCTTCGGCGTCAGGTTCGATACTCCCCTCGTCTTCGTCGTCATCTCCGTGTTCGGCATCTTGCTATAACACCTGATCTTCCTCCTCCTCACCGTGACATGTCCAACGTGTATAGCCTGACATGAAACCCTTAAGCGCAGGTGTACCGTCACCCTCCCTCTCGTATCGAACATTACCAAGTTTTTGCAATCGCGACATGGACAACAAATCTTCGTGCCACCTTTTCTCCTCATATCTCGTTCGGCGACATCAAGAAACTCATTCAAAGCCATAGCCCAACTCTCTGTCGCCCGGTTGTCGTACATCCAACTGCGATCCATCGATCAACACCTACGACATGAAACTAATCAGTTCGATAACCGAAAATCACATCAATACATATACAAAATGAAAAGAACACTAGCGAGCATTATTACCGAGCGCTAGTGATCTTTTCGGTGAGAAATGAGAGATGTATGGAGAGAGTGAGAGTGAGAGGAGGAGGGAGAGATGAGAGAGAGCTAGAATGAGAGATGTATGGAGAGAGTGAGAGTGAGAGTGAGAGGAGGAGGGAGAGATGTATGGAGAGAGTGAGAGTGAGAGGAGGAGTGAGAGATGAGGAGGAGGGAGAGAGGGAGAGTGAGAGGAGGAGGGAGAGTGTGAGAGGAGGAGGAAAAGAGAAGATCTAGATCTAGATCTAGATCTAGTCTCTCTAGAGCTTGGGGAGGAGGGTTGGGGAGAGGGGAGAAGTGTTGGTGGGTTGGGGGGGGAAGGGGGGCGGCGGCGACGGCGGCAGCAGCTGGGGCGACGATGGCACTCGCTGCTGGCCAGTGGGCGCGCGAGCACTGGCCAGCAGCGAGGGCCCGCTCTGGTTATATAGGCGAGATCACCACTGACGGTCGCGTAAAAGGGGGCCGTCAGTGAATCTTCAGCCAACCATGCACTAATCTCCACTGACGGACGCGGATCTAAACCGTCAGTGAAGACAACGTCTCTACTGACGGGCCGGTTCCCAGTGCCCGTCAGTAAAATGCAACGTCATATGTTCCTCTTTACACTGACGGGCAACGTATGAGCCTGTCAGTGGATATGTCATCTCCACTGACGGGCTCTTAAATTGAGACCGTCAGTGGAGTTCACGCGTCATCTATGCCACCTCATGTTCATCTCCACTGACGGGTGGATTCGGCACCCGTCAGTGGTGCTCCTCACGTTCATCTTTGCTGCCTACTCCGCTGACGGGCTGTTTGGTGTCCGTCGGCGGTGTTACCCTCCAGCGACGGCCCTTTTGTGCCCGTCAGTGGAGGGTGTTCAGGAGAAGGTCAATCTACAGTAGTGTGTTAAGATAGTTGCTGTGTAAACTTGGGATTCGAAGGGCATACAAGAGATATCGCATTCTAATGCGTCCATTTCATGTGAGAAAACATTGGTTCTCTTCTTCCTCTTCCTGCTCCGTGTTAGCCTTCTTTGGTACACTGGCGCCACTACCCAGGGCCTTCTTTGCTACGTTAATGGCCATAGCCTTCTGGCGCTCCTTTTTTTGCATCGCTGGATCACGTAAAGGAAATTGTGGCAATTTTAACATTATTAGGGGCTTCAAACTGGACCACACTTGTTGGACCAAACATGGTCAAGAGCAGAATATGTTACATGAAGAGATTGGCATCGTTGAAGAACCCGAAGTCAACGAGATGATAGAAGATGACAATGAAGTATGTGCAGATGGTGATTGTGGTGCTACACGATGCAGACGTGAACTTTAATACTGAGAGAGAGATTTAAACAAATTTTTGAGCTTTATTAAGGACTCTGAGAAACCTTTGTTCATGGGTTGCAAGCCGAAATACAGAAAGTTGTGATCCGTGCTTGTGCTGCTTAAATTGAAAGCAAGCTATGGCTGGTCAGACAAAAGTGTCACAGTGCTCTTAGTTCTCCTATCCGACATGATTCCAGATGAAAACGAGATGGCAAAAAACACATACCAAGCAACGCGTGTTATTTGTCCATTGGGGATGGAGGTAGAAAGGATACATGCATGTCCAAACGACTGTATCCTCTACCATAAAGAATTAGCATGCGTGCATTCATGTCCAGTGTGTAAAGCATCTCGTCACAAGCGTAAGAATCAATCAGACAACGGTGAGTATTGCATTGAGGTTAAGAAAGGAATTCCCGCTAAGGAGGTGTGGTATCTGCCTGTAATTCCACATTTGAAGCGTTTATTTGCAAATCCAAAAGAGGCCAAATTATTGTGCTGGCACTCAGAGGACCATAGGGAAGATGGAAAGCTAAAACACCTGCTTATTCTGCCTAGTGGAGAAACATCGACGGGATCTGCGAAGACTTTGGTGCTGAACTGAGGAATATAAGGTTTGTGTCGAGCACGAAGGGAATGAATCCTTTTGGCAGCATGAGCAACCGGCACAGCACTTGGCCAGTTGGTCTAAGTATGTACAACCTACCTCCTTGGCTATGTATGAAGCGGAAGTACATCTTGATGTCGCTACTTATCCAAGGGCTGAAGCAACTTGGGAACGATATTGATGTGTACCTAAGACCATTGGTGCAAGATCTCAAACTACTGTGGAACAAAGGGGCGCAGGTATGAGATGCGTACAAGAAGGAGAATTTCATGCTACGCACCATGTTGTTCTGCACGATCAATGATTTGCCTGCCCTACATAACCTTTCGGGCCAGAGTAAAGAAGTAGACAAGGCTTGCCCTCAATGCTTAGAGGGTACTGCGAGTACATGGCTGGCCCACTCGTGCAAAACGGTGTTCACCATAGGTTCCTTAACAAGAATCACCCGTACCACAATATGAAGGAAACAATTTGATGGGGCGAGGGAGAGAGGTCTATTTCCAATGCATTTACAATGGGCAAGAGGTGTACCGTATTGGTGGCACCTTGAATTTCGCCACTGCATAGAAGTGATGCACATAGAGAAGAACGTGTGTGACAGCCTGACTTGTTGAAAGGACCAAGGGTGCCGACTAGTGGGGGGTGAATAGGAGGCTAATTAAAATTACTTAGTTTGATCTTGTTAGCTGATTATTGACTTAGCAGATCAACAGATTTAAATGGCTGTGTGACAGGTTCCAAACACAGGTGAAATATAACAAGTAAAATAGCACGTGGCTGTCACACAGGTGGGTCACACAGGTGATCTAATAACCTAGCACAGGTAAGCAAGAAATGTGGCTGTGACACAGGTGAGTAAGATAGGTAGAGAAGATGGTATATCTATAACACCTGAGGCACAGCTAGTACAAGCAGGCACAAAGCAGATTAAGCAGGTATAAAGTAGATCTGAATCAGATGAACAAGAATATCTCAGATCATATAAGCATGCAATGAATATTACTGCTAAAGGAAATATGCTAAGCACTCAGAGAGAGACAAGTGAATTTATCCCGAAGTTCCCTACTCTTTTCAGAGAGGTACGTCTCCGTTGGAGAGACTACTCCGAAGAGATAATCAGCACTGAATCGTGCTTGTCCTCCGAGTACCTGACGTTCAGGCCTCTTCCTTGCTTGTGGAGGTCCTTTTGCCTTGCAGCAGGATGACCTCGATGCTCCTTCACAAACTTACTGATTCAGCCCACACAAGCTTGTGTGATATCAGCAACTCCTACACCCGTCTAGGAGTAGACACTCCAAGAGTAACAGATGATGCAGCAGCAATCTCTTGGAGGAACCTTTGCTCGAGCTCAAAGCTCACAAACTCACTCGGACTGACCCTTAGGCTTTTAGCTCTTGTTGAGTGGTTGGAGGCTTTGCAACGGTTGTATGTGATTCACTGGTTTGAGCAAGGTTGAGGACGAAGTCCTCCCCTGGTCCCCTATATATAGGGTCCTCATGCACCTGACCGTTACCCTGTTGCCACGTAGGATTAAGTGAGCCACCGGTGTCAGCCACCGGTGACACAGCTATACACTACGCCCAACTGTACCCGGCTCAGGCAGACCGACACCTGTGTCACCGGCGGCACACACAGGTGAACCCTTAGCTGATAGCCACATTACTCAGCCCAGTCCTGGCACATGACATGCCCTCAGCATACTTCAAACTCTAATACCTATAAGGAGAGAACCTCCGACAGACTTCTGACACATCAGACCGCCTATCGCAGTGCAGGTACCTTAGCATTTTCAAGCTCTCCCCTGGTACAGAGATGTACCTGAGTCATAGAGCGGAAGACCACCTGTGACACAGCTGTGTCACACAGGTGCCTAAAGCTCTAGGGTTTTCACTGTTAGTACTGCAGAGCACTAACACAAACTGCTTCATACTTTGTGCAAAGCTATTGACACAAGGCAATTGACCTCAAAACATCAATCCCCTTGACCAACACTCTGAGCAATGAGCAAGGTTCCCTTAGACAACTGCTACTGTTTCATCCCTCTTAATAGTACGGGTGATTCCTATGGACTCAAAGAAACTAGCAAATCTAGGCTTTACCTGCCACCAACTGAAGTCACGGCCCTTGACGCATCAAGCCACCATCACCCTGCTTGCAGCTCCCTGCACAGCACCGGCTTCTTCTCAGCTGTGGCACAGCTGCCTAGCACAGCCATCTCTTTGTCCTTGAAACCACCTTGTATCCTTTTGGTGACCATCCTCTACTGGATAGTCCATCTTCATGGAACCTGTAAACTCTGCTTACACTCATTGTAAACATTAGATTCCAGTTTAAGTTACCATTAACCATCAAAACCATATTAGGGCCTAGATGATCTTTCATTTGTATCTTACTTAATATTCCAGGCAAGACGAAGGACGTCCTCCAGGCACGGCTCGACTTGGTTGATATGAAGATCTGGCCCAAGTTGGCACCTGAGCCCCCCCAAAAAGGCAGAACGAGGCTTCCTCTGGCCTGCTATAATATGAATAAGGCCGAGAGAACCGAACTGTGCCGGTGCTTGCATGGTGTGAAAGTTCCATCCAGGTACTCTGCTAACATCTCGAAACTTGTGTTGATGGAAGATTTAAAACTAGTCAGCACAAAGTCCCATGATTGCCATGTGTTGATGACACAGATACTTCCTGTTGCAATCCGAAATATCCAACCGAGCTATCTCTGAGACACAATCATCAGACTGTCTTACTTCTTCAACACAATTTCTCAGAAGGTCATCGATCCTGACGTACTAGATGTGTTGCAGGACGATGTGGTGAAGATACTATGTCATCTTGAGATGTATTTTCCACCCTCGTTTTTTGATATCATGGTCCATGTCATCGTTCACCTCGTGAGAGAGATAAAGATCTGTGGACTGGTCTTCCTATGTCAGATGTACCTATTCGAGAGGTACATAGGAATTCTGAAGCACTATGTATAGAACCAATCTCGTCTAGAGGGCAGCATTGTTGAAGGTTACACAACAGAAGCGGTAGTCAAGTTCTGCATCGATTACATGGACCAGCTCAAACCAATAGGTGTGCCAGCAACATCTCGCCACGAGGGAAGACTTCATGAGAAAGGGACCATAGGGAGAAAATCCCTCATTGTTGACTATGCCGTGTTGTCTCAAGCCCATTTCATTGTCTTGCAACACATGACAGAAGTATCCCCGCATATCGAAATGCATAAGGATGAGCTACGCCAACAGAATCCAGGCTGTACGGAGGGTCGGATCACGAGACAGCACAACCGCAGCTTCAGCAACTGGTTGTAGGTGCGAATCACCAATAGTTCAACCAAGGACAATATTTCCTGGTTGCCAAGATGGCCAATTCACACAATCGTGAAGTTCAAAGCATATGACATAAATGGGTACACCTTTTATACCAGAGCACAGGATAGAAAGAGCACGGTGCAGAACATCGGTGTGCGCATAGATGACTTTCAGGACAAACGTTGGGTGTGCGTGTACTACGGGTACATAGAGGAGATCTGGGAACTCAACTATGTATGTTTCAAGATCCCCCTCTTTCGGTGCCATTGGGTCGCACTCTCAAGTGTTAAGGTCGATAAGTACAGCATAACTACAGTGGACCTCGAATGTGTCACATACAAAGATGAACCTTTTGTACTGCTAACTAATTTGTCTAGGTCTTTTACATGCAAAACCCGGCAAATCAAAAGGTGCATGTAGTCCTTCAGGGAAAAAGAACGATTGTCGGAGTAGAAAATGTCGTGGACGAAGAGGATTATAATCAACTTGATGAGTTCCCTCTCAGAGATCGCTCTGCCCTACATGAAGAACAACCTCCGACCGGGGTCACTTGCTATCTACACGTCAATCATTAAGAAGGTCTGGTAGTTAAAGGAGATGGTAAAGCTCCATGATGTAATTCGATTATAATTTTCAAAAAAAAGTTCATCTCATTTGGAGTTTGTATGAATTAGTTATGAATTTTGCAAATATTTATGCAATTAAAAATTTAATCAGACAGACAATTAACAACCTGATGTAATGATTCTTTGTAAGAACCAAGATTTGAACCCTAAACCTCATGATTATAAGTTTACACACACAACTAATTCGTCGACAATCTTGAACTGACAGAGAGAGGGAAGCAATTAATTATAACTATGTACCAAGTCATTAGTACAAACGGCTCCAAAGCCACAACCGCCTATAAAGTATTTTTACAGATGGCTCCTTAATGTGAACCGTCTGTACTAGTTGTAATCATAGACGGTTCACCATTAAGAACCGTCTGTAAGAATAGATACATAAAAACCTTTTCGGCCCGAGCCCGCGCCGCCTTTCAATCTAAACCCTAGCTCTTCGCGTTCCTTGCTTCAAAACTCATCTCATTTGGAGTCCGTGCGAATTAGTTATGAATTTTGTAAGTATTAATGCAATTAAAAATTTAATCAGAGAGACATCAACCTAATGCAATGATTTTTCGTAAGAACCAAGTTTTGAACCCTAAACCTCTTGTTTAGAAGTTTACACACAAAACCAATTCATCGACAACCTTGAACTGACAAAGAGAGGCTAGTAACCAGTTATAACTATCTACCAAGTCCTTAGCACAGATGGTTCATCACATTCAACCTTCAGTGAGGTATTAGTACAGACGGTTCGTGCTTCTGAACCGTCTGTGCTTAGTGTTAGCATAGATGGTTTGTGGAGTTGAGCCATCTGTAATTAGTGTTATCACAGATAGTTCTTCCTAATGAACTATCTATACTAATAGATACATAAGTACCTATTCGGCCCTGAGCCTACTGTTTACAGCGTAATTTGGCTTTGAGATTTATCCAGTTGGCCAAATTAGTATTGCGGTTGGAAGTCGAAATAATGGACTAACAAGCTATGGCTTTAGTGTTAAAATTTTTATACAGGCTTGACTATGGCAGCATCCCGAACAGAACCTCCTGACATCGAGCACCAGCTCGCCCGCATCCCCGAGTACTAGTGGTCCCGAGTACCTGCGACCCTGAGTACTCGTAGCCCGAGTACCCGTGTCCCCGAGTATTCACGTCCCCGAGCACCGAGTGGATCAGCTCAGGAACTCGAGTAGTTTTCCCGAGTACCAGGACATTGTCCGGATTGACTCGGGACTCGAGCAACCCGTGTCCCCGAGTACTGAGGTACTCGCAGAGGTCCCCGAAACCCGCATAGACCATTTTGACCTCGAGTACTAGAAACAGGTCGCGGCGCTACTGAGTTGATGGGCTGATACATCAAGTGGGCCGTATCCAAGTCTGCTTCCAACGACAGAGTTTTTCGACTTGGAAATATCAGAAGACTTCACTTGGGAAGCCAGGAACTGCGGAGAGTTACAAAGGAAAGTTAAATCACGGATTCGAGAGAAGGCACTCGTGTACAAGAAGGAGTCCTGGTTTAAAGGTGGTTATGGTTTATAAGTATGTTAGGATCAGGATCTTTTAGATAAAGAAAGATTGTATATCTGTATTCAGTTAGGAGAAGGAGTCCCGGTTTCCTACGGAAAGACCAGCCGCCCTATAAATATGTAAAGGGTGACGGCCAATTGAGACATCCAACAATCGACACAAATCAATCTATTACCTTTACTTTTTATATTTTTCCTAGCAGTAGATCTTTGCTGTTTTGCACTGGAAAACAGTCGTTTCTTCTTTACAAAATAAGAAGATCTTTGTTGCTTTGCTCGGAAAGCAATCGTTTATCATACACGAAAGTACGGTTGGTGACTCCACATCACCTAGGTGTTCCGCGGATCCAATTTTCCTGCGAACACAATTGGCGACTCCGCTGGGGAAAGAAGAAAAGAGCTACATAATGAATACTGATTCCAAGGACGGAAGCATCGTCAACCCCGACAACATCATCGCCGTCACGCTCGACGACCTATCTGAAGATGAACGGCGAGAGATCGAACGCCAACTCGAAGAAGAGCAGGCGGAACGACTCCGGCAGAAGTTGGCCGGCTACCAGAAGACAAGGAACGGCGTCATCAAAAAGGTAGTCGTGCCGAGTCCTTCCTCCACGCTCAACACTGAGGTAAGTAAACCGACTTGTTCTGAAGACATTGCTCATCTAATTGACATGTCGGTAGCTAGTAAGTATGGATCTGATATCGACAATACGGCACAAACACTCACCCAAGTGATGACTAGCCGATTTGAGGACTTCAAAGAACAACTCGCTAAGGATCTGAAGAGTAGTCTGCAGCATCAGGTTAGGTCGATGGTGTCACGGGTCAATGACGAACATCGAGGTAAGCGGCCGATGTACCCGGACACTGATGGAATTAATCACCCAATGGAAACTACCCCAGCAATTACTGCGGCTACTATACCGACTTCGGCATACCAGAATCTCACCAACAACCACCAAGGTATTAGCCTTAATACGCATGTGCCACAGCCATGTTACCAGATAGTAGCATACAGCACACCACCTATACCACCTCTTGGTACCGGAGTCCCTCATGGGCCGGTTCCAGATTCATATTTTAATCCACCACAAGTCCAACCCATATTGCCAGAACCGACTTCGCATTCACATGGTACATCAGTACCACCAGCCAATACAAGTTTTAAGGACCAATTCACCGGAGCACTCAGAGAACTCGGTGTAGAACCCAAGGGCAAAACACGCACTTATCAGAAGCCGTACCCTGAATGCTTCGACACAACGCTGTATCCCCGCGGTTTTAGAGTTCCAGATTTCATTAAGTTCAACGGGGAAGAGGGTAGATCCACGTTCAAGCACGTAGGGCAATTCTTGGCACAATGTAGTGAAGTCAGCACATCAGATCTCTATAGGGTCAAGCTTTTTCCCTTGTCATTATCTGGTACAGCCTTCACATGGTTTACGTCGCTCGCTCCCAAATCCATCACAACGTGGGCACAATTAGAGCAAAAGTTTCACGAGTACTTTTTTAGCGGCGAGACCGAGCTTAGGCTCTCGGACTTGACAATGGTCAAACAAAAATACAATGAACCGGTGTATGATTACATTAGAAGATTTAGGGAGGTTAAAAACCGGTGTTTCAGTTTAACTATAGCTGAAAAGGACCTAGCCGACCTCGCTTTTTCGGGCTTGCTCGCTCACATAAGGGATAGACTAGAAGGTCAAGAATTTTCAAACATCAATCAAGTCTTACAGAAAGCCGTGACACAAGAAAACCGTGCTAAGGAAGTTAAGCAATATAGCCAGTTTGGAGACAGTAAGAACAAAAGCAAGGAAAAACCTGCGGTTAACATTATATCATATGATGACGACTCAACTAGTGATGACGATGTCGACGTATGCATAGCCGAGTGGGTTCATGTGCCCAAATCGAAACCTTTTGCATGCTCTGCTTTGAAACCCACACCTGCTCGGAGAGAGGAGATTAAGTATACTTTTGATGTTAGCAAATGTGATAAAATCTTTGACATGCTTCTGCAAGGGAATCTAATCCGAATAAGGGAAGGGCATGTATTCCCGTCGACGGAGGAATTGGGCAAAAGAGCTTACTACAAGTGGCATAATTCCTTTTCTCATGCTACTAATGATTGCAACGTGTTTCGTCGACAGGTACAATCGGCCATTAATGACGGACGATTGATATTTGCTCAGAGCACCAAGATGAAACTAGATAGTGATCCTTTTCCAATCAATGTGATCGACTTGGAAAAGAAGAAGGTGTTAATCCGGTCGGATCAGGCCGAGTCGGCAAAAGGAAAGAACGTCATCATTGACGATAACGCTGCTCCAAGGATGATCAAACCAAAAAATCTAGAAATCGGAGTCTGGAAGGTCAACCAAGGAAAGGGACAAGTCACAAAGCCGAAGCCGACGGTGAAACAATTGCTGAACAAATATACCTCACGCACGCCCAACAATGTGTTCACTCGGCTCAGAAGCGCTAAGCATCCTAGGCCGCCTCCACGACCAGAGTTCGGTGTTCTCGAGTACTGGCAAGAAGGCTCATACGTTCAGCCACCATACTTCACAACGGGTCCTCCATATTGGGGATGCGCGCCTCCGTGTTATCCACAGTTTCCTCCATGGGGTTTCAATCCCTGGGCACCACATCCCGTTGGGCCAATCGGCATTGTCCAGCCGAGTTGGATCCCATCAAGGCCCGAGTTTAGGGAACACCCGCAAGGGAAGAGGACTCGGTTTAACCCGAAGGCCAGGTCACCGAGTGAGATTGCCAGTCAGCAGAAGGAACTCGGTGGCATCCGGAGGGGCTCAGAGAAACAACTCACCGATCAAGCGCGTTTGGGTGCCGGTCAAGCGTGACGAGTCCAGATCTGGCAGCACCACAACAACCCAGTTCATGCCCGACTCGGACGAAGCGGGTGTTACCCGAGTTCCGGAGGCAAGGCAACAACAACGACCTGCCGTGGCAATCAATCCTGAGAACAACTCGGCGTCACCAGCGGGAACCCGGCGGATACAGTTCAACACGATAGACAACTCAGACAGGCCAGAGTCCAGCGGCGCAGCTAAAACTGGCACGCAGAAGAATGAACTCGACAAGCCGGTGCCAAAGAAGCAAGTCAGCAACATCAGGTTGGTTGAGCCAGGGACAAAGCCAAAGCCCCAATGGTGCCCCATCGGACTCACGCATACTCAGAAGTGGAGGGTACAGCGATTGCAAGCACTCGAGCTCAGAGAGGAGCTAGCTGAGAAGAAGCGCGACGAATGGTTCAACCAAGCAAGGCCGATGACACCAGCAAAGATGACTTGGAAAGAGAAGCGCATAGCGAAGGAAGAAATTGATGCTACCAGTGGCAATGTTAGGGAAATGCCCACCGACATGGACGTCAACATGGTATTCGAGTTGCCCATGGATTTTTGTGCACCAGAGTTGGAGATTGCAGAACTCGTGCTCGGCCCGAAAAACGCTACGTTTGAAAAGCCAGAGGAACCCGGACAGCACTTGAAGCCTCTGTTCATCAAGGGTCACATCGACGGGAAACCAGTCGGCCGTATGCTTGTCGATGGTGGTGCTGGAGTTAACATTATGCCCCTTTCGGTTTTCTCTAAGCTGGGCCAAAAGGAAGACGAGTTGATGAAGACTAACATGGGGCTCAGCGGGTTCTCGGGAGAATTATCTGAGGCCAAGGGTGTGATTTCCGTAGAACTCACAGTCGGGAGTAAGTCATTACCGACTGCTTTCTTCGTCGTAGATGTCAAGGGTCAATATAATGTGCTTCTGGGACGCGATTGGATTCATGCAAACTGCTGCATCCCTTCCACTATGCACCAATGCTTGATCCAATGGGTAGAGGATGATGTAGAGATCATCAAGGCAGACAACTCGGCTTACATCGCTCTTGCTGAAGCAACAGTTGATTGGCAGCACGGCGATATGAGATGCTTGTCGGGCCGGAATTTATCAGATTACGATTACATCAGTATCGGCAGGGATGGATTTGTACCGATACAGGCACAGCTAGCTTGTATAGCTTGGCTTAACGACTTATCTTTGTAAGTAATGAATAAAGAAGATAGCATTAAGTGGTTGCAAAAGTGCACTGAAGAGTATCGTTCCAGGAAGAGCGATATGCATGAGACCATTGAAGATTTTGATGACGTGGAGAAACTCGGACAAGGATTCTCGTCGGCCGACCCGCTTGAAGAAGTCGACATTGGTGACGGAGGAGTTCCCCGGCCTATGTTCATTAATGCCAATATGGAAGTCGGTCAGAAGAACGAGGTATGCACGTTGCTTAAAGAATTCATTGACTGCTTCGCTTGGAATTACACTGAGATGCCCGGGTTGAGTAGAAGTCTAGTCGAGCACAAATTACCTATTAAGTCAGGTTTCAGGCCACACAAGCAACCACCTAGGTGTTTCAACCCTAATCTGTATGACCGTATCAAAGAAGAAGTCGATCGGCTGGTGAAAGCCGGGTTTATTCGGCCGTGTAGGTATGCCGAGTGGATCTCTAATATTGTGCCGGTCGAGAAGAAAAACACTGGTAAAATTAGAGTGTGCATCGACTTTAGGGATTTAAATAAGGCTACCCCTAAAGATGAATATCCCATGCCAATAGCCGACATGTTAATAAATGACTCCTCAGGACATAAGGTGATTAGCTTTTTAGACGGCAATGCCGGGTACAATCAAATCTTTATGACCGAAGAGGACATGTTTAAGACTGCCTTTCGTTGCCCCAGTTTTGTCGGGTTGTTCGAGTGGGTTGTCATGACGTTCGGGTTGAAGAATGCCGGCGCCACGTATCAACGAGCTATGAACTTGATATTTCACGATCTTCTGGGCATAGTAGTGGAAGTATACATTGATGATGTCGTCGTTAAGTCGGATGGATTTGACCATCATTTGGCCGACTTATGATTAGCCTTTGAAAGGATGCGTCGGTATGGGCTGAAGATGAACCCGCTCAAATGTGCTTTTGGAGTATTGGCTGGCAAGTTCTTAGGGTTCATAATTCATGAACATGGTATAGAGATTGACCCTAAAAAGATAGAAGCCATCAGGAAGTTAGGAGAACCCACATGCAAAAAGGATGTGCAGAGTCTATTGGGGAAAATAAATTACTTAAGACGATTCATATCTAGCCTGGCGGGAAAGATTGAATCGTTTGTCCCTTTACTCCAGCTAAAGCATGAAGCCGAGTTCACTTGGGGGGCAGAGCAGCGGGACACTTTTAATAACATTAAGAAATACTTGTCGAGCCCTCCGGTGCTTCGAGCACCCAAGTCGGGTGTGCCGTTCAGATTGTATATCGCTGCACAAGACAAGGTGATCGGCGCGGTGTTAACTCAGGAAGTCGACAAGAAGGAATGCGCTATCGCATATATAAGTCGCCGCCTACTCGACACTGAAAGTCGGTACGTATTCATCGAGAAGTTATGCTTATCTTTGTTCTATGCATGTACCAAATTTCGGCATTATCTGCTTTCGAGTACTTGTGTGGTGGCTTGCCAAGTCGACGTCGTTAAGTATATGTTGCAAAAACTAATTCTTAGTGGTAGGATTGGGAAATGGGCTTATGCATTAATAGAGTATGATCTGATATATGAGTCGTTGCGCTCCGTGAAGGGTCAAGTCGTCGCCGACTTCATTGTTGATCATAGGGTTAGAAATGAAGAAGGCATTAGTTATGTTAGTATATGCCCATGGAAACTTTATTTTGACGGATCGATTTGTAGAAGTGGGCAAGGCATCGGCAATGTTTTAATTTCACCAAACAATGTTGTTTATGAAGCATCGGTCTGATTAGAATATCCTTGCACTAATAACCAGGCAGAGTAGGAAGCATTGTTGTTTGGTTTACAAAATTTGGTAGATATGGGTGTAAAAGACATAGATGCTATTGGGGATTCATTGCTAGTAGTTCAGCAAGTTAATGGAGAGTTTCAGTGTTTTGATGGGCTACTAAATAATTACCTAGACCGAAGTTTAGACATAATCAAGTCCCTAGATACTTTCACTATCAGCCATGTGCTTAGGGAAGATAATTCTAGAGCTAATTTTCTAGCACAGCAAGCATCCGGGTATCAAATCGGTAGAGGGACGTTCTTTATATCAAAGGAACCGATGCTAGCTGCTGCTAAAGGCAAGGCCAACTTGTTTGAAGTCGAGGCCGACCTGTCGGAACTCGAAGCCGACTTGCGTAGAAGCGACACCGACTCGGTAGACACTAGTCCGGCACAAAAGTCACAAGTAGTCGAGTCGGTGGGCAACTTAGAGTCTAAAGAGTGGAGAGTACCTCTAGCTAGCTATTTGAAGGATTCGAGTCAAACAAGGGATAGGAAGATTCGGCGGCAAGCTATAAAATACACCTTGTTGAACGACGAGTTATATCGCCGAACAATAGATGGAGTATTGTTGAAATGTTTGGGTCCCGACCAGTCGAGAGTGGCTATGGGAGAAATACACGAAGGAATATGTAGAACGCATCAGTCGGCCTCTAAGATGCAATGGTTATTGAAAAGAGCAGGTTTTTATTGGCCGACTATGCTAGAAGATTGTTTTCGTTACTATAGAGGATGCGAAGCATGCCAGAAATTCGGAAATGTGCAATTGGTGCCCGCGGCTGTGATGAACCCTATTATAAAGCCGTGGCCGTTTAGAGGATGGGGCTTAGACTTCATTGGTCAGATACATCCCGCTTCATCCAAAGGTCATCGCTTCGTCCTTGTGGCTACGGATTACTTTACTAAATGGACTGAAGCAGTTCCCCTAAGGAATATGACCCATAAGGAAGTAATTAGTTTTGTTCTAGAACATATTATTCAGAGGTTCGGCATTCCTCAAACTCTGACGATGGATCAAGGTGCTTCTTTTATGTCTAACCAATTCAATGAGTTCGCCGAGTCCTTTGGAGTTAAATTGCTGAACTCATCGCCCTATGAAAGATCATCTAGGCTCTAATATGGTTTTGATGGTTAATGGCAACTTAAACTGGAATCTAATGTCTACATGAAGTGTAAGCAGGTTTACAGGTTCCAGGAAGAAGAGTCATCGAGGGAATGATGACCACAAAAAAGGGTACAAGGTGGTTTCAAGGACAAAGAGATGGCTGTGTTAGGCAGCTATGTCACAGCTGAGAAGAAGCCGGTGCTGTGCAGGGAGCTGCAAGCAAGGTGATGGTGGCTTGATGCGTCAAGGGCCGTGACTTCAGTTGGCGGCAGGTAAAGCCTAGATTTGCTAGTTTCTTTTGAGTCCATAGGAATCACCCGTACTATCAAGAGGGATGAAACTGTAGCAGTTGTCTAAGGCAACCTTGCTCATTACTCAGAGTGTTGGTCAAGGGCATTGATGCTTTGAGGTCAATTGCCCTATGTCAATAGCTCTGCACAAAGTATGAAGCTGTTTTGTGTTAGTGCTCTGCAGTGCTAACAGTGAAAACCCTAGAGCTTTAGGCACCTGTGTGACACAGCTGTGTTACAGGTGGTCTTCCGCTCTATGACTCAGGTACATCTCTGTACCAGGGGAGAAATTGAAAATGCTAAGGTACCTGCACTGCAATAGGCGGTCTGATGTGTCAGAAGTCTGTCGGAGGTTCTCCCCTTATAGGTATTAGAGTTTGTCGTATGCTGAGGGCATGTCATGTGCCAAGACCGGGCTGATAGTGTGGCTATCAGCTAAGGGTTCACCTGTGTGTGCCGCTGGTGACACAGGTGTCAGTCTGCCTGAGCCGGGTGCAGTTGGGCATAGTGTGTAGTTGTGTCACCGGTGGCTGACACCGGTGGTTCACTTAATCCTACGTGGCAACAGGATAATGGTCAGGTGCCTGAGGACCCTATATATAGGGGACCAGGGGAGGACTTCGTCCTCAACCTTGCTCAAACCAGTGAATCATATACGACCGTTGCAAAGCCTCCAACCACTCAACAAGAGCCAAAAGCCTAAGGGTTAGTCCGAGTGAGTTTGTGAGCTTTGAGCACGAGCAAAGGTTCCTCCAAGAGATTGCTGCTGCATCATCTGTTACTCTTGAAGTGTCTACTCCTAGACGGGTGTAGGATTTGCTGATATCATCCAAGCTTGTGTGGCCTGAATCAGTAAGTTTGTGAAGGAGCATCGAGGTCATCCTGCTGCAAGGCAAAAGGACCTCCACAAGCAAGGAAGAGGCCTGAACGTAAGGTACTCGGAGGACAAGCACGATTCAGTACTAACTATCTCTTCGGAGTAGTCTCTCCAACAGAGACGTACCTATCTGAAAAGAGTAGGGAACTTCGGGATAAATCTACTTGTCTCTCTTTGAGTGCTTAGCCTATTTCCTCTAGCAGTTATATTCATTGCATGCTTATATTATCTGAGATACTCTTGTTCATCTGATTCAGATCTACTTTATACCCTGCTTAATCTGCTTTGTGCCTGCTTGTACTAGCTGTGTCTCAGGTGTTATATATATCATCTTTTCTACCTGTCTTAGTCACCTGTGTCACAGCCACATTACTTGCTTATCTGTGCTAGGTCATTAGATCACCTGTGTGACAGCCACGTGCTATTTTACTTGTCATATTTCACCTGTGCTAGGAACCTATCACACAGCCAATTAAATCTGATAATCTGGTAAGTCAATATCCAGTTAACTAGATTAAAACGAAGTAATTTTAATTAGCCTCCTATTCACCCCCCTTTAGTCGGCACCCTTGGTCCTTTCAATTGGTATCAGAGCAGGTTGCTCTTTGAATTAGCTTAACAGTCAGAGTAAAGGATGTCGGGCTATGAGGGTAAAATACCTGTCTTTACTGGATCTAATTATGCTTTCTGGAAAAGGAAGATGCAGATGCATCTTACCGCTATCGATCCAGATGTGTGGGATATTGTTCATACAGGTTATGACGTGGAGAACGCTTCAGCTCTCACCATCAACGACAAGAAGAATATCCAGAATTATGCCAGAGCTGCCACTGCCATCTTCATGGGCTTGGAAGAACATGACTTTAACAGAGTCAGCACAATGGAGTCTGCTAAGGAGATTTGGGATACCCTAATGCAGATATATGAGGGCAGTGGCACCCTGAAAAAGTCCAAGAGAGGACTGCTGAAATCAACTCTGGAGAGATTCGAGCATGAGCATGGTGAAGATATAAATTCTCTATACTCAAGATTGACTCTCATCACCAACCAGCTGAAGGCTTTGGGCTCCAACAGAGTTGAGGATGAAGATATGATCAAGAAGTTCTTATCAGTGCTTCCCAAGCCATACAGAACTCTTGTTCTCATGCTAAAGGAGAAAGATGGGTTTGAGAAGATGAAGCCAACTGAAGTGTTAGGAAGGATCCTAACACATGAGATGGAAATCAAGCAAGAAGGAAAGCACACCTCCTCAGCCACTGTCAAGAAGAACATTGCACTGAAGACCACTGCTTCTACTTCTCATCCTGAGAGTGACAGCAGTGAAGAGCTGAATGATGAGATGACCAGTGGAGAAGAGAGTGAGCTAATCCTTCTCACAAGGCAGGAAATTTTATAGGAAAAAGAAGCAGTTTGGGTCTACTGAGAGGTTCAGAGGAAAGAAACTATCCAGAGATAACAAATGCTTTGAGTGTGGCAAGGAAGGCCACTTTGCAGCTGATTGTCCAGCAAAGAAGAAGGACAACAACCATTTCAAGAAGAAGAAGGACTTCAATGGCAAGAAGAAAACCTTCAACAGCAAGCACCCAGCTCATTCCAAGAACAAGGCCACTGCCAGAGCCTATGTGGGACAAGCTTGGATATCAGATGACTCTGGCTTAGAGGAAGAGTCAGAGGACGAAGAACAGGTAGCTGGGATTGCTATCAGCTTGCCTGATGGACCTAGCTGTGACACAACCAGGTCACACAGCTCCATGCTAAACTTCAAGGCTGATCAAGCTCCATCCACTCCTGCTCCCTTATGCCTCATGGCTAAGAACTCTAAGGTATTAACTGAAGATGATTTCCCTGATTATGCTAAACTAATGGATATCTTAGAGAGAACAGAGAAGGGATACTGCAGGGAGAGGAAGGAGAACATATCCCTTAGGGATAAGCTGAGGGAGCTGAGAGAGTCACAGATGACCGGGAGGATCTCAGGCTGAATCATGAGAACCTGGAGATAGCTCATGAGAAGCTCAGATCAGCACATGAGCTTCTCCTCAAGGAGCATGAAGAGTTAAAGGCAAAGCATGCCTTATGCATTGATATTTTTAATAATATTGCTGAAGCTATGCCTTTACCTGCTCCTACTGTCATAGAATCATGTTTAAACTGTGCCAGCAAAATAAATATTCTAACATCTACAGGTGGAGTAGTAGACAACTCTAAAGAGGCCTCAACCTCTAATGTTACTAACTCTGTGGATGCAGCTGAGCACAACAAGCTCAAGGAGGAGCTAGAAGAGCTTAAGAGGCTCATGAGAAAAGGCTTTTGCAGTGCTAACATTGGCATGCAAAACTATCAGCTTATAAGAGCTGAAATGTTAAGGAAAAATAAAGGCCGAAGAGGCTTGGGTTACTCTACCTCTACTGCTAAAGATAAACTGCCTTACTACTACAGAACGGGCTTCTACTGACGGGCACCTAACCCCCTCTACTGACGGACGGGGGGCCCGTCACCCTGGGAATGTCAGTGGAGGGGTGACCTCCACCGACGGGCACGAGGACCGTCAGTGTAAACCAATCAGCACTGATGGTCGTCTGATATGGGACCGTCAGTGGTATAATCTCACCACTGACGGGCTTTGTCTACACGCCCATCAGTGGTATCATCTCACGGGCTTTGTCTACACGCCCGTCAGTGGTAGGACCTGCAGAACGGCCATACGGGCTTCACCACTGACGGGCGTTTTGTTAAGTGCCCGTCAGTAGAGCTTCTGTTGTGCATTTCCATTCAGCACCTATTACACAAATATATTCACAATTTTCACAGATATGTTCACAAATTTCACAAACATTCACAATTCTCACAAATATAGTCATATATTTCACAAACATCCATAAATTTCACAAATATACACAAATTTTCATAAATTTCAGAAATATTCACAAATATAAAATTTGATATAACTTATTCGTAATGACATAACACTTCACATAACCGTTAATCACAGGTATGAAAGAAAACAAGTATATTTGACAAGCGACATAATAAAGTTTTTTAAACAACTAATCTACTGATTCCCGCTTAAGTTTAGCTTCGGAAACTGGGGGCCGGCATAGAATTCACCCATTGGATTGATTACTTCAAGATTGATGATTTTGGCGAAGACTCTTTGGATGCGGGCAAAGTCCTGACGCCAATCGTACAAATGATGTCCTAGCTCACTCCAAGCCTTCAGTTCTTTCATATCCTTCCAATGCTTGTTCTTGTACCGGACAAATAGGTCCATATGGGCACAGGTGTAGTACCCACATGTCACGCTATCTTCGGGCTGAACTCTGCAAGGGAACTTGTAATGGTGTACCAATTTTGTCGCTTTTGCAGGTATTTTTTGATGGCCCGAGAACTTGGCTCTGAAAAAGGCTGCATCCAAAATAGAAGTGATATTTTTGAAGTTCGATATCTTCTGCGCATCGGAGTCGAAGTAGAATGCCTTGGCCCAGCTTGGAATTATCACAATGAGGACCCAGTGGTCGCTGCGTCAATGTGAACAAATGCACGTAAGAAGGCGGAGATACATGCGTAGAAAACAAAAAAATTCATGTGGTGCTGAGTTAAAAGACTTACGGAGGATTGTAGGGGGCTAGTATGTACTCCTTGTCCTTATGCACGATGAAGACACGCGATAGATATTCTTGTAGAAAGTCTCGACCGTCCGTGGTATCAGCGTAGCCTTCGTTCATGCATATCAGATCGACTATCCCGATATTGGAGTCTGTAGACGTCTGCACTCTTGGGCTTGATAGAGAGCCCATAGCCTGACCATCGTGGTGTCGAGCCTGTAGAGGTTGAACATATGGAAGAGGTCTTCAAAATTGAGGTCAAAGGTGTCCTGGTCGTTCTCCATGAAGAAGTTGTAATCTCTTGGCACCTTGACCTTCCAATATTGGCAGAAAGTTTGCGGCTCTCTGGACATCTTGAGGTAATCTTCATGCAGCGCCTTCATGTCCTCCGACAGATTGTCCAACTCGTCCTGCGGGAGCAAGTCCTGACCTGGTTCGTAATGATATCGCCAGAGACCCATGCTTCATGTAGATAATTTGGATGACGATGCCGATGCCGAGAAGGATAAGGATTTCTTCATCTGCTCCTTTCTTTCCTTCTCGCCGGTGCCGGCCCTTCTCTTCTTGCTTTTCTTCCTCCTATGCAGCGGCTCAGGACTCTTGCCTGCCACCAGCGCCGCTTCCAGTGTTCCGGCAAGTGTGGCGGGAGAGAAAATCTTCCCTCTAGGTTGATCCTCCTCGCGCCTTTCCGGTGGATCGATCATGGGCTCGTCCCTCGCCCGCCGGGGACTGCATACCCGTCTCCCTGTACTGGTCCCCGACAAGATGGTCTTCAAGGTCTCTGAACGTCGGAGCTGTCTGGCTGAGGCCCAAGGGAGATCGTCCGACCGATGGAGACGGGTTGGTGGACGAGGGGGCCGTGCGAGGAGATGGAGCCATGCGAGGAGAGGGCGCCGCAGCTAAAATAATTTGGCTCTTCGCCACTGGATGAAATAGTTCTTGCACTGCCCTAGCCGTGTCATTTCCTCTTCAGGGGGGACAGGGACTAACACATCGTTGTAGTCGTTGAGGACGACGTCCACCTGCACCTTCGCATGGTGCTCCCGCATAGGAACACAATGCAGGATTGCCCCCTCCGGCGTCGGGAAGACCTGGCCGTGCACAACCTTCACCTTCATGCTAGGGATCTGCACCGTCAGTGTGCATCTAGTGGCTTCCTGCAAAACAGGGATAGATGTGCCGTCTAGCTGAAGTCAGGACAACGATATCAGGATTTACTGTAATGACTCGTATAGCGTACGAAACTTACGGTGATGTTGTCGATTTGATTCAGAGATTCCGGCCGGCCGTTCGAGGCGGATATGCGCAGCTACTCCAACCAGACGGCTGGACATCGGGGACCATCGTCGCACCGCCCTGCGCTGCGAGGACTTGCATACGTACCCACGTCTGCTCGGCGATCTCTCGCATTTGCTCACGGAGATTATCCATGTACTCCTGGCTGTCTCTCCTTGGGCGGCGGCGACCCTCGGGGTTTCGGGGAAACACCTTGTCCCACTTAACGCCATCCCCGACGCCTACTACACGGCCCCGATGCTCCGGTTTCTGTCGAGCCTTCGCCAGATCATCGTTCCACCGCGGGCAGCTCGTGACGGAGTCCTGTGAGCTTGCAGGCTGCTGGCTCAGCTCTGTCTGCAAGTTATATCGCATGATGAGAAGATAGCGTATTTCGATACAACATAACTACGTAAGAAAAGACACTGAGTTGAGATGTTACCAGCCGGTTGGCCACCTCCAGGAGTTCTTCAGACTGTATAATTGGTGACCCCGTCACTGGGTCAGAGCTTGTATGCGCCCTCATATACTCCCTGGCGCGTGGCTCCCTGAGATGCGCAAAAGGAGGCGCTTTCCCAGCCGCGGCCAGTTTGGCGTCCTCTATGGCCCACTTTGGCCTCTTCCCAAGGTATCCACGGCTTCCGAGCTTGTGGTCTAACTTGTTCTTGGCCCGAAGCTCCTTCCCCCCAGCGACTCTTCTCTTGGAATTCCGCACTCCTTATTTCAGCAACGAATTGCTCCCAGTCTTCCTTTTCTATCTTCGGCCATCTTGTACTGATCTTCGTATCCCAGTCGTCGTCCACGACCTTCTGTGCGTCGTATTGCCAAGTCTTGAGAGCCCTAGCCATGATCCGAAGGGCTGCCGCTTGGACTCTGTCCTTGTCGGCGGCAGGAATCTGGTATTTGTCCCATAATTTCCTCAATAAAGCTTCACGGGTCGACTCAGACAACTGGCCGAATTCTTGCATGTGATCTTCACTTGTTCACGGACTAAGCACCCGCAGGCGTTGCTGAAGGTCTGGGCGGCCTTCTGTGGACTCGCTGGAACATCTCTGACGTCGTCGACTCGAGTGACGACGTACGTCCTATCCGGCAACTGGTTGCCTTTTCTCCTAGTCTGAGATCTTGTCGGGGCCGGGGGCGGTAGTTGTTTCCTAGGGCGCCACGTCCTCTTCAGAGGCTGACTCGGGAGCCAGACTCATCGCTGGAGGAGGTGGACTCTGAGGCAGGTTGATCTTCGGCAGCTGTGACGGCAGCAACAGGGGCTTGTTCCCTAGGCGGCTCGAACGGTGCCACCACGCCGAGGGCGACCCCCACGGGCTCTATTGCTCGGGTCGGTGCCCCAGCGGGAATACTACAGGAAGCAATGGAAGCACTCAAGGCATATGCGTTAAAATTGCTTAAATACGCCAAAATATATGTTCTTTCCAATTTACTTTACTACCTTTACAACTTCCAAGTACAAATTCGTTCTATGTTAAGAGTAGAAAAAGGCAAAAATCTGACAAGTGATAAATCAAAAGGAAAAGAAAAGAAAAAGAAAAAGACAAATGCTATTCACACATATAATATCTTTGTTTTCTCTTCTAATACATTTTTATTTGAAGTTTATATTGTAAAGGGCACTGGAACACTCTACACTGCATATATACTTTATGTTTCCATTTTTGTTGTTCTTCATGAGGACATAATTCGTTCCAATGGGAGAAACCCTACGTACTTGTGACTTAAGATACTAAGATGGATTTTCATCCCCCAACTTGACCTCTAGTTCCATAGCTAATAAACAGATGAGGATATATGTGTAGAAATATGCTAAGTCAAGAATAGCATCTGTTCATATTAGTTTCTAATAAAGGATAGCATGTGTTAACTTTACACCTTAACAAATTGGAGTAACCAATACATAGGGCAGTCCAGCGCTTGAATTAGAATAAGACATTCAATAAAGAAATTCAAACTACACCAAGGCATAGTGCACCATTGCTTAGCTAATAGATGTAGCATTTAATCATCATGGGGATAGAGGAATAAACTAAGTGTTAGCATCTGCTCCTCAATTTAACAAAACAGGCATATGTAGATATGTGTATATAGGTAACAGGAAGAGGCTAGATCAAAGATAATACCCATTCATGCCAAGTTCAAGTAAATGAAATAGACCATTTCAGTATATAACACAGATTTCTCAACATACATGAATAAGTACAGGAAATTGCATGAACAAAATGCCCAAATTATGGATTAACGCACAAATACGTAATGAACATATGGAAAACAATTATGATCAACCACCAAAGTTCATGTATAGATCAACAAATCTCATGAACATCTAGATCTAAGCCGTGGGCGACACCATCTCTTCGCCATTGACGTACCTCACCGGTTTTACAGGGGAGAGGCGGTGGCGGTGCGCTCGAGACGGACGGGGAGGCAGGGGAGACGGCGGTGGAGGCTTCGGGAACGGCGGCATGCAGGGCCGGGAACGGCGGCAGTGGGCTCGAGAGCGGCGGAGGCTTCCGGAACGGCGGTAGTAGGCTCGGGAATGGGCGGGCAGCGGCTTCCGCAATGGCGGCGGCGGCGCGGCTCGGGGAGGCCATGTCAGCGGGGGAGGGTGCGCTCGGGCAGGCGTGGCGGCGCTTCGGAGGTGGCGCTGACGCACGGGGAGGCGTGGCGGCGCTCGGGGGAGGCGGAGCGGCGCTCGGGGAGGCGGAGCGGCTCTCGGGGAGGCGGCGGCGGCGCTCGGGGAGGCGGCAGCTCTCGGGGAGGCGGCGGCGGCGCTCGAGGAGGACGGGGCGGCGGCGTCGGAGGCGAAGCGGTTCCGCTGCTGGTTCGAATGAACGTGCGGGACTTGGCGAAATTTTCGCCAAGTCCCGCGCGTGACTATATATGACCTGTATTACCACTGACGGTCACTTAGTAAGGGCCCGTCAGTGGAGGTGAGGATGTCAGAGGAAAAAAACACCACTGACGGTCACCAAGAGAGGCCCGTCAGTGGTACCGCAGAAACCCTAAAGACCCTCCATCACCACTGACGGGCGAGAAAATGTGGCCCGTCAGTGGTACTGTTCTGCGTTAGTGTTAGAAACTTACAACTGACGGTCCCTTTAACGCCGCCATGCAGTGGTATACAGTTTATGCTCATTCTTGGCCCAATGTCTATATTGTTTTTTATTTATTGCTCATTCTTGGCATACTGTATATAATATTCTTGGCAAATAAAAAGTTTATTACAAAAATTTTGAGTGCACCAGCCTATCCCGAGCACAGCGCCCAGGCCCACGAGCCCAGGCCGCGCAGGGGACCAGCCGGAGGCCTATCCCGAGCACAGCGCCCAGGCCCACGAGCCCAAGCCGCGCACGGGGACCAGTGGTGGCCCGTAGTAGCAGTGAGAGTCGTAAGGAATTCGAAAGCCGAGGGCGCAGCTGCCTTTTAAGCTAGTGCGCGCGCTGCTCGCTCGGCGAAGTGGGACTAAAGATGTGCACTACCAGTGATGGTAGCGTCACCACTGACGGGCACTTAACGGCCGGCCCGTCAGTGGTACTGTTCTGCGTTAGGGTTAGAAAATTACCACTGACGGTCCTTTTAAGGCCGCCCGTCAGTGGTATCCAATTTGGTGTATTTGCATTGTTTTAGTCTTGGCATGTCTATATTGTTTTTATTTATTGCTCATTCTTGGCACACTGTATATAATATTCTTGGCAAGTAAAAATTTATTACAAAAATTTGAGCGCACCAGCCTATCCCGAGCACAGCGCCCAGGCCCGCGAGCCCAGGCGCGCAGGGGACCAGCCGGAGGCCTATCCCGAGCACAGCGCCAGGCCCACGAGCCCAAGCCGCGCAGGGGACCGGCGGTGGCCCGTAGTAGCAGTGAGAGTTGTAAGGAATTCAAAAGCGCAGCGCGCAGCTGCCCTTTTAAGCTAGTGCGCGCACTGCTCGCTCGGCGAGGTGGGACTAAAGATGTGCACTACCAGTGGTGGCAGCGTTACCACTGACGGGCCTTTAATTCCGCCCGTCAGTGCTACTGTGCTACCACTGACGGCGGCCCTTATAGGTCCGTCAGTGCTGGTAGCTAGGGTTAGGGGAGCCGGGGGTTACCACTGACGGGCGCACCATAAATGCCCGTCAGTGGTGTCCAGTTTGGTATATTTGCATTGTTTTAATCTTGGCCTAATGTGTATATTGTTTTTTATTTATTGCTTATTCTTGGCATATGTGTAATGGTGTAAAAATAGAATAGAGTAGATAGAACTACACGGGTGTCCTTCGAGTGTGTTCTGCACCAATCTAGTTGCACATTTCTGGTAATACGTGCGCGGACCTCTCTAGACCACGTCTCGCATGCAAACGTCCGGCCACTGGCCACGTGCGCGGACCTCTCTAGTTGATCGCCTCTTGAATTGACACGTACCACTGTACTCGGCATCCGCGATAGCGCCCACCCCATTTCTGGGGAGCTTCTCCGGCTCTGCATCTATAAACGGCCACCCCATTTAGCGCGAGTCAACAATATTACACCATACACATACACATAATATAATGTTATCCAAACATAGACATTATTATACAAACACACATAGCTTGCTAGGTTTCGTCGTCTTCGACAATCTCTCGTGAATAGTAATCTTCTTGGTGGTATACGTTAGTCCTTCGACGTGGGTGCGTCTGATGTAGGGCTCGGAATCCTTAGTACCTTTGCTCCTTTTGGTGGGCCGTTTATCAGTATCTTCTAGCTCGGAGTCCGGGTCGTCGAATTGGTCATAGTCCTCTTCGTCAACTACACCATCGACTCCGACAATACTCCTTTTCCCTTTTCTCGTCGACATGGCGCTTCTTTTCCTTCGGGTCTTTTATGTAGAACACTTGCGAGATCTGTTTAGCTAGTACCCAAGGCTCATCTTTGGCACTGATTGCTTTCACCTGTGTGGAGTTAATAGATGTCGGGGGAGGTAAAGTCACGGTAGTGAATTTGTCATCGTCCATATGGACATTTTTCGCCCATCTGACACGAAACATGGGGATCTTTGTGATACTGACGGGCCAGTAACCCCCTCTACTGACGGACGGGGGCCCGTCACCCTGGGAATGTCAGTGGAGGGGTGATCTCCACCGACGGGCACGATGACTGTCAGTGTAAACCACTCACCACTGACGGTCGTATGATACGCGACCGTCAGTGGTAAGACCTCACCACTGACGGTCCGTTTATCTGCGACCGTCAGTGGTATCAGGTTACCACTGACGGGCTATCCCTGCTCGACCGTCAGTGGTAGGACATCATCACTGACGGGCCGTCTATGCTCGCCCGTCAGTGGTAGTACCTCACCACTGACGGGCTGTCTATACTCGCCCGTCAGTGGTAGGACCTGCAGCTTGGCCAAACGGGCATCACCACTGACTAGCGTTTGTTAAGTGCCCGTCAGTAGAGCTTCTGTTGTGCATTTCCATTCAGCACCTATTGCACAAATATATTCACAATTTTCACAAATATGTTCACAAATTTGACAAACATTCACAATTTTCACAAACATAGTCATATATTTCACAAACATCAATAAATTTCACAAATATACACAAATTTTCATAAATTTCAGAAATATTCACAAATATAAAATTTGATATAACTTATTTGTAATGACATAACACTTCACGTAACCGTTAATCACAGGTATGAAAGAAAACAGTATATTTGACGAGCGACATAATAAAGTTTTTTAAACAACTAGTCTACTGATTCCCGCTTAAGTTTAGCTTCGGAAACTGGGGGCCGGCTTAGAATTCACCCATTGGATTGATTACTTCAAGATTGATGATTTTGGCGAAGACTCTTTGGATGCGGGCAAAGTCCTAACGCCAATCGTACAAATGATGTCCTAGCTCACTCCAAGCCTTCAGTTCTTTCATATCCTTCCAATGCTTGTTCTTGTACCGGACAAATAGGTCCATATGGGCACAGGTGTAGTACCCACATGTCACGCTACCTTCGGGCTAAACTCTGCAAGGGAACTTGTAATGGTGTACTAATTTTGTCGCTTTTGGAGGTATTTTTCGATGGCCCGAGAACTTGGCTCCGAAAAAAGGCTGCATTTAAAATGTCAGTGATATTTCTGAAGTCCGCTGTCTTTTCCGATGAGGAGTCAAAATAGAATGCCTTGGCCCAGCTTGGAATTATCACAATGAGCACCCAGTGGTCGCTGCGTCAATGTGAACAAATGAACGTAAGAAGGCGGAGATACATGTTTAGCAGGATACCGAGCAGGCTGTCGCACACATTTTTTTCAACATGCATGACATCTATGCTGTGACGTGTGCTTAGGAATCTCCAGTAAGGTAAATCCCAAAACACGGATTTTCTTTTCCAGACGCCGTCCTGCATGGGAACAGGCGGTTGTGTCTTACCCGGCGTAATGGGGGGCATTGTGTTCACGATGTCATAGATTTCTACCCCTGTCTTCTCCCGGGGCGTCGAACGGATCTCAACAGTATTATCAAACAACTCCTTCTCTTGCCTCCATGGGTCGTTCTGTTTCAGCCACCTTCGGTGGCCCATGAAAACGATTTTTTTAGAGCCCTTTAAGTGTAGACTTGTTGTAAACTCCAAACACTTAACACATCCTTTGTATCCGTGAACACACTGGCAGGATTGATATCCGTACGCGGGATAGTCTTGGACCGTCGTGAACAGCAGCGCTTTCAGATTGAAATATTCTTCTTGGAAAGCGTCCCAGACCTGTGCCCCTGGTTCCCATAGTGTAGCGAGTTCTTCGAACAACAACTGATGGTACACGTTCAGATCGTTCCCAGGTTGCTTCGGCCCTTGAATAAGAATAGAGAGGTGTATGTGCTTTCGCTTCATGCAGAGCCACGGAGGAAGGTTGTACATCCATAGAACCACGGGCCATGTGCTGTGTCTGCTGCTCATGTCGCCGAACGGGTTGATTCCGTCCGTACTCATACCGAACCTGATGTTCCTCGGATCTTTTTCGAAGTCATCGTATTGGGCGTCGATTGCCCGCCACTGCGAAGCATCGGCAAGGTGCCTCATCATGCCATCATCATTTTTCGCCCCTCGGCGTGCCAACGTATCAGCTTTGCCTCCTTCTTGTTAGCGAATAAACGCTTCAAACGGGGAAGGACTGGAAGATACCAAACAACCTTTGCGGGAGCGCCACTCGTCACTGGGTCCTCATCATCGGCTTGGTTTCTACCCCGCTTGAATCTGGATGTGTTGCACGTAGGACACTTGTACAGCTTCTCGTGCTCCGTGCGGTAAATGAAGCAGTCATTCGGGCACGCGTGGAACCTCTGCATGTCCAATCCAAGAGGGTAGACAACCTTTTTGGCTTCATCGGTGCTAGTAGGCAACAAGTTGTTTTTGGGAAAAACTTTTGCAAGATAAGCCAGTGTCTCACCGAAGCCTTCGTCCGGACAATTATGGGCTGCCTTGATCCTTAAAAGTTCCAGCGTGACCGACAAACGCGTGTACTCTGGATCGGAACCGGTATACAACGGGGTTTGTGAGTCTTCAACTAGTCTCGTGAACTTAGCAGCCTCTCTTTCATCCTCGGGATCTATCACCACCTGCTCCACCATGTGAACGTCCTGCACCATATCGGCCAAATTGTTTCCCGTTTCTCCTTCGGCGTCAGATTCGATACTCCCCTCGTCTTCTTCGTCATCTCCGTGTTCGGCATCTTGCTGTAACACCTGATCTTCCTCCTCCTCGCCGTGACATGTCCAACGTGTATAGCCTGACATGAAACCCTTAAGCGCCAGGTGTACCGTCACCCTCCCTCTTGTATCGAACATTACCAAATTTTTGCAATCGCGACATGGACACAAATCTTCGTGCCACCTTTTGTCCTCATATCTCGTTCGGCGACATCAAGAAACTCGTTCAAAGCCATAGCCCAACTCTCTGTCGCCCGGTTGTCGTACATCCAACTGCGATCCATCGATCAGCACCTACGACACGAAACTAATCAGTTCGATAACCGAAAATCACATCAAATACATATACGAAATGAAAAGAACACTAGCGAGCATTATTACCGAGCGCTAGCGATCTTTTCGGTGATAAATGCTAATGGAGAGAGTGGGAGTGAGAGGAGGAGGGAGAGAATGAGAGAGAGCTAGAAATGGGTGAAGAATTAATATGGATGAGGAGGAGGGAGGGAGAGAGTGAGAGGAGGAGGGAGAGAGTGAGAGGATGAGGAGGAGGGAGAGAGTGAGAGGATGAGGAGGAGGGAGAGAGTGAGAGTGAGAGTGAGAGGATGAGGAGGAGGGAGAGAGTGAGAGGAGGAGAAAAAGATCTAGATCTAGATCTAGATCTAGCCCCTCTAGAGCTTAGGGATGAGGATTGGGGAGAGGGGAGAAGTGGTTGTGGGTTGGGGGGGGGAAGGGGAGCGGCGGTGGCGGCGGCAGCAGCTGGGGGGACGGCGGAGCTCGCTGCTGGCCGGTTGGCGCGCGAGCACTGGCCAGCAGCGAGGCCGCGCTCTGTTTTCATAGGGAGGAGCACCACTGACGGGCCCTTAAAAGGTCCCCGTCAGTGATTCATCAGCAACGTACGCACCAAATACCGCTGACGGACGCGAAAGTACACCGTCAGTGAAAACAATATCTTCACTGACGGGCAGAATATAAGAGCCCGTCAGTGATACAACACGTCATATGTTCACCCTTTCACTGACGGGCCGAGTCAGGGACCGTCAGTGGAGTTGTCATCTCCACTGACGGGCTCTTAACAGGAGCCCGTCAGTGGAAATGACCCGTCATCTATCCCTCCTCCTGTTCACTTCCACTGACGGGCCATTTTGGAGCCCGTCAGTGGTGCTCCTTTCGTTCTGCTTTGCTGCGATTTCCGCTGACGGGCTATTTGCCGTCCGTCGGTGGAGTTCCCCTCCAGCGACGGATCTTTTTATGCCCGTCAGTGGAGAGGGTTCAGGAGAGGGTCTATCTGCAGTAGTGGTGTGCATCAACTTCAGAGACTTGAACAGAGCCTCACCCAAAGATGAGTACCCTATGCCTATAGCCGACATGCTTATTAATAATGCTTCTAGACACGAGGTCATCAGCTTTCTCGACGGCAACGCAGGGTACAATCAAATCTTCATGGCCGAAGAGGACATGTCCAAAACGGCCTTCCGTTGCCCCGGGTTCCTTGGCTTATTCGAGTGGACAGTGATGACCTTCGGGTTAAAGAACGCCGGAGCCACGTACCAGAGAGCTATGAATTTAATATTCCATGACCTACTCGGCGTCATACTAGAGGTCTATATTGATGACATTGTTGTCAGTCAGACGCCTTTGAATCTCATCTGGCCGACTTGCGCTTAGCCTTTGAGAGGATGAAGAGATATGGGTTGAAGATGAATCCTTTGAAGTGTGCTTTTGGCGTATCGGCTGGGAAGTTCTTAGGCTTCATCATACATCAACATGGCGTAGAGAATGAACCTAAGAAGATAGAGGCAATTCAGAAGGTACAAGCTCCGACATGCAAAAGGGACATGCAACGATTCCTTGGCAAAGTCAATTATCTAAGGAGATTCATAGCCAACTTGTCAGGAAAGGTCAACGCGTTCACTCCTATCCTTCGGTTGAAGAATGATGTTGATTTTACTTGGGGGGCAAAGCAGCAAGAGGCGTTCGAGTTGATCAAAGGCTATTTGTCTACCCCTCCAGTATTGAAGGCGCCTAGGCATGGGGAACCCTTCTGACTTTACATCGCAGCAGAGGAAGGCGTCATCGGAGCCGTGTTAACCCAAGAAGCCGAAGGAAAAGAACATGCTATCACTTATTTGAGTCGGCGACTACTCGATGCCGAGACAAGGTACTCTTTCATTGAGAAATTATGCTTATGCCTATATTATGCTTGCACGAAGTCAAGATACTACTTGCTATCTAGTGCGTGCACCGTGGCTTGTCAAACCGATGTCATCAAGTATATGCTGCATAGGCCAATTCTTAGTGGCCGAGTTGGCAAGTGGGCTTATGCGTTGATCGAATACGATTTGGCTTATGAACCCTTGAAATCTATGAGGGGCCAAATCGTTGCTAATTTTATTGTTGAACATCGGGTTGACGATAAGCATAGAATTGACATTAATCTTGTCTCCCTAATGCCATGGAGGTTATACTTTGATGGTTCAGTTTGTAGCAATGGCCAAGGTGTTGGTATTGTTTACATATCCCCTTATGGTGCTATCTGCGAAGCCTCATGCCGCTTAGAGTATTTCTGCACGAACAATCAAGCCAAGTATGAAGCACTGCTATTCGGCTTAGAGCTTTTAATTGCCATAGGTGCCACACATATTGACGCCTTCGGTGATTCGTTATTAGTGGTCCAACAAGCGTCCAAGTTTATCAATGTCTTGACGAATCACTTAATATTTATCTCGATAAATGTCTAGATATAATCTCTACCTTGGATTATTTTAGCATTACTCATATACCTAGACAAGAAAATTGGGTTGCAAACGAGTTGGCACAACAAGCATTCGGCTACCATGTTAATCGTGGTGTCTTCCATATTTCTCAAGAGCCGATGTTTGGGCCCGACTTGGTAGGAAAGGCCGAGTCGGAATCCACCGACTCGATCGCCAGTAAAAGACCGAGTGTTGATAACAAAGAAGACTGGAGGAAGTCGATCATCGATTACTTGCAAGATCCGAGTAAGAAAGTGGACCGAACTGTTCAGCGGACGGCTTTCAAATATATCTTGATCGATGATGATCTCTATCACTGAACGGTCGATGGAGTTCTTTTAAAGTGCTTGGATGAGGACCAAGCGAGAGTTGCAATGGGAGAGGTACATGAAGGCATTTGTGGCACCCATCAATCGGCGCACAAGATGAAATGGTTATTGCGGCGTGCTAGGTTCTATTGACCGACTATGATCAATGATTGCTTCAGGTATTACAGGGGGTGTGAAGCCTGCCAGAAATTTGGTGACGTTCAACTCGCTCCTGCCGCCATGTTACATCCTATTATTAAGCCGTGGCCATTCAGAGGTTGGGGACTAGACTTCATTGGACAAATCTATCCTTCTTCCTCAAAGGGCATCGGTTCATGTTGGTGGCAACTGATTATTTCACCAGTGGTCCGACGCAGTACCTCTCAAGAATATGACACATGTGGAGGTGATTCGATTTATAACCGAGCACATTATACAGAGGTTCGGCATCCTCAAACTCTGACTACAGATCAAGGTACCTCATTTATGGCGGGACAAGTAAAGGAGTTTGCCGAGTCTTATAAAATAAAGTTGCTCAATTCTTCTCCATATTATGCTCAAGCCAATGGACAAGCTGAGTCCAGCAATAAGGTGTTGATCAAGCTTATCAAGAAGAAGATCGAAGACAATCTGAGGAGATGGCACGAGGTGTTGTCCGAGGCGTTGTGGGCACATAAAATTTCAAGGCACAGTGCTACAAAGGTGACACCTTATGAACTCGTGTATGGACAAGAGGCCGTTTTACCCGTAGAGGTGAATCTGAGTGCTTTAAGATTAGCCAAACAGAATGACTTGTCGGCAGTTGACTTTTATAATTTGATGATGGATAGTCTTGATGAAGTCGCTGATAAGTGTTTGGTTGCTTTAAAGGCCATAGAAAGGGACAAGTTAAGAGTAGCCAGAGCATACAAACAAAAAAGTCAAGTCGAAGAGCTTTCAAGTCGGCGATTTAGTATGGAAGGTAATCTTACCAGTCGGCTTGAAGGATAACAAGTTTGGTAAATGGTCACCTGTAATGACCAAAATCTTAAGAACGAGATCAGTGACCTCCTTAGTAGATCACCATTGCGTCCCCCCCTCCCAAAATCTTATCTAAAGCCCTCATGCCTTGCTAACTCAATTGAAGAATTGAAGTCAAATTGCAAAAAGGGCTGAATTGTATTCAATGATTAGACGATAATTCTCCGGATGAAAAGTTATAAAAACTTATAAAAAGCCATGAATATGGGAACTATACCACATATAAATTTTTAGAACTTTTGGAAAGGTTTAGGGCCTAGTTGTAGTTCAACCAATTTTTGGGTAGAATTGAAGTTTGAATTCAAAATCAGGTCAAAATGTATCCAAATGACCTCAAAATTTTGCAGTAGGTCCCATATGCTATTTTGAAGGTTGTGTAAAAATTTCAAATAATTCGGAGCTCATTAGGTCCTCAAAAGAAATTAACAGTGTCTCTGTCTGGAAAAAGAAAAAGGAAAAATAAAGAAAAGAAAAATAATCCCGGGCCGAGGCCTATTGGGCCGCCTGCGGCCAGCCCGTTAGCCTCAGAACCCGCCTCCCCCTTTTGCTATTTTCCGCCTTCCCCTTAGGGAAGCGCCCCGGCTCCTTGGCTTCTCCTCTCTCTGCCGACGCGCGGGGCCTACCTGTCGGGACCCCGCCTCCATGTCGCTGCCCGCCGGGTGGCCGAGGTGGGCGGCGCGCCACCGCGGCGTCCCGACCGGCCGCCGTATTTAATGGCCGCTCGAACAGCCTGCGCACCCCCTCCTTCTTCCCCGGCCAACCCTAGCTCCTTCCCCTCCTCTCTCTGTCGCCGACGTTCGACCCCGCCACCTTCTTCCCCGCGTCCGGTCAAGGCTCCGACGAGCAATTCCTCCCGCTCCGGTGAGCCCCCGACCTCCCCTCTCCCTTCCCGAGCACCCTCTCCTCCTCCCTAACCTCCCCCGCTTCTTCCTTGCTCAGATCTGTGCCTTGAAGGTTGTCGTTGGCATCACCCGAAGCTCCCGCCACCGGCCATCGTTGCGAGCCCCCTTTCTAGCCTTCCCCGTCGTCTCCGTGCCGAGCCACGAACTCGGGGTGAGCCTCTTGTGCCCCGCCGCTTTCCCCGAAGCCTGCCATGGCCCCTAGGGCCCCCGGCCATTTTCCGGTGATGCTCCGGCGAGGAGCACCTCCACCCGAGCCGCCGGCCACCTCATCTTCAGTGAGAGAGAGAGAGCCAGGGCGACGTGGCGGCTCAGGATTGGTCCCCCGAGTCCCAGTCAGTGTCCCCTAGTCCTAATCAGCGGCTGACTGGGTCAGCCGTGACCAGTCGGCCCTGCCGAGTGGGTCCCCATGTCAGTCGGGCCAAGGGTAGGTTAGAGTAGGTTTTCGGGTGGGTTTAGCAATTAGGTTTTGCAAAAAAGGAAAAATAGGGTTAGGGTTTTGCGACAATTTGAAACTGTGATATCTTTGTACTCGTAGCTCCAAATTCACCAAATTTTATATTTCTGGAAACCTTACGAAATTCCCTACAACTTGGTTTAAACACAATTTTCCAGATTTGAAATTAAAATTTGGACCAATTTTGATTGAAGTGACGCCCATCCCTCTCGTGCGTCGATTTTCAAAAATTCATAACTTAATCTCTGTGATTCCAAATCAAGTGATTCCAGTTGCGTTAGACCCGTAGTTTAGAGCACTTCCACAATGTAAACATTTTAGGACATGACCATTCACTGAGAATAGCAATTGTCCAACCTAACATGAACTCGAATGAAATTTGACATGCATGCATTGTTAGGACGATAACCTAAGTTCTATAAATCAGAATTGATTAGTTCTTGTTGCGTTAGCTTCCTAACATCCAGAGGATGCTTTAGAAATGTATAAGCATGCTTTTATCCTCAATGCACAGCTCGTTGAAATTGTTGGATAATTAGAGTGTTAACTAAGTTGAAGTTATCATTGCATGAGCAGCTTATAAAACACACTCATTCTTATTGGATGCGATGACTAATTGATTTAGTTATCCCTTGCTGTAGGAAGTATACTTAATATGCTGACTCTTGCATCCCGTAACCATGTCCCATGCATCCCCGATAATACCTAGTTAACTACTAACATGTACGCAAACCAACTTGATTATGGTGAAGTACTGATCCTAATGCCAAACCCAGGTAAACATACAACTATTGTTATCTGCTTGAAGCCTGCTCTAGCAATTTTCCTAACTACACTATCAGTAGATTAGTTTAATTCAACAATTGATACTTGCGGTACACGCCATTATAATTAACATAGTGATGATTCAAAACTAAGTTGGCATTCTGAATTGCTATTGATTGACTGATGCATATCTCTGACCAACAGACCCACTAGTCATCCTCTAGCCCTCGCCATCCAGTTAATTGTGAAATTAGTTAAATTCTTTTCTCTACTGAGAAAAATACAAAAAAGGGTACATCCTAGAGAATCTAACTTAACAGCTAAAACAAAAATGTTTAGTATTATAATTCACCTAAAATCAGTATGAAAATATATCATCAATGCATCATGCTCCTCTTGTTGTTATTCATTGTTCTTCCCTTCGCCTTTTTCCAGTTCGGGTGTTTTGACGTTCTACCGATTGTTCCGGCACTCCAATGAACTCTGCTTCTAGGCAAGCTCCATTGCTTGTTGATTAATCATTACATTGCGTGTTAACCTCTGTTTGGATTAATTAACTGATTTGACTTGGTGCTTGTGTGAATGTTTGCTTGATCGGTACTTGATACCGCACTAGTACGTGTAGGTCCTGTTGCTATGCAGCAGCTACGGCTGAGATTAAAATGTTGCCCCTATCAATTTGAACTTGTTTAAGTGAGATGTGAGAGCCGAAGGGTGGGTACACGATGAATACGGTTGGTATTTATCTGACGGTTGAATGCGGCTAGGTGTAAGCAGAGTTTGCCGATATACCAACCTGAGGTAACTTCATCGTGTTACCCCCCCTTGTCACGCGTGGACGTTAGCGGAATCGAGGCTGGGGTATGATTGAGGTAAGTCTCGATATCACTTGGAGCTTTGCAACCTCCAAGGGAAATGCACTCGTCATATCTAGGGTGATTGATTGCCAGTAACGATCCGAGAGATTGATTGATATTAATGTGAGATGGATTGATGGTCCTCGTGGACGTTAGCGGAATCGATGCTGGGATATGATTGAGGTAAGTCTCGATATCACTTGGAGCTTTGCAACCTCCAAGGGAAATGCACTCGTCATATCCAGGGTGATCGTATTGCCGGCAACGGTCTGAGAGGTTGATTGAAATTAATGGGCGTGGGCTGCCCCCGAATGAAGTGGAAATGATGATACTCATATTGTTATGTGCATACCTTGATTGATGTGAAATCTGGTTCGGAGGTTAAATTCCAGGTAATTCACTATGCAGGTGTGGTTGTTATTTCCATGTTATTGCTACCATCTGAAATCTAATTGTGTAGTTCATGATTCACCCTATCTTTTGTATGCAATTTAAATTGGACATAAATCGTGAACCTTCACCACTTGTCAAACAGGATTAATACCATGTTTTAATTAATTGATAAGCAATGTCTTGCGAGTACGGTGGTTGTACTCACCTAGGTTTATCCTAGGCAGGTTTGTGGAGCATCCCTGGAGTTGACGTTTCGCTGCTTCGGTTTACCACTTTCGGCTTCGACTTCCTTGGGAATGTTGTGGGCTGTTTTTGAGGTGGTCTCCCCACCATCTCAGGTATTTTAATTGTTTCCGCTGCTGCCCTTGTGGCTCTTTTGATGTTTATCGACCTTCGGGACAAGTTGTTTGTAAGATAAGTACTGCCCGAGTATGGGACGTGTTATAATTATCTGGTAATCCTCCTCTGTAGTGCTTTGTTGTGATATACAAGTTGTTATTGGGGCTGCTCATACACCGTGCGTGAATGATATGAAGTGTATGGGTATGCCGTGAAGAGTAAAGCCGTTCCTCTTTTTACTAAGTCGAGCAGAAATCGGTTGAGTGACCCGTTGGCCGAGATGCTGTGCCGGCCAACCAGGGTGTGGGCGTATTCTACCGGGCTTTCGAGCGACCCACTAGCTTCCGAGCTAGGTTAGGGTGTGGGTAGAATCGCCGGGCTCCTCCGATCTTGCTTTGCGTGGTAGAATTTGGGAACGACTCTAAACCTTCATCGGATCAGGGAATCGTATGTGGTTCTGGGAAGTTTAGTCGCTTCCGGCTGGCTTGCGTTGGTCAGGTGTCGGATCACTCCGCCTCGGTGAGTACGGCGCAGGTACCGTGCCACCAGGTCGACTGTCCCTCGGCCCTTGGCGACCATCTGTTCCCCTAATCATATGTAATTCCCGGGTCCGTGACATCGCCGAGTTGGGAAGGCCCTTTTAGAGTTGCAAGGGTGGTTCCTGGGAATTCGTATCTGTTGGAGTCCGTGCAAGGTACTTTGTTGCCACGAGCTCTCAATGGCAAGTATTTGAAGAAGTACCACCCGAGCGTGTGGCAAGAGGCATGACAAGTGCTATGGCCAATATGATATATCGCTCTGAGAAAGTGGCCGATGAGATGATTCGCATCGTCCTAAGGTCATGTCTTGTTATTTTCGGTAAAAATACATCTTTATACCGAAAACAGGGGGGCATGTGTTGACGACCAAATTTGGCAGTACCCCCAAAGGGCCCAAGTGCATCGGGTGGGGTTTACAGCGTTATCGAGTCGTGGCCCACGTCGAGTGGTTTGCAGCGTCCTCGAGTCCCGAGTGCTCGTGTCCCGAGTTCTCGTGCTCCGCTATGATCCCGATCACAGGAGTGTTCACAGAAGATCCCAAGCAACGCTCCCGAGTACCGAGGATTGACAAAATCCGAGTACCGGGCCCCAAGCATAGCACCCGTTCCCGAGTACTCGCGTTCCTGAGCACTCGTGTTCCCGAGCACTCGTGTTCCTGAGCAGCGTGGTCTACAGTGCTTCCGAGTACTCGTGTCCCCGAGTACTGGCGTCCCCGAGTACTCGTGTCTCTGAGTACTCGCGTCCCCAGGCATTCGCGGTCTCGAGTAGGTCCAAGGTGGGTTCTAAATGGTGCACCCGAGTTCTAGCGGTGCCTAGTCGGTGGCCGGGTTGTGACGTTCCCGGAGTATCCTACGGATGGGCCTAAGGCACCGGGTTTCAAGGTGAAGTCTTTTGGGCTCGAAGCCTTAGCTTGGGACGCAAGGAACAGTGGCTGATCATGGTGTTAAAAGGAAAGTCCGAGATTTGGAAGGATTCCCGGATCATATGGAAGGATATCTCGTATACAAGGCGGAGACCAGATCGCGGTGGTTAAATTGATCAGTTTAGGAAAAACATCTCGTGAGAGAGGCGGATTCCTGATTACGGCAGACAAGATCCTCAGATTAGGGAATCAATCTTTGTTAGTATGGAAATCTATATCATGCATGAAATAGAGTTGTATTCCAACCCAAAGACCGGGCGTACCCTATAAATATGAGGGGTATATGGCCGATTGAGGTGGAACTCTCCCAATCGACGCATTCAATCTACTATCTTTTATTCTTCATCCTTGTTGTCTTGCTTTTCGTTCTTCGCTGTTCTTCGTGTTTAACGGCAGCGAACCTCGAAGCTCTGAGGGCGGTCAGGCCGACTCAGAGCAGCCCATAGCCGCCGCACTCCCTGACGGGGTCCCTCCCGGGGGTGTGGGGTCTCGGGTTCCCAAAAGCACTCGCCGGCGTGTCTTGCGTATCGTGCTCCCGGCGAGTCTCCCTCGACTCCGTGTCCCGCACATCACGCTCGGCTTCGGGGGTACACGGTGACGTGTTCGTGTGTGAACAATCTCATATCTCATGCCGTCTTCATATATATGCATGATCCACGCACTAATCATCTCGATCCTTCTGATCAAACGCTTCTTGCGCTACATCAAAGGTACAGTGCATCTCGGCTTGACCTTGTTTCACCGCTCTTCATGCAAGCTGACAGCTTACTTCGATGCTTATTAGGCCGGTTGCCCAGACACTCGTCGCAGTACGTCCGGCTACCGTATTTTCCTTGGTGATAATCTGTTGTCATGGTCCTCCAAACGGCAACAAATGATCTCTCGCTCCAGCGCCGAAGCAGAAAATCATGCTGTCGCCAATGCGCTTGCCGAAGCTTGTTGGTTACGTCACTCTTTCTCGACCTTCATCATCCGTTGACTGAAGCCACCGTATTTTCTGTGAAAATGTCAGTGCAGTCTACATGACCCAAAATCTGGTTAATCATCAACACACGAAGCACATCGAGATTGATCTACATTTTGTTCGTGACCGTGTTGCCATGACTGATGTCAGATTTCTTCACGTCCCGTCTTCTTCACAATACGCAGACATCTTTACAAAAGGATTGCTGTCACAATTGTTTCTTCACTTTTGGGACAGTCTCAACATTCGCTCAGCTGCCGTTTCGACCGCGGGAGGGTGTTAGCAAAAATATCTTGTACATATGGTACATATATATTCTCCCTCCTATTGTTAGGATTCTATCCCTGTTTTGTATCGGAATCTATTCTCTTCCTTGTATAAGGCTAGATATATCAATGTATAGTCAATACGGTGTAGTGACCCTATTTTCAAATACGAGGTCAGTGAAAATCTTCACGAACATAAACAATTTCTTTCATTCGCATGCATGCATATAGATACTTCAGAAATGATTTCGATTAAAAACCCTAACATGCGCCCTTAGGGTTAACATGAAATCGAACAGCAAAACTAATGCCACTAAAATTCATGATTCTAAAGTTCGTCCCTGTTCCTAACCCCCCCCCCAACTATCCAAAAACTTTAACAAGTTAAATTGAAGCTCATTTGCACATCAAGACCAAATGATCTTCGGTAAATGCTCACCTCGAGTGAATCGGGAGGAGGCTAGTTCAGTTAACTCCCTTTCGTCAAATGTAGGTGAAATGTTACATTTAAAAGTTAACCCTCATATTGATCTCAAATTTAATGTTGTGAAAAATATTTGAAGAAACAAATTGAGAACCTAGGAGTCAAACTTCATTCTTGGGTTTATACACCAAGATATTAAATATGAGGTTAAACTAGGGCATTACTTTTAATCCGTAAAACCTTATAAATTAGGTTATAGATTTTTATTAACTAAGTTGAGAGGAAATACAACTGAATAAAAGAAAAATGGATCTGTCTTATCTGCCGCGTGGGTCCCACTAGTAGCCCTAACCTCCACGTGTAGCAAACAACCCACCCGCAGTGCCCTTTTCTTCCTCACGCAGCACAACCTCAGACCATTCCCCACTCTTCTTCAACCTTCTGCCATTTCTTTTCCTCTCAACTAAGAGCAAAGCTCACTACCTTCTCACTTCCAAATCCCATCCAAAACCAAGGAATCAAGCTATGCATGTGGTTCCACTGAATTCTCCATCTCATGTGCTCTCAATCTACCCATGAAACATCAACATGCATGAGCATGTGGGCATTCTGCCATTTCCCTGCTCCCCCCAAACCGAGTTCTTCACAGTCCTTCTTCCCCAAATTGATTTCTCCATAGCTGCTGCTGTCCTCCCTTTTCTCCCAATTTCTTCTCCCCGTTTCCATCCTCAGCAGCTCCCCTCCGCCGCCTGTGCTCCCTCAGGCCGCCTCACACCACCGGAGCCCTCCTCCCCAACCCAGCTTGCCGCGCCGCCGGCCTTCCCACGCCACCAGGTCCACCGACGGCCGTGGCTCCTCTAGCGCCGCCCCCAAAGCCCCACCGGCCCGCCGCCTCGCCTGGCCGGCCCCGTGCTCCTCCGCCTGCGAGCCTGAGCTTGGCTTCCTCGCCGGTGCGCCACCTCCGCCTTGGCGCCTCTGCCTCCGCCCTCCCCTGCTCGCCCCCGTGCCGCGCCACTCTCCAGGGTCGCCTCCGGCCAGATCCGAGCCGTCCCACGCCGCATTCCCCCTTGCAACGCCTCGCCGGCCACCGGTGCCTCCTCTCCGGGTGCTGCCCCTGCCACGTCGCCTATCTCCTCCACCGTGTCGAGCCCGAGGCCTGAACCCCTCAGCAGCCCGTCGCCGGCAGGCACCTCCGCCTCAACTTGAAGCCGCTGCAAGAGCCCCTCCTCGGCCACGAGCAGCCACCCTCGGTCACCTCGAGTGAGGCTCGCCCCCAAGCTCCCATTCCCTCCCGGCCTATTGCTTCTCGAGCCGCCAATGGCAGTTAGAGCGGTGCAGGTACTCGAGCGGTAGAATTAATGGTTAACGATAAGCATCAGTGGTGCGGTTAGCAGTTGATAGGAAAGTTCGTTGACAACAGTTAAGTGGTTAGCATCTTGATTAGGACCAGTTGATTGCGCTTAGATACCAGTGTATACCAACCATTTTATCGCCCCACATTGTATCCAAATTGCTCAAGTATTACCCATTTCATAATGCCGAGATAATTTCATCCATATATGTAATAAGCCGTTAAGTGCTAACCAGTAAGGTTGATGGTATAATATATTAGTAATACCAAGGATGACTAACTAACCAATCTTACATATAGGAGAAGCTAACCGGGTATACAGATGACTCGTAAGTTAATTGCGGTTAAAGCCAAACGTAGCTAGCATCTAACATATTGCTGCTTTCGAGTATATCCAAAGACAAGACTGTAACTAAGACAGGATTAGTTAGAGCTAGGCTTGGGTAGTATACCTAATGCTTTAGCTACCTCGGAAAAATAACTAATTATTGAGGTATCGTTAGAGATGCTTAGCTAATCCACATTATCAGATGCAGAATCGACTAACCATCGTGTCTTGCCGTGGAAACACAACTAACGAGCTTGATCATTACCCATGAGAAGGGTTTAGACAAATTAGTATACCGATGGCCCCAATAACCACCAGTTGGGTTCGTGGATGTTAACTATTTTAAACCTACTAAGGGCTAGTAAGTTAACACACTAATCCAGCGTAAGGCAAGCAGACTTCAATGCTGATAACTTAAGGACAATATTCCTCACTGTAAGTGTTAGCTATTCATGTGATATAGGGAATAATTATTTTTCGAAACCAGGTTAACTGGTGCCTAGCTCAGCTGACCACCGCAATAAGTGAACCATGTGAAAATACAAGTGTACTCTAGCTGATTCCTTAGTTGCACATGTTGTCTCTGAACGTTAATGTTTAATCTAGTTGTCTGATCCCCACTGTCATTTAATTACCCCGTACGCCTGTCACTTTCCACAAATCAATTCCAGTTGGGTGTGAGGACAATTGACATACTACTTCCTTACTAAGAAGAAGACAGGAAATGCTAAAGTTGGTTTAACCTGTAGAAGCTCATACGAATGTTAACGATCTCCTAATACATATATACTAGAACATCTAGCTTAACCGTCAAATCAAAATAGCTAGTGTCACACTTCGCCTAACGGCCAGTAAATAATCGCGACTCCATGTTCTCACCTACGACAACGAATCAACCAAATGAGCCCTAAACACCTGTTGCACCATAACTTAACATGCATGCATGGTAGGATAACGACAGGTCAATTAAACCTAGAACCCGGAACATGTCAGTCAACCTAGAGTTATATATATACATCCACGCACCACCTTAGACACCTACATCTAGCATTGTCCATTCATCATGCATACATGCTGAGTCTTATGGTCTTCTTTTGCCATTTCTTTCCGGCGCTTCGAATCGTTCACAACAGGACTCGAAGAGGGAGACCACCAGGCTCACAACCTCACGCAAGATCAGGAATTCTACGGCCAAGGCAAGCAGAGCTTGTTGCATTTTACTTTCCGTACTCTTGTGTATGCTCTCTTTATATGTGTGCTTGTATATGGATGTTATTTGGATGCCATATGTGTGGTTGAGTACACTAGTATGTGTAGGACGTATCTTTATGTTGAGAACATCCTTACTGCCCCTTCAACTAAAATTGCTTAAGTGAGTTGGGAGAGCCGAGGGCGTGCACAATGGGTACGGTTGGTGTTAAATGCCGGGTGATGGCGACCCAGGAGGAAGAAGAATTTTGTCGCTGCACCAACCCGATCTTCAGCGTGTCACCATCCCTTATCACCGCGTGGTCATTGCCGGAATCACCACTATAGGTTATCTGATGGCAAGCCTTGGTCACCGGAGCTTTGCAACCTCCGAGTGAGGAGCACTCGATATTTCCCATGGTGGTTGTATTGTCGGTAACGGCTCGAGAGATTAATTAGAATGAAAATGTAATAAGTTAAAAACCCTCATGGTCGTTGCCGGACTCACTGCTAGGGGTTGTATTGCCGGGACGGTCCAGGGAGGTCGATTAAATTAGGTGGGCGTGGGCTGCCCCTAGACAACTTGGAATGTTATGGTTGATGTACTCATGTTCGTATTTGTTGATGTTATCATGGTTGTGTGTTACATTATACGAGATCTGAACTGAAAGTAGAAATTGTTGTGTTCCTTCCTTATTGTTATTCATACCATGTTTTGCTTTAATCTCGTTAGCTCAATTTGCATCATGTTTAATTGTTGCTATACTAGCATGTGTAGGACATCTAATCAAGCACGAATAAGTCTTGCGAGTACCTTCGTACTCACCTAGGATATTCCTAGATCATTGCAGGTGAGCCAGTGGTCGAGGATTACTTCAATTCCGCCTAGCTTCCGGTTTCCTTGGTTGGCTATCGACTCATGGGATAGATGTGGATTTTGGTCAGCGGTCACTATGCCGCTGTGGGTCTCATTTATGTTGCTTCCGCTGTTGTTTAACTTCTCCGTACTCGGATATGTGTTTGGATATAACCGACTATTGTAATATGTCGTCCCAACGTGGACAGTTATTATTAATATCGTAATGTAGAGTTTGTGCTGGGATATCCGAGTTGTTATTCCAGGCTGCCCCTGCACAATGCGTGAATGATATGGAGTGTATGGGTATGCCGTGAAGGACCGAGGCCGTACCATTTTCTACTAAGTCGAGCAGGTGTTGGTTGAGTGACCCGCTGGCTGAGATGCAGTGCCGGCCAGGCAGGGTGTGGGCGTTCTACCGGGCTTTCGAGCGACCCACTAGCTTCCGAGCTAGGTTAGGGTGTGGGTAGAACCGCCGGGCTCCTCCGACCTTGCTTGTCGTGGTAGGATTCGGGAACGACTCTGACTCTTCACCGGAATCTGGGATCCGGATGTGGTTCTGGGAAGGTTGGTCGCTTCCGGCCGGCTCGCTCGTCGCGGGTGTCGGATCGTTCCGCCTCGGTGCGTACGGCGCAGGTACCGTGCCACCGGGCGGACGAGTCCTTCGGTCCTTGGCGACTTCGCGTTCCCCTAATCACACTGTGGATTCCGGGTCCGTGACAGCTTGGTATCAGAGCCGAGCTGACTGTAGGAAACCAATTGCAGGTGGTCGTTAGTTAGGAGCTTCCGCTGCGCCACTGCCACTTGGCCAGCAAAACTATTTGCAAAACTAAACCCTATGTTCAAAATTAGTAAGTAGATTGCTTTTTATTCCTTATCCTCCCCACTCTTAGTTCTGAGACCCCTTCCCTGTCACCTTGATGTTGTGTTTGTGGCTGACTTTAATTCTGCTGTTGCTCTGCTAGTTGGATTCCCCTCAGTTGATGCATGCCACCCATGTTTTGGATGTCAATGGATTTCCGGAGGTACTCCTGTATATGCTCCGAGAACTTGGATTCCCCCATCTCCCGAAGTACTGGATACATAGAGCCGATCTCATGGTGTGTATTTTAGAATGTAAGCCGAACCGCATATCAGGTTTTAGGGTATCTTTTGGAGAGTTGTAATGGAGTTTCCATGGCTGTAACTTTGGAACATTACCCGTTTATTTCACTAGAGGGTGATCTAAACCGCAGCCTTTGTCTGAACCCGTTGATCGTATTAATGTATTCGTGTCTTAGCGTCAACTTTCCTTGCAATCGTTTTGCGCCTCATTTTCTCGTGAAACAGCATGGCATCTGGAACCCGTGGAGCCACTCGCGGGCGTCGTGAGCGTGAAGAAGAAGAAGTGCCACCCCCACCCCAGCAACCCAACATTACCGATCTGTTGGTCCGGATCTTAGACCAGCTAGTGCGTAACCAAGGCGCAGGAGGTGGTCAAGGCAGAGGCAGTCTATCTGAATTTCAGAGAACTCAACCAGCAACCTTTGACCGAGCTGATGACCCGCTAGAGGCGGACAATTGGATCCGCACGATTGAAAGGAAGCTTCAACTAGCTCAATGTACGGAAGACGACAAAGTCAACTTCGCCTCCCACTACCTCGAAGGCGCTGCCGCAGATTGGTGGGAGAATTTCCTAGCTATCCAAGCCCCCGGTCATGTGGTCACATGGGCCGAGTTCCGAACCGGCTTCCGTGATTTCCACATCCCTGCCGGTATCATGGCCCTAAAGAAGGAAGAGTTCCACGATCTCCGACAAGGAAAGAAGTCGGTGCTAGAGTTTCTCTATGAATTCAACCACTTAGCACGGTATGCACCTCGAGAAGTCTCCACCGATGAGGACAGGATGGAGAAATTCATGGGCAAGCTGAACCATGAAATGCAAGCCAAGCTGGCTATCGCCGATGTACGTGACTTCCAACACCTGGTGAACAAAGCTATCAACATTGAAGCAAAGGAATCCGTCCTCCAACAGGACCGCAAGCGTGAGCGAGAGGCGCAGAGGTCTGTTGCAAGTAGCTCTCAAAGGCCGCGAGTGTGGCAGCCACTACCACCCCGTCCATTGCAGCAAGGACTTCAGTCTCGCCCCCAAGGAAGGCAGTTGCAACCCGTTAAGGATTTGAGCAGGGTGAAATGCTACAAATGCGGAATTATGGGGCACTATGCAAATCGTTGCTACCTTCAGCGCAGACAAGCCAGACAAGCCAGTCGAGGACCTCAAACTAAGAAACCAGCCCCTAATAGAGCTCAAACCGCCGGCCGTGGCCAGGTGAACCACGTCACCGCCGAAGAAGCACAGGATACACCGGAGGAAGTATTGGGTATGCTCCCTGTTAACTTAACTCCCACCACCGTCTTTTTACTTCCGAAGCATCCCATCCCTTGCATTAGATGCCTCCATCTTTTAGCAAAGGGCTAATGATTGAGTCGTTTGGCCGAACTCAAAATTGTCTTTTTAAGGTTCATGTCCTGTTCCTTATCATCAATTCGGCCTCTCCATATTTCCTGTTTAGGTGATCCTTGTGAGCTATGATTTTCCAAAGCGTTATGTGCGCATGTGGTTTATTCCTTTACCACTTACTAACCTATGCCCGGATTCTATTGAGTATTTGAGAGAGTGCAATCCTTCTATTGTGACAAAATTTAATTCCCCCCCCCAGCTCTAGTAAGACTACTCCATCCGCTCTGGATAAATGCCCAACCCACATTTTGAGCGACGCCTTTACCCATCATCTCGATTGGATGTTAATGTGTGGGGTTAAGTGTTGAGTAACAACCCCTCCTTCTGGTGGTGATGCACCCCTTTCCTATAGATTCACGTCCACGTTGAATCTTTTGGTTGAGTACTAGGCAACGCGATCCGACCATCGGCGTGCGGAGTCAATAGTTGAGTACGGGATGGATTGGCCCCCATACCGTCTACCCTGCTATTTGCTTCTAGTGCGCTCGAGTGGAGTATCCCTGTATGCCCTGTCCTTAGCCCTGAAGAGACCAACATCGGTTCTTCTTTGGACTCCCTCTGAGATTATGCACTATCTGATCGCAGTTTCCAGAACATTTCCGCTGGATAAGTTCGGTCTAGCATCTTGATCAATACTTCCCAGCTGTTCATCCGTCCCAAGCCTGAACTGGAGCATGAAGACCCTTAAGTATGATGCTCAATGGACTCTGTCATCTCCTAGTCCTCACCACCCAGTTAATTACAAGAACAATTACCTTCTTGTTTTTACTGAGAAAAATACAACAAAGATTCTAGAGAATCTAGCTTAACAGCCAAATCAAGAATGTCCCGTATTATAACTCACCTTAAACCCCGTATGGAGGATGATATAGAGAAAGTGGAGGATGAACGAACGCTCAAATAGAGGAGAGAAATAAACCACAGAAGAAAAGGATGGATACGCATAATAGCACCAATCCGTCGGTGCAGTGGCAAGTTTTCAGGACCAATGAGACACAATCCACCCATTTGAGTTGCCATTCCTAAATGGAATCCTGCCACCGAGTTCCCAAGATAAGGCAACCACAGAAAGATCGAACGCCCAGCATGCAGCCTCGGTGAAATAGGATATGAAACCTGAAAAGCCTTTCAGATGCCCAATCCTACTCCCGATTTTTCTCCCCAAGTAATCATAAACAGATACTTCGATTGCTTCGAAGTCACCACCCTTACTATCCTGACCAGCCTTGTTGGAGCAGAGATAGTTGGTCGTCATGGCCCCTCTCACTCAAACCAACGATCAGGACTGACAAGGTCCTCGCACTCTTCTTCCCCCAGAATTCGGTTATTGTCAAAAATAACAACTTGATCTGGTTTTCTCTTTCCAGAACTGGTGTAGAAGTCAAATAGTGACCCCACTACTAGCCATCAACAACGCAAGGACCTGGTCTTCACTAAAACACCCAAATCCCCGCTGTCCATCCATCTCGGTAGCATAAGACCGTTCCTTCGCCATTATTCTTGGTAGACCCTAAACCAAGCGACAACCTGCTCGGTTTGTTACAAAGTACGATTTAGGTCGCCATGACAAGGTCGAGCATCAGAGATCAGCAGGTATGATGTAGCCCCTCCTTGACCCCAAGATAGAAGAACTACAGGAAGGACTCTTGATGGAAGGGAGCACAAAACCCGGAACCTTACTGTTCAACCCTTCAGAAATCCGATGGAGCAACCACACCGAAGATAAGGCCACGTGGGAATAGGAAGATTGGCTCAAGACCGAGCTCCCACCTTTGTTTGCCGAACGTTACAGATCTCGGGTCGAGATCTTTTTAAGGGGGGTAGGTTTTGTAGTGACCCTATTTTCAAATACGAGGTCAGTGAAAATCTTCACGAACATAAACAATTTCTTTCATTCGCATGCATGCATATAGATACTTCAGAAATGATTTCGATTAAAAACCCTAACATGCGCCCTTAGGGTTAACATGAAATCGAACAGCAAAACTAATGCCACTAAAATTCATGATTCTAAAGTTCGTCCCTGTTCCTAACAACTATCCAAAAACTTTAACAAGTTAAATTGAAGCTCATTTGCACATCAAGACCAAATGATCTTCGGTAAATGCTCACCTCGAGTGAATCGGGAGGAGGCTAGTTCAGTTAACTCCCTTTCGTCAAATGTAGGTGAAATGTTACATTTAAAAGTTAACCCTCATATTGATCTCAAATTTAATGTTGTGAAAAATATTTGAAGAAACAAATTGAGAACCTAGGAGTCAAACTTCATTCTTGGGTTTATACACCAAGATATTAAATATGAGGTTAAACTAGGGCATTACTTTTAATCCGTAAAACCTTATAAATTAGGTTATAGATTTTTATTAACTAAGTTGAGAGGAAATACAACTGAATAAAAGAAAAATGGATCTGTCTTATCTGCCGCGTGGGTCCCACTAGTAGCCCTAACCTCCACGTGTAGCAAACAACCCACCCGCAGTGCCCTTTTCTTCCTCACGCAGCACAACCTCAGACCATTCCCCACTCTTCTTCAACCTTCTGCCATTTCTTTTCCTCTCAACTAAGAGCAAAGCTCACTACCTTCTCACTTCCAAATCCCATCCAAAACCAAGGAATCAAGCTATGCATGTGGTTCCACTGAATTCTCCATCTCATGTGCTCTCAATCTACCCATGAAACATCAACATGCATGAGCATGTGGGCATTCTGCCATTTCCCTGCTCCCCCAAACCGAGTTCTTCACAGTCCTTCTTCCCCAAATTGATTTCTCCATAGCTGCTGCTGTCCTCCCTTTTCTCCCAATTTCTTCTCCCCGTTTCCATCCTCAGCAGCTCCCCTCCGCCGCCTGTGCTCCCTCAGGCCGCCTCACACCACCGGAGCCCTCCTCCCCAACCCAGCTTGCCGCGCCGCCGGCCTTCCCACGCCACCAGGTCCACCGACGGCCGTGGCTCCTCTAGCGCCGCCCCCAAAGCCCCACCGGCCCGCCGCCTCGCCTGGCCGGCCCCGTGCTCCTCCGCCTGCGAGCCTGAGCTTGGCTTCCTCGCCGGTGCACCACCTCCGCCTTGGCGCCTCTGCCTCCGCCCTCCCCTGCTCGCCCCCGTGCCGCGCCACTCTCCAGGGTCGCCTCCGGCCAGATCCGAGCCGTCCCACGCCGCATTCCCCCTTGCAACGCCTCGCCGGCCACCGGTGCCTCCTCTCCGGGTGCTGCCCCTGCCACGTCGCCTATCTCCTCCACCGTGTCGAGCCCGAGGCCTGAACCCCTCAGCAGCCCGTCGCCGGCAGGCACCTCCGCCTCAACTTGAAGCCGCTGCAAGAGCCCCTCCTCGGCCACGAGCAGCCACCCTCGGTCACCTCGAGGTGAGGCTCGCCCCCAAGCTCCCATTCCCTCCCGGCCTATTGCTTCTCGAGCCGCCAATGGCAGTTAGAGCGGTGCAGGTACTCGAGCAGTAGAATTAATGGTTAACGATAAGCATCAGTGGTGCGGTTAGCAGTTGATAGGAAAGTTCGTTGACAGCAGTTAAGTGGTTAGCATCTTGATTAGGACCAGTTGATTGCGCTTAGATACCAGTGTATACCAACCATTTTATCGCCCCACATTGTATCCAAATTGCTCAAGTATTACCCATTTCATAATGCCGAGATAATTTCATCCATATATGTAATAAGCCGTTAAGTGCTAACCAGTAAGGTTGATGGTATAATATATTAGTAATACCAAGGATGACTAACTAACCAATCTTACATATAGGAGAAGCTAACCGGGTATACAGATGACTCGTAAGTTAATTGCGGTTAAAGCCAAATGTAGCTAGCATCTAACATATTGCTGCTTTCGAGTATATCCAAAGACAAGACTGTAACTAAGACAGGATTAGTTAGAGCTAGGCTTGGGTAGTATACCTAATGCTTTAGCTACCTCGGAAAAATAACTAATTATTGAGGTATCGTTAGAGATGCTTAGCTAATCCACATTATCAGATGCAGAATCGACTAACCATCGTGTCTTGCCGTGGAAACACAACTAACGAGCTTGATCATTACCCATGAGAAGGGTTTAGACAAATTAGTATACCGATGGCCCCAATAACCACCAGTTGGGTTCGTGGATGTTAACTATTTTAAACCTACTAAGGGCTAGTAAGTTAACACACTAATCCAGCGTAAGGCAAGCAGACTTCAATGCTGATAACTTAAGGACAATATTCCTCACTGTAAGTGTTAGCTATTCATGTGATATAGGGAATAATTATTTTTCGAAACCAGGTTAACTGGTGCCTAGCTCAGCTGACCACCGCAATAAGTGAACCATGTGAAAATACAAGTGTACTCTAGCTGATTCCTTAGTTGCACATGTTGTCTCTGAACGTTAATGTTTAATCTAGTTGTCTGATCCCCACTGTCATTTAATTACCCCGTACGCCTGTCACTTTCCACAAATCAATTCCAGTTGGGTGTGAGGACAATTGACATACTACTTCCTTACTAAGAAGAAGACAGGAAATGCTAAAGTTGGTTTAACCTGTAGAAGCTCATACGAATGTTAACGATCTCCTAATACATATATACTAGAACATCTAGCTTAACCGTCAAATCAAAATAGCTAGTGTCACACTTCGCCTAACGGCCAGTAAATAATCGCGACTCCATGTTCTCACCTACGACAACGAATCAACCAAATGAGCCCTAAACACCTGTTGCACCATAACTTAACATGCATGCATGGTAGGATAACGACAGGTCAATTAAACCTAGAACCCGGAACATGTCAGTCAACCTAGAGTTATATATATACATCCACGCACCACCTTAGACACCTACATCTAGCATTGTCCATTCATCATGCATACATGCTGAGTCTTATGGTCTTCTTTTGCCATTTCTTTCCGGCGCTTCGAATCGTTCACAACAGGACTCGAAGAGGGAGACCACCAGGCTCACAACCTCACGCAAGATCAGGAATTCTACGGCCAAGGCAAGCAGAGCTTGTTGCATTTTACTTTCCGTACTCTTGTGTATGCTCTCTTTATATGTGTGCTTGTATATGGATGTTATTTGGATGCCATATGTGTGGTTGAGTACACTAGTATGTGTAGGACGTATCTTTATGTTGAGAACATCCTTACTGCCCCTTCAACTAAAATTGCTTAAGTGAGTTGGGAGAGCCGAGGGCGTGCACAATGGGTACGGTTGGTGTTAAATGCCGGGTGATGGCGACCCAGGAGGAAGAAGAATTTTGTCGCTGCACCAACCCGATCTTCAGCGTGTCACCATCCCTTATCACCGCGTGGTCATTGCCGGAATCACCACTATAGGTTATCTGATGGCAAGCCTTGGTCACCGGAGCTTTGCAACCTCCGAGTGAGGAGCACTCGATATTTCCCATGGTGGTTGTATTGTCGGTAACGGCTCGAGAGATTAATTAGAATGAAAATGTAATAAGTTAAAAACCCTCATGGTCGTTGCCGGACTCACTGCTAGGGGTTGTATTGCCGGGACGGTCCAGGGAGGTCGATTAAATTAGGTGGGCGTGGGCTGCCCCTAGACAACTTGGAATGTTATGGTTGATGTACTCATGTTCGTATTTGTTGATGTTATCATGGTTGTGTGTTACATTATACGAGATCTGAACTGAAAGTAGAAATTGTTGTGTTCCTTCCTTATTGTTATTCATACCATGTTTTGCTTTAATCTCGTTAGCTCAATTTGCATCATGTTTAATTGTTGCTATACTAGCATGTGTAGGACATCTAATCAAGCACGAATAAGTCTTGCGAGTACCTTCGTACTCACCTAGGATATTCCTAGATCATTGCAGGTGAGCCAGTGGTCGAGGATTACTTCAATTCCGCCTAGCTTCCGGTTTCCTTGGTTGGCTATCGACTCATGGGATAGATGTGGATTTTGGTCAGCGGTCACTATGCCGCTGTGGGTCTCATTTATGTTGCTTCCGCTGTTGTTTAACTTCTCCGTACTCGGATATGTGTTTGGATATAACCGACTATTGTAATATGTCGTCCCAACGTGGACAGTTATTATTAATATCGTAATGTAGAGTTTGTGCTGGGATATCCGAGTTGTTATTCCAGGCTGCCCCTGCACAATGCGTGAATGATATGGAGTGTATGGGTATGCCGTGAAGGACCGAGGCCGTACCATTTTCTACTAAGTCGAGCAGGTGTTGGTTGAGTGACCCGCTGGCTGAGATGCAGTGCCGGCCAGGCAGGGTGTGGGCGTTCTACCGGGCTTTCGAGCGACCCACTAGCTTCCGAGCTAGGTTAGGGTGTGGGTAGAACCGCCGGGCTCCTCCGACCTTGCTTGTCGTGGTAGGATTCGGGAACGACTCTGACTCTTCACCGGAATCTGGGATCCGGATGTGGTTCTGGGAAGGTTGGTCGCTTCCGGCCGGCTCGCTCGTCGCGGGTGTCGGATCGTTCCGCCTCGGTGCGTACGGCGCAGGTACCGTGCCACCGGGCGGACGAGTCCTTCGGTCCTTGGCGACTTCGCGTTCCCCTAATCACACGTGGATTCCGGGTCCGTGACATACGGTGTGTGGATTACACCGCCTAACGGGTAACACTTGACTGCCTGTATTGCCCAGACGTACGTGTCGTGCTGACGTGGGTGGCGGAAAAGAAAAGAAGGCCTCCACCATCCTGCATGCAGTTTTGCGCCATCCTATACGGCCGAGTAGGGTTGAAAACGGTACAGAAACGGTCGAAAAAATGTCTTACCATTTCCATTTCTGCACTCTCTTATCGGAACGGAAACGAATATGGAAACTCCGGAATCAAAATGGAAACGGAAAGTACCGGAAACGAATATGAGACGAATACGGTAGAAAATGAAAACGATAATGAATATTTGTCGGAACACAAGAACCCCTTGAAGCGTGCACAAAAATACAATAAAAACAACATGACACAAATAATATATATTACATAACCAATTATATTTATACGAGAGTAGGAAGGGTTAGCCTGTTAGGGATAAGGGATCTAGATATGCTGGATGGGGTGGATGGCTAGATGGGCCAGAACTTTTACGTGGATTTATTCGGAAATATTCCGTTTTTCTTATACGGAATTTCCGTTTCCGACTGAAATCACCGTACCGTTTCCATTTCCGTTTCCATATAAAATTTCCGTTTCCGTTTCCGTGTAAGAGCTTTCGTTTCCATTTTTTCTAGAAACGGACGAAAAATTTCTGTTCCGTTTTCAACCCTACGGCCGAGCCGGCCGCTTGTTTTCCCTTCACGGGGAAAGCGAGAGAGCAAGCAATTTTCTAGAAGACTGTAGTTGAGGCTAGAGAGACTACAACGTACGCCCAAGGGATACCAACTTATGCAATGTCCTGTTTTCATCTAACCAAGGGTTTTTGCGATGATATTACATCCATGATATGTCGTTTCTGGTGGGCACAAATGGATAACGATCACAAAATGCATTGGCTCTCTATCACCAACTTGGCTAAACCGAAGAGGCAAGGAGGTCTTGGTTTTAAAAATTTGCATTTCTTCAATCTGGCAATGCTAGCTCGGCAAGCATGGCGAATTATTCAGAATCCTGGTTCTTTGTGTGTGACATTGCTCCAGGCCCGGTACTTCCCGAGTGGAAATGCCCTGGCATTGCCCATCACTGAATAGAGGAAACACTGACGGGCGAGTTCGGGCTTGTCAGTACTTGTGATGCAGAAGGCGAGGCAGCCAACTTCTATTGACAGGCACAATACCCGCCCGTCAGTAGAAATGGGCGGAGAGGACAAACTTCGCATCTCTACTGGCAGAAACCTTCACTGACGGGCAATCCAAAATTGCCCGTCAGTGAATGTGGCATTTCTACTGACGGGTCAAGGAAGGCCCGTCAGTGGAAGTTTTCTCCAGAATAACTTCGAGGGCATACTTATCACTGACGGTTGACCTTTTTGTGCTCGTCAGTGATAATTCTACACTTATATAAGGGAGGCCGCACCCGCAGCTAGCCGTTAAGCTCGCGCTCCTCACACGGCCAGCTGCAAGCTCCGGCGCCTCAGTGGAGATTTAGCTAGGCTGCTGCTCTCCTTCCTTGTCCCCCTCCTCCCTGTCCTCCCTCCCTCCTCCTTTAGATCTAGATCATTAATTAATCCTCTCCTTCCTCCTTTCCACCTCTTTTCTCTCTCTACCCCCTCCCCTCCTCCCTCCCTCCCTCCCTCTCTCCTCCTCCTCCTAGATATACAATCTATATCTAGATCTCTTTTAACCCTCCTCCCTCCCTCCTCCCCTCCACCCATTCTCCCCTCTCTTAATTTCCTCCCCTCTCCTCCTCTCTCTCCTTACCCTATTCCGGAGGGTAGCGAGCTCTCTTTGGTATGATGTAATACATGAAAGAAAATAATAAATTTTATGTTTATTCTGTTAATTTCAACTATAATCAATCAGTTTGTTGCTGTAGGGATCGATGGATTGAAGTTGGATGTACGGCGAAAGGGAAACACGGAGTTTTGTTGATACTCTGAATGAGTTTCTAGATGTGGCCGAGGAAGATAGGGAGAAAAAGGGTGCGAACAAGATGTGTTGTCTGTGTTTTGTATGCAAGAACACGATAATGTTCAGGGAGAGAGGCATGTTACAGCTACACTTGTTGACTAAAGGTTTCATGAAAGGTTATACACGTTGGACAAGTCACGGTGAGGAGACAAAATTTTTAGCTACTCCTGAATGTTTAGAAGAAGAGGCCATACATGGAGACGCAGAAGAAGATGAAGACCATATTTCCGAATGTAGGGATGACTTGACGGGAGAGGCAGGGAATAATTTAGTCAAAATGTTGAGGGACAGTCACATGGTGGACTAGGTGGTCGAAGACCCCGAGGATGAAAGAGAGGTCGCAAATTTTGCGAAACTGATGGAAGACTCGACAAAACCGCTGTATCGTAGCTGGGATCCTGAGCACACGCGTCTATCAGTCACGCTAGAACTTCTAAGGATCAAGGCAGCCCACAACTGTCCGGACGCAAGCTTCGATGAGACACTGGCTTACCTTGCGACGGTTTTTCCAAAGGAGAACGTGTTGCCTACGAGCACCGAGGAAGCCAAGAAGGTGGTTTGCCCCCTTGGGATTGGATGTAGAGAGACTCCATGCTTGTCGGAACGACTGCATTATTTATCACAAGGAGTATAAAAAGCTGCACAAATGTCCGGTGTGCAACACATCTCGATATAAGCAGGGCAGAAACCAAGACGATGACGAGGAAGAAGTGACGAGTGGTGCCCCTGCAAAGGTTGTATGGTACCTTCCAGTCCTCCCCCGACTGAAGCGTTTATTCGGTAACAAGAAGGAGGCAAAGCTGCTGCGTTGGCACGAAGAGGGGCAAAGAAAGGACGGGGTGTTGAGACACCCAGCTGACGCTTGTCAGTGGAGAGCAATCAACACTGAATACCCAGATTTCGGTAGTGATCCGAGGAATATCAGGTTTGGTATGAGTACGGACGGAATAAATCCATTCGGCAACATGAGCAGCAGACACAGCACATGGCCCGTTGTTCTTTGGATCTATAACCTCCCTCCATGGTTGTGCATGAAGTGGAAGTACATGCACCTATCTATTCTCATTCAAGGGCCAAAACAACCTGGAATGGATCTTAACGTGTATCAACAGCTACTGAAGGACGAACTAGCTACGCTATGGGAAGAAGGGGCTCAGGTCTGGGATGCAGACAAAGAAGAGTTCTTCACTCTGAAAGGCCTGTTGTTCACAACGGTACAAGATTATCCCGCGTACGGGAACAACGCGTGTCAGTGCACCAAAGGATACGAAGCATGTGTTAAGTGCATGGAAGAAACCACAAGTGTTTTCTTAGAGGGCTCTAGAAAAATCGTGTTCATGGGCCACCGAAGGTGGCTGACCATGAATGACCCATGGAGAGAGGACACGGAAAGGTTCGACGGAACAAAAGAAATCCGTCCAAAGCCTCGTGAGAAGACCGGACAAGAAATCTATGATCTCTTGAATGAAATGGATGAAGTAGAGCCAGGAAAAGGAAAGAAACAACCGTCGGTAAAGGGCGTCTGGAAAAGGAAATCTATTTTTTGAGAATTGCCTTACTGGCCTCACCTAGACACACGTCACATCATTGATGTAATGCATGTCAAAAAAATATCTGCGACAGCTTGCTTGGTCTCTTGCTCAACATTCCAGACAAGACAAAAGATAGACCGAAGGCACGAGCAGACATGCAACACATGAATATAAGACATGAGTTGTGGGCAACCAGAGAGACGTCTAAGATGGGGAAGAATGGTACCAGAGTCAAGACCAGCTGTCCTGCTGCTTGCTACACTCTGAGTAGAGACGAGCTCCATAGCCTTTGCGAATGCCTCTATGGTGTCAAAGTTTCTTCGGGTTACTCTGCGAACATCCGAAAACTTGTTGACATGAAGACTCACCGACTGATTGGCATGAGGTCTCATGACTGCCACGTGATGATCACACAGATACTGCCTGTTGCTATTAGAGGTATCATGGAGCCAGGTGTCCGCAAGATGATCACGGACCTTTGTAACTTCTTCAACACTATCTGTCAGAAGTCAATCACGGTGCAACGCTGCCTGAAACTGAAGGCCGAGATCACTGTCATACTATGCGAACTTGAGATGTATTTCCCTCCAGCATTCTTCGATGTCATGGTACATCTCATGATCCATATCATCCCAGAGATACTAGACCTTGGTCTCGTGTTTTTGCACAACATGTACCCGTTTGAAAGGTACAACAGAGTTATCAAGCGCTACGTACGTAACAGAGCGCATCCGGAAGGTAGCATCATCCAAGGCTATGCTACCGAAGAGGGCGTCAAGTTCTACACGGATTACATGCGTGATCAAAAACCTATAGGTGTTCCAGTTTCGTGGCACACAGGCAGGCTCGACGGTAAAGGTGCGATCGGGCATAAAAGTTTACACGTGTATCAATCGAAAAGATCAGATGACTACAACAGAGCACATTTCATGGTGTTGCAACACCTGGCTATGGTACAACCTTATATTCAGATCCACATGAAACTGTTGCGCAAAGCGAATCCGAAAAAGGGCACAGTTGCACTCACGAAAGAGCATAACGCAAAGTTCTCCGGGTGGCTAAAGGACTACTGGTATGAAAGGGAGCCGTTAAATGGAGAAGAAGAAACCGTCCGGATGTTATCACAAGAACCCGATAGCAAAGTCGTGACGTGGCAATCGTATGATATCAACGGATACACATTCTACACCGAGGCTCAAGACCGGCGCAGTACGTACCAGAACTGCGGTGTAACGCAGGAGTCTAGAATTGGTCATCATGGCAAGAAGTGTAGGTACTACGGCTTGATCGAAGAGATCTGAGAACTTGATTACACCATGACCAAGATCCCCATATTTCGTGTCAGATGGGTGAAAGACGTCAGAATCGAAGATATGAACACCAGTACCATGGTTATACCTCCACCGATCCTTATGGAGTCACGACAAGTCAAATCAATCAGTCCCAAAGATGAGCCATGGGTATTAGCCAAACAGCTCGCCCAAGTCTTCTACATAACAGACCCAAAGAATAAGAAGCGCGTTGTCATGAGGAAAGGGAAAAGAAGTATTGTCGGAGTCGATGGTGTAGTTGACAAAGAGGACTATGACCAGTTCGACAATCCAGACACAGAAGAAGAAGATGTTGATGATCGAATGAGCAAGAGGCGTAAAGGTTCTCAGGATGCGTGCCCCTACATAAGACGCAGTCACGACGAAGGACTGACGTATACCAGCAAGAAGATCAGAAGTACTATTGAGAAGCTTGTCGAAGACGACGAAATCTAGATTTCCGATCAATTCAGAACGAACCTCAATATGTAATAATATCATTTTAATGAATTGAATGGTTAATTATATATGTTCGGGACTTGGTGAATTACCTAGGCACGTGTCGCATGTATGCTCTAAGTCCAGCTCGCAAACCCTCAAATCAGCCATAAGTCCACTCCACAAACCCTAAAATCAGCCTCTATTTTCACTCCGTAAATCTTTGCAAACCTGGAAATCAGGCAAACCATCATCAAACCCTAAAACAACTCCACTGACGGGCAACTACTCATGGACCATCAATGGAAGTACTTTCACTAATGGGCAACATATGAACACCCGTTAGTGGAAGTAAATCAGTGCCCTGGACGAACCAACTTTCACTGACCGGCACCTTTTCCTCGCCCGTCAGTGAAAGTACTTAAGCTCCCAGTAGTCCGAAACCTAGTCTACTGACAGGCGCCTTGTAATCGCCCGTCAGTGGAAGTGCTTTCACTGACGGGCGTAGTGTTGTCGCCCGTCAGTGGAGTTGTAACAGGGACTATAAAGGGGGGACTTCGCCAAATTTTGGCCGTCCTCGCGCATTCTAATTTGAACCAGCCGCGAACCCTACTTCCGCCGCCAAGCTGCCACGCCGCTGCCCCGCGCCCCCACGCCGCCGCCCCGAGCCCTCCACGCCACCCTAGCCCTTCCGTACTGCCGCCGGCCACGCCTCCACGCCGCCGCCGGAGGTCCCGAGCCCGACGCCACCGCCGGAGGTCCCGAGCCCGACTGGTGATGCGCATCTTCCCTTCCTTTCACCCTTTTTCTTCCCGTGTCTTCTCTTTTGGTTTGCTCTCTCCCTTTGACGAATGTGCTAAGCGTTGGCTCTCTCGATGTATGTGTAAGTTCTATACAGAATTCTTGTTGTTAGTAGTTGCTAAGGTATTACAAGGTCAGATCAGCTTTGGATATGCTGTTAAGTGAAATTATGTTGCTTGAGATTTACTGATAACTAGGGAATTTTCTTGTCGGTTATATGGAGAGATCCTACTGTTTGTTTTAGGATTTTGTAAAAAAGGGATATATTGTTTGTTGTGAGTTAAATCTTTTCCTTAATTACGTGGTGTTTGTGATCTTGCTATGGCACATATTTTTGGAATTTGTTTCTTTAGGTTTTTCACATTTGTAGATCGATTTCTCTTAATTACTAAGAACCTTGATCTATATAAGCTGTCTTTGTTGAATTTTGATTGCTGTAGTCTTAACCTGCGCTTCTCATCCAAATAAGCTAATGTTGCTTACTTGGACTTTGCATTTATATCTACTTGCTATAAATGGGAAACCAAACTACCATGACCATCCTCCTTTTCGCCCCTCTCTTTTCCTAACGAGATGAAGATATAGTGTTCTTGTAGGCGATAAGAGAGACGAGGATATTACTTCGAATGGATCTAATCTTACATATATAGACAGTTGAGTCGCATACGCCATGGCACGAGTGCACGACTGAGAACATATATGGTACTTCCAGGTGTTGAAGTACCCTGGTGCTCCAAAACAATTCATAACTAAGATCCAAAGTGGGGGGACATTTAGTTCTCAGTTCATGTTGATGTACATGATTTATTTTTGTTCTTCAAGTGGCACCATGCGGAATTGTGATGCTAATCGGTCTTTTCTATTGAATCAAATGTAGTTGTGATGCTAATCAGTCTTTTCTATTGGATCAAATGTAGTTGCAGTGCCTGTAGACATGGCGGCCCCGATGATTATGTATATTAGATGATGCAAAATTCAATGTGTATATTAGAGGATGTATGTATGTATATACTGAGATTTGTGATTTGTGATTATCGTTTTTTCATTCGATGAATGTATGGATGTGTATGATTGATGAGCTACTGATTGGACGAGGCATTGTAATTTGACTTTTGTGTCAGTGATTAAGAGGTTTACAAGTACATTTCGTTGTTTTGTTAATTGCTAAGAGTGTTCCTTTTGATGCATGGCTTATCCTCCTTTTTATGAGGCATGCATTAGCTGTACCGATATACGAGTGGTTTAGGATTAAGAAATATGCATTTTCCCATACATAGAGTTTATTTTGATATAGGGTTTTCATTTTTTAAGTTTCTTAATTGGAAATGGACTCATCGCCTATCCGGGAACTAGCCCACGTAGATGATGACAGGGCGGTGCCCCTAGACGTGGCGGCCCAAATTGAAGCCCCACCCCGAACCGATCAAATAGCTCCCGAGCCGGCCAGTGAACCTGCCGTCGAGCCGGCCAGTGTAGCTGCAGTCGAGTCGTCCAGTGTAGCTGCCGTCGAGCCAGCCAGCTTACCTTCGGCACCAGCACCTCCCTCAGCGCGAGATGAAGAGAGTGCGTCTGGCTCGTCTGACGATTCTCGGTCTAGTGAGTCGGGATCAGAAGAAGAGGCGGCGCCCGAGCCAGCACCATCGAAGCCGAAGAGATGGTACAACCCTAGAGGAGAGAACCAGCTGACGAACGAGACATTCGTGGTCACTTGAGTCGGCGTAACAGGTGTTCCTGCAAGTCCCGAGAAGGCTGCGAGATCGTTCAGCAACACCTACGGGTGCATTGTCCGTGAGCATGTCAAGATCACATGTCGGGACTTCAAAAAAATGACTAACGCCCAGAAAAAGGTCTTGTTCGACAAGCTGTGGGATAAGTATGCTATCCCAGAGGTTGACAAGGAAAGAGTGCAGCGGAAAGCTGACAGCATCATGTGTGCTGCGCTAAGGACATGGCAATGTGTGCTGCGCTAAGGACATGGCGATATGAAGCAACGAAGCTGCTAGACGTCGATTTCGAAACTGCAGTTAAAACTAAATGGCCAAAGATAGAACTCGAACAGTAGGAGGAGTTTGTTGCTGACAAGAAGAGTGACGCATTCAAGGAGAAGAGCCGCTGGGGGAAGGAGCTGCGCGCGAAGAACAAATTCCCCCACCACCTTGGCAGCTAAGGTGTTCCAGGGAAGAGACCGATCTGGGCCAAAGAGGACGCAGCGCTGATAGCAGCTGGCAAACCGGTTCCTTTCGCCAATATCGAGCAGAAACGTGCCCAGATTTGGATGAGGGCGCACATAGTTTCTGACCCAGCTACTGGGTCACCAATTATCACGGACCCCGAGCTTCAGGCGGTTTCCAAACGTTTGGTATAATCTAAACCAATGTCTTCTTGAAATATACTATTGTGCTTCCAATACGCTAACGGCCCGTACCTTATGCCGTTTCCCTTGCAGAGGCAGCTGTCCCAGCAGCCTGAGAGCTCCCAGGACTCCGTCCAGAGTGAGAGGTGGGAAGACCATCTCTCGAAGGCTCTAGGACAAGGGAGAAGACAGGGCGTGTCCGAGGGATCGGGAGTTGGGCTATATGGGACAAAGTCTTTCCTCGAGACCGCGAGGCTGCCCGCCAGAGGAGGAGAGGAAGGCAAACATCTCTTATGCAAGAGATGATAAGGGCAGCCCAAGAGGCTGGCAAGCAGGCGACACAATAATTTTTAGAGTCTAGAGGCTACAACGCCCGCGATGTATCTCGTTCACCTGTGTATCCTCATGGACATCAGGGCTCCTATCCTGCTAGATGGAGTAGCTGTGCCTCAGCCTCCGACGTCGCCCCCGAGTCGCCAAGTCCCGTCGAAGACATCACTGTAAGCTTCGTTGCCACATTGAATCACTTGTTTGAGGGCTCTAATTCACAGCATTGTACAGATAACAATGGGTACGACACATTGTTTATTATGCAGGACCCCACAAAATGCCACCTCACTATCCCTTTGCCCGGCGTGAAGAAGACGGTTGCACACGGCCTAGTCTTCCCAAAAGTAGAGGGCGCGACATGCTACAACACTGTTATACTTTCCCACATGGCAAGGGTGCAGGTGGACCGCGTCGTTGTCGAGTTCAGTGAAATCGCAGTCCCTGTCGCCCCTGAAGAGGATGTCACGAAGCTAGGAGACTACAAGGGGTACTACATCCTGTGGCCAAAGAGTCAGATAGTTATCCCCGGGGTGTCCTCTCCTAGTACGTCAACCATCCCCTCTCCATCAATCGGAGCCGGCCCGTCTCCGCTCGGCCTGTGCCGTACGCCCGTTTCGTTCGATGATCCGAACGACGATCTTGCCGAGCAGTAACACACGACGATCCTTCCGTCCGAGGAGGAGGAGCAACCCAAGACGGACTCGCCACCCCGTGAAAGGTGCTCCAAGCATCTCCATGACCTGAAGCCAGCAGGAAAGAAGGTCTTATCTCCAAGCATGCTCAATGCCGCAGTGGGCGAAGCATTGACGGGAGGCAAGAGGGCCTCCTCTCCAGAGCCAGAGAGGAAAAGAAAAAGAGCACACAAATGGGACGGCACCGCTGTGAAGGGCAAGCAAGGAAAGCAAGAAGAAAGCCTTGTCCTTCCAGACATTTGCCGAAACTGTCAAGAAGCCTCGACGACTAGTGTACGAGGCAGGTGAGCCCTTGCTCCCAGATGATGAGGTGTAGAGGTTGCCGGCACAGATGAAACTTCTCCATGACACAATCATGATGAGGTCACGGAATCGGGATGATTATGAGCTACACTTTAAGGTCGAGGTGCCAAAAGATTACGGTTTCTTCCTGGACAGATAGCATGACACCTTTGACATCAATTTTGAAGATATCTTTATGTTGTTCAACCTCTTCCGGCTCGACACCATGCTCGTCAGGCTGTGGGCACTTCACCAAGCCCAAGAGTGTAGGCATCTGCCCAACTACGCTTTTGGAATAATGGATCCGGTCATCATGAACGAGTACTATGTACGAGAAGCGAAGCCGGTCCTAATAAATTTCGTCACTGAGTCATTGATATACCATAAGGATAAGGACTACGTACTCATGCCCTACAACCCCCCGTAAGTTATTTACTACCGTGCCTAGTTTGCTTTTCTTAAGGACGTATCTCCGTCTGTTTATATTCGTTCGTTACCTTTTATGCAGCGACCACTGGATCCTCATTGTCATCCACAACAGAGAGTTTTAAGTGAAACCACCCGCTAAGTCGGAACATCAACCCCGACCTCAACTCCTGGGTATCAATCCCAAGAGGAGTGGAGTGATATGGCTCCGAATAGCCCGCACTACTGCAGATTGACCTTCTCCTGAACCCCCTCCACTGACGGGCACAAAAAGGTCCATCACTGGAGGGGAACACCGCCGACGGACACCAAACAGCCCGTCAGCGGAGAAGGCAGCAAAGATGAACGTGAGGAGCACCACTGACGGGCGCCAAATCCACCCGTTAGTGGAGATGAACGTGAGGTGGCATAGATGACACATGAACTCCACTGACGGGCTCAATTTAAGAGCCCGTCAGGGGAGATGACATACGTAGACCATCAGTGTAAAGGAGAACATATGACGTGTCATATAACTGACGGTCCCTGGGAACCGGCCCGTCAGTAGAGACGTTGTCTTCACTGACGGTTCAGATCCGCGTCCGTCAGTGGAGATTGGTGCATGGTTGGCTGAAGCTTCACTGACGGCGCCCTTTTACGAGCCCGTCAGTGGTGATCTCGCCTATATAACCAGAACGGGCCCTCGCCGCCGCCCCCCCTTCCCCGCCAACCCACCAACACTTCTCCCCTCTCCCCAACCCTCCTCCCCAAGCTCTAGAGAGACTAGATCTAGATCTAGATCTTCTCTTTTCCTCCTCCTCTCACTCTCTCCCTCCTCCTCACCTCTCACTCCTCCTCTCACTCTCACTCTCTCCCTCCTCCTCATCTCTCACTCCTCCTCTCACTCTCACTCTCTCCATACATCTCTCCCTCCTCCTCTCACTCTCACTCTCTCCATACATCTCTCATTTCTAGCTCTCTCTCATCTCTCCCTCCTCCTCTCACTCTCACTCTCTCCATACATCTCTCATTTCTCACCAAAAGATCACTAGCGCTCGGTAATAATGCTCGCTAGTGTTCTTTTTATTTTGTATATGTATTGATGTGATTTTCGGTTATCGAACTGATTAGTTTCGTGTCGTAGGTGTTGATTGATGGATCGCAGTTGGATGTACGACAACTGGGTGACAGAGAGTTGGGCTATGGCTTTCAATGAGTTTCTTGATGTCGCCGAACGAGATATGAGGAGAAAAGGTGGCACGAAGATTTGTTGTCCATGTCGCGATTGCAAAAACTTGGTAATGTTCGATACAAGAGGGAGGGTGATGGTACACCTGGCGCTTAAGGGTTTCATGTCAGGCTATACACGTTGGATATGTCACGGTGAGGAGGAGGAAGATCAGGTGTTACAGCAAGATGCCGAGCACGGAGATGACGACGAAGACGAGGGGAGTATCGAACCTGACGCCGAAGAAGAAACGGGAAACAATTTGGCCGATATGGTGCAGGACGTTCACATGGTGGAGCAGGCGGTGATAGATCCCGAGGATGAAAGAGAGGCTGCTAAGTTCACGAGACTAGTTGAAGACTCACAAATCCTGTTGTATACCGGTTC